>VXBW01006646.1:443080-511904 GCA_013400375.1 Thinocorus orbignyianus | reverse complement strand
TTTTTTTTTTTTTTTCTGTTACTGCTTCACTGTAGATATAGAACTAGCTTTGACAGCACATCATTCACAGTTTATAATTTAAAATGAGGGGGAAAAAAAAAAGTTGCTTAATTTGCCTGGCAACAAGAACATTCAAGTCTGGGCTCTTTCACTTCAGCTTTTTCTACTCCGAAGGGACCTTCTCTTTCTTCCCACAGACCAAGATACTTTTGCTTAAGTTTCCTACCTCTTTGCTCTACAAGAGCTGGTATCTGTGTTACTTCCATGCCCACTTTCCTTCAGCACAAAGTTCAAGACTGAGTGTAGAAGAGCGTGTGAGAGACTGCTGCTGCCTCCTGGCATGCAGCCATAGGGGAGAGCAGCTTGGTTGTCCAGTCATTCAATGTTCTGGATAGCAGTTTATCACTTGAAATTACTAATACAAAGCTGTTGCTTAGACTCTAATTTTTTCTGAGTGCATTTCTTGTGCTTTTAATTCTTTCTTTATTAGTGAAATCAGCATCCTAACTTAAGAAGGTTTCATTTTTGCTTTCCATCTGCTGATGGAAAACGCGCTAGTTTTGAGAAGTAGGCATGCAGGAGAAGGAATAGATTTGTAATCAGGCTCTTACTTACCTACTGCTCAACAGTATGGTAGCTAGCCCTATCATGGTGCTCTTTGTCTGGCCACTGCTGACTGCCTTTACCACATTAGATAGATATTGTATAGGACAGAAGATTATTTAGATTTTGTTGCTTGAAAACTATTCCTTGGAAAAATGACCTATCCTGAGATTGCTTGGTACATGCCCCCTCCATGGACCTATTGGAGTGAGTCGAGAAGAGGGCCACAAAGATGATCAGAGGGTTGGATCACCTCTTCTATGAGGACAGGCTGAGAGAGTTGGGGTTGATCAGCCTGGAAGAGAAGGCTACAGGAAGACCTTACAGCAGTTTTCCAGTATCTGAAGTGGCCTTCAAGAAAGCTGGAGAGGAACTTTTTACAAGGACATATAGAGATAGGATGAGGGGTAATGACTTCAAACTGGGTCTGAGGGTAGATTTAGGACAAAGAGTGTAGATTTAAATTAGATACCATGAAGAAACTTTTCACCATGAAGGTTGGTGAGGCACCAGAACAGGTTGCCCAGGGAAGTTGTGGCTGCCCCATCCCTGAAAATGTTCAAGACCAGGCTGGATGGGGCTTTAAGTAACCTGAATTAGTGGGAGGTGTCTCTCTCTCCTTTGCCCGTGAGGATTTAGTTTTGTACCTGTCTGAAAGAAGAATTTGTGTGGTCTTGGTGAACGTGGCTTTGGGGCTGAGGTGGTCTGAACTTCCCCTTTTTTTGGAATTATTCTATTTTCCAGTGTCATTGAGACAAATAAAAGTGGAATTATTCCTAAAACACCTGCCTAGGAAATTCATAGTAGTAGAAAGAAGAGGGAAAGGACAGAGCATTCTGGTGCCTGGCCTGTAGACAGTTACGAACAAAATAGGATGATGATATCAATTTCCCTGTTTACACCTATCTGTTCATAGAAATATTATCCAGCTATAAATATAGGCATTTGCATCAGTGTGATTTAGAAATACTATTCTAATATAATATAAATTATATTTTTCTATCTCTATATATATCACATCTAGTCATAGGGATTTTTTGGCTACTTAAAGTAGAAATAACAGAAGACTTCTCAAAGACAACTTCCAAGAAATTCCATAGAAGTAAGTTGCTGAGCAGAAGACAGGGAATGAAATCAGATTCTGACTGATGGAAAAGTCAGGCAGAAGTCAGGCTTGCTTGACAGTCAGCTGGCTCCCTGGCCAGCAAGTATCTACTACATGTATTACACACTGCTTTATCTTGCTTGATGGGGTTGAAACCAGTGAGGTGATTTGGGGACATGGGTGAGAGATAAGGACATAAACCAGCTTTTTTAGTTTCAGTATTCAGAAAGTAACTTATCATTTCTAAAAGAAAACAATCATTCTATAAAGTACTGATTTATTTCTGTGGTGTACCAGTCTTATGTTTCATAATTGCTATTTACACACAGTGGGAAAAGTGAAATGCTCTCACTGCCCAAACCTTTGCACCAGCACTGAAGTGAGGTATGCCCAGACCAGCCATGCTTCACACAGTAATTGGAAGCAAAAACTTACCAAAACCCACCAGACTCACAACAACCTATGGGGAAATGTGGTATGGTAAACAGTTTAACACACTGAACAGGTGAAAACAAGGAATTTACCTCTAACCCCATTATTGTTATATCTCCAGGTTATGGTCAGTCAGCTCTGTATTTCAGGAGCTTTGGTGACCTTCTCTGGAGTCTCCCTGGACTATATTAGGAACTTTGGCTCCTAATCATAGAAGCCTTCAATCTCAATTTTAAATTAGAGATGTATTTAAAATAGTTTGAATAATGTCCTTGACTTAATGTGAAGTTGTAAAGTTGTTACATAAATTCTCAGGGCAATACACATTATCCTGATGTTTCTAAGATCAGTGAATGAAAACAAACATTTAGTAGTGGGAGTCATGGAGTCACAAGTGTAGAGTTCATGGTCAGAATTTACCGTTAGCACCCGACAGTGATCCTGTAGCTGTGAAAATTATTGAATAAATCATTGTCAGTGAGGTCTTACTAGACTTAACAATAACCACCGTAACAGAGTCACTCTAGCTGAACTATTGCAGGGACTTTCACCTTCAGTCCTAAAGAATTTCTTTCCTGTTCAAGGATAACATGTGATATTAGGAACACTAAAAGAAGATTACTTCGCCATATCTTTTTGCTATTTCTTTTGTGAAGATAAGCCAGGCTTCATCTGCCAGAGTTGTCAGTCCACCACCTTTTAGGAGAGCTACATTCACTATAAAAAATGAAAATGAAAAAAAAAAATATTTGAGGGGAAAAAAAAAGATTGTTGGCAAATACTGTATGTACAGGAAAACCTAGACACGTATTATAGGGTGGAAATGAACTTTAAAGTGTGATAGAGATACATGGATATTAGCCCACTTACACTATGGAAAAAATGAAAGTAGTTGATCATGCCCTAAGCAGGAGATATGAAAACCAGATGGCTCTTAAAACTGAGTGGAAATCCAAGGCATGTGTAGCAAGGGCAAGTAGTGAACTATGGAAACAAGAGTCATTGCAAAGCTTAATTAGCTCTGTTATATTTGATCCAGGATAAAACATGCTGGCAAGCCTGTGTTGAGGTCTCTGTAAAGTAGAATCCCTCCTTGTTATTACTGCAAAGGTCTCCTCTAGGTTAAAAACCACTGGAAACGGAGATCCCAACTCAGCCAAAGAGTTGTACTGAATATGGCTAAATGGTAAGAAATCTTCAAAAAAGAAAAAATCCTGCAGACCAGTTGCAGGCAGCACATTTTGCAAACAGAAATTAAACTAACTAGCTGATATATAAAAATATAGTCTGTACCAACAAAGCAATGAAAGTTTATCGACCTTACCATCCACATGTGATCAGAAAACCCTGACTGTGCAAAACATCAAATACACATTTGTAATTAGTATCACTGGAATGAACTGGGGATACTGGGACACTGAGAAGAGACTTGAAAGATGTTTCGTCTACATGTAAATCCTGAAATACACAGTTAAGAGGACATTTTCTTTTCAGATAACCTATGAGAACATTTAGCTATCCTGTTCATCATAGGAACACTCTATAAGTTAATTTCTACAAATCAGAAAGAAGTTTTCAGCTGGGGTAACCAGAAAATGAGGAACACACCATTTAATGAAACCTTTTAAAGTCTGGATTAAGTGATTAAACCTGGTACTACTGCACAGAGGTTCCTGGAGCTTCGTAATCATGTCACCTACCTGCAAGAGGGCTGATGTGAGGCAGAGTACAGAGCAGAGGAGATGCTTTCTCAATTCACTGAGCAGACAGCTGTCACAATTTTAAAACATTACTATTAACAACTGTTGATTATTGCCTTGCTCCTAGATGGTACCATCAGAGCTGGCAGAATAGGCTTTATAATAAAGCTTCAGCTTCCTCTCATCTTCCTTATTCTATCAAGCCAACAGGTTTGTACAAATCCACCTTATTTTGGTCCTATCAGTCTAAGTTAGCATTCTAGAAATGTGTTGATAGACTTGTAAGCTTGACTTATAAGTTTAATTATGAAAAAATATTCTGAACCATTGAATAATTTTAAAAATCCAGAAAAATCCCCTAATCAGTGCCTTATGATTACATTCCACTGTTCATAGCTGGTTTCCAAGAGGGTTCCAAGAATAACTTACAAAAATGCTAAATTTCAAATGCTTACATATATAATTCAGCTTTATAATCATAGAACAAGTATTGTCAGGCACTCAGTATAGAATAAAAACAACACATTTAAACTAGATGAATTCTGGCATCATTCCTTTACTTATATACTTACGCTATAATATTCCTAACAGTGACTCCAGCTATACAGCCTTTGGTTTGTTTCAAGCTTGTCAGCCAAGTTAGTTAGAAAGGCTGTACCCACCCTGTAGTTTGGAAGCAGATTTCTGGGGCTAACTTGTTTGAGTTTTTAAAACATAACCTGATCTTTTCTCCAAATTCAGATATACCTGTCTGCTCCATGCATGACGAGATAACTTTCTACTGCTGCCACATGACCATTTTGGTAGGGTGCACGTGAGAGCTGTCCTTTCCAACAACAAGCAATAACTTTGGTGTTTGCTTCCTGAAAGCCACAGCAAGACCCTGCCTGGTGTGCAGAGCTAAAGAACAGAGATATTTCCTAACAAAAAGAGAGCTTTGTGTCTGCCATGGGAGTGAAAAAAAAGTCAGCACAGGGTCATTCAGGGCTGAGGTGTGACACAATGCTAAGGCATGGGATGGTTTGGGAGGATGTTGGTGTGCAGCACAAGGTGGCTGGGAGTCTCCCATCCTTGGTTCTTGACTCTGCTGTTATGCTGCTGACTTCTGCACTGTCAAGTTCCTGTTGACAATCTACCTTTGGGTCAGTCCTCCAAACCTTTGTGAAAAGAATCTCAATGATAAATTCATAACAAGTGGGGAAGGTGATTTCTTCCAATTCATTCCCCCCCCCCTACAATGATAGGAACTTGAAAAATAAAAAGAAAAAATAATGTTCTTCAGCATAGCTGAAAAAGGTGCGTTTCCAGGAGTAAATATTTTTAGGTTGCTTAGACACCAAAAAAAATTTATCACTGTTTATAGCCTTTTACAGATAATTGGGTATTATGGTCTGCAAATGGACACATGTGTAACCTGGTGACTATTGCTTTACTACTATTATTTGCCCAGCATATCACTGATGAATTGTAAGGAAATCATTACACAGATGATAATCTAGGTTTGCCTATGAAATGTAACACTACTCTGGTTCAATTGTAACAGGATTACCCTTTATACCAAGTGACAGTTCCAGTCAGTGCACATAATACATGAGTCCACACGCTTATTTAAATCCTACTGTGGTATGTATTACATTTGATATGAGAAGACTTTTTCAGGGTAAAGAAATGTCACGTTGAGTATGGAACAATTGTGCTGATGTACTATAGTAAAAAGCACTATGAAGATTATGTTCAGTTTTTCACTATGATTCCCTCTTCAGAAATACTTGCAATGGTCTGAAAACAATCCGAAAACATAAAAAAAAAAAAGTTCTATTGCTATTGTAACCAAAGATGTTACAAATGCCATCCACTCAATTTTAAGATAAAGAAAATAGAAAAAGGCAGAAGGGAAAGGATTATTCTGCACAGCTGTGTGAAGAGTTGTTACATTAAAAATAATCTATTGGGTAGTTTTTCTTGGAGCAGGTAACAAAGTACTGCATAGACACAGTTCAGACTTTTAAGAAAACTGCTCACAAAGAAGTTTAAGAAGACTCTATGTTTTCTGTTAGTGTGATTTCCTTGTGTTCTGTACGTCACTAGGCTGTGGGATTATAGTTTCCCATGAAATCAGTTAAGTGCTAATTAATGTCATGGTTCAAAATTACTTTAGAAATATAAAATCATGAGTTCTATATGTTATCTTCACCTCTAACAATATTTCACTGGTAACACATCCATTTGTTTTCACTGAACTCAGAAAACGCCTATACCAGCAGTTTACTAGGCATTTGTGAATATCTAATAAAACACCTAATTTGAGCTGGTTTTTTTTCTCTTTCTTATAAGCAGAACTATCCCTCCAGCCAAAGAAATCTCAGTTCTTTAAAGCAAGAAAAGAGAAAGAAAAGACAGTTTTCACAACTCTCTTAGGCAGATCAACAGTTTAAGTGAGAAGATGAAAGGGGATGAATAAGTACAAGGTGCACAGCTACTACGTACCCTATAAACACCTATGTAAGTAAGGGAGGGAGACTTCTAAAAGTCTGATATGTAAATCTGTGGCGTGTCACCTTTGCAATTTGTCTGATCTTAGCTACTAGTGTTAAACACAGCGATGCTGAAATAATTAGAAGCTAGAATTCAAGCTAGAATTCTGTGAACAGTTAGGAAACCTTAAATTGAAGCTATAAATGCCTAAGTATTTTGTAATTAATACATACCTTAATATATGATTAATAATTAATAAAATAAAAACGAATGGAGGCAATTAATGCATGAACCAGGAAAAAACAGAAACTGCCATGTCGTGTGACAAATTGGTTTGTTTTCCAGTAGCGCTGGATAATACAACCAATATGTTCATTGTATGGAAATATGTGGGAAAACCTGGCTTCAGATCTACTTGTCTATTCCCTAGCTAATTGTGAAATTATTTTTTGTGGAATGATGCAAAAAAAAATCAAAGATTTTTGTAATGCTTGTCAAGAAGAGACCTTCCATATCAGAGGGAAGCACATTATGTTCTAGCAGATCACAAACTTGTGGCTTTAAATGCATTTAAAGACATTGATGAATTTACAGAACTACTTTATTCAAAATTGTAAGAAATTTATGATCAGCCTGGTGAGATTGCTGGTGCTAAAAGGTGTCCCTTGTGCAGAGGATCTTGGTACAACTGTATCAGACACCTTGCTGCTCTGCCTGTGTCAGCCAGTGTCACAGGAATAGCCCTCATGCTGGGTAACAGCAGAAGTGTTTGTGGCATGCCTGGAGTCCTAGAGGGTAAGGCAGGCTGTATTCAAGCTCAAAGTAAATTGCTTTTGTTAAGCACAGTGTACATTCGACTGCGCCATTTTGAGAGGGAAAATAAATGACTGTGGTTGTTTCTCCAGCTGAGCTTGTGAGCCTTCAGCAGTTTGCTTTCAGTCTGTGCATGTTGACGATCACTATGTACAGAAAATTTTAAATTAAGGAACAATAGGACAAAAGTTCAGCGAATGGTTATGGATTTTCCTCAGCAAAAAGTGAGATGTTTGTAAAAAGNGGAACAATAGGACAAAAGTTCAGCAAATGGTTATGAATTTTCCTCAGCATAGTAAAAAAGCACGTGGAGTTGTGGACAGAAAAGGGTAGTGCTAATTCAAATCGACTTGACTACCAAGATGAGGCAGGCTGCATGCAGCCTGGACCTGTTCTCCTCCTCACAGACCTGGACTTCACCTTCATATCCAGCTGTCCATTAAGCCCATACAGCAGCTGTGGCAGCATCCACCCCTCAGCCTTTTCTGAGACAGGAGAAAAGTGCTGGAAGCAAGCAACACCTCAGCATTTCAGAATGCCAGGGGAATGGGAAATGTCCCACATGGCATTGCTTACATGCAAGGCAAAGCAGAAAGCAGCTTCATTCAGAGTTCTTTTATAAATGATGTGGGTCTGTGTTTTTGAAAAAAAGCCTTTATCTTTCTAATATACTCCACTCTTTTGAGTGTTTTCCATTCATCACCCCTTGCCAGTTTTCATCCCTGAGCTCTTTGCTAGCTATCTGACAGTAATGTCAAATGGAAGTCCGCTGTGGAGAGATGCAGAGCCATTTTGCCTGACTTGCTTTGAAATCAGTTCCTGTTACCTCAAAACCAGCAGTAGCAAAGAGCTTGACATAACCTGGCTCAGTGAGGGAAAAAAAAAAAATCTTGCAAGGAAAAGCTGGAAGAATAGCCATGAACAGGAGAAACATTATGCTCTGGTTTATGTTACTTTGAGGTTGTTTATATTAACTTTAAAAGGCAAGGTCCAGGAAGGAGATAAGTTTACACAATATAGAATATGTGCAGATTTTGACTGTATGACAGAAACAACACCTGCTGAAAACTTTGACTTTTGCGTATATTTTCCATGCAAAACAACACACTTTACTCCTTCATCCCAGCTATTACATACATCACTTGCTCTTCTTTGTATTTTGTGAATGAGGATTGAATGTATAGGTTGCCAATGGAAAATGCGGTCTCCACGCGTATCCTATGTAAACATGAGCTTTTAGCATTTACCCTGAGTAGACTTTTTAAATAAATACCATCTGAGGGCAAATTTCACCGAGGCTTGTGTAAAGCTGGAGTCGTTCCATTTTATACACTACCATTATGAACAAGCAATTAGTTCTGAGTGACTGCATTTGCTGATTACAAAATCTTATGTGAACAAACATCCACCCTCTCTTTCTAGACCCCACCATGACATATATAAAGCTTTCTTGTCTCTGAGCATGTTCTGATGTCAGATCAGATACTTCACCCACTGAGAATAATCTCCTTATTTAACCAGTAGAAGAGAAAATAAATGGAAAATGTAGATTAAAATCCAAGAGCACGTGAGCTGGAATCACCAGATAGCTGTTCAAATGAGGAATCCCTTTTGCTGCATGGCATTACACACCCCTTTTCTCCTTCAAATGGGCTGCACAAACTACATACTCAGTGTGAGGGCAGAGATAAGCTGCTCCTTCATTTCTAACAGAAATATGAGGAGTGACTTGAAAGTAGACCTGATACATCATTAGCAATAATCTGCCTATTTCCGCCTGGGCATAGGTGAATAGTCTGGATACCAAAATGTGCATGTCTTCTGCCATCTACAGCTACTAATCAGTTTTCCATAGAAATACCATGTTTTCTCATCAATAAAATCATAGAATTGTTTAGGTTGGAAGGGACCTTTCCAATTATCTAGTCCAACCATCAGTCAAACTCTGGTAAAAACAATAGCATCTTCTACTCTTTGTCTGAGCTTTAAAACTGGAGCTGGGCTGTCTTAAAGCTCAGCTTAGCTCTCCTCAAAACTGTAAAAGGCTCTAAATGTCAGCATAAGCCACGTGGAAAGCAGCAGGCACATAGTTGTTGCAGCTCTCAGGAGGGAGGAATCGGTCTTTAAAACGAGGCATTGTCTTTCAGCTCAGCTTGTCCCATTCACTCAGTCTCAACCTTGCCCCCTTTTTAGTTGCAATTCACATACAATAATTAAAGGGTATGTGGAAAGCAAATCTGCAGTCTATAATGATACTTAAATCATATAAAAATCCTGACATGTTGGTAATCACAGAAAGCCTTAAAGATATTTCATACCGGAGAAACTTTTCAAATGTGTTATTGCGGGTGGTTTACTCCACATGCTGTGAATCCATAAACCCAAATGCAATGTGCACTTGTGGTTTCCTTGCAATTCCATTAGTGAATGAGATTCACGTAAATACATGCAAGAGTCAAATTTGACCTAGATTGTTGCTTTGCATCCTTCTGAAAAAAACTTCCTTCTCATGTTTGTACAGATGAGCCACCTATTAATTTAGTGATAGAAAGATTACATGCAGAAAAAAACCCCAGAATTGTGTTTCAACTCAGACCTAAAGGGAATGTACCCAAACTCACTTTTGGGATGTAACTGCCAATTCTGTGCCTATTCCTCTTCAGCAATCAAAACAAAATGTCTGAGGAACTCACAGGGAATTTATTACTATTTCACTGAAGGTTACTTGGAGGTCAAACAAAGATGTTATCAGAATTAAAAACTACAAATAAAAGAAGAACTAGAGATAATATACTATGTAGAATCCTTAGCACAATTAAATACTAATACTATGTAACTGAAGTATTTCTCTAGGTTTGCTGACTCTTTATTCCCTGAAGAGGAAAGAGAATGATTGTTTGAATTCAGACTTGTTATGGATCTGATCAAGCACATTGAAAACAGATGCTGACCAACTGAAATTCTTTTAGCTTGTCCTTATATTCAAGTCTCTTCTGTTGTTGGGGTAGTGGGGTCATTAGCATTTTGTGTTAAACAGCAGCATGTCTGCGAAGCTGTGGATATATGATCAAATGCTAGCTGCTAAATCACAGTTACATTCAATTGTGTGTTCATGCCCTAAGACTTAGACCTATAAAAATGAATTACCGATTTGGTTAATTTTCACCAAGTGATAAGGGGTTTAGTTACTTCAAAAGTTTTCCATAGTATTTCCATGACATGAGAGGAATTTTTTTTCTACTGCTTGTTTTAACAAGGATGAGGTTTATTTTGAACACAGTGTGTATGGAAGGCAGCCAGTCTACATGTAACAAAACCACAAAGATTTGTGATGCATGTTGACAGAAGATAATGATTTTATCACAGATGCATAGAAAAAGTATATCTGTAAGCATTATACATGTATAAAGATAAATATATATAAAAGTCACATATGACTGTTCTTGTAACTAAAAGAAAGAGTAAACAACATGAAAACCCTTTGGCTATGGATCACCTGATGTGGTATTTCTAATCTTTTAATTTTTCTCTCTTTTCTTTTCAGCCCCAACATATCAGGACACTTCTCTGTGAAGCTGGAAGGTCACAGACAGTGAAGTCCTTTGACAACTAAAGAGCTCTTCACACAAAGTGCTTTTCCAGGTTTGCTCTGTGTTCCATGGTAACACTATTTCCCTGAAACAGAAATGCAATATAAAAAAAGGCAAGAGAGAAAACCAAACCACGTCTAGTCTTTTTTGGGATTGTGACTGCACATTAGCATTGCTGGAACTCTGCAGTTAGGATTCTGGGCTGGACTTAAAGACCGTGGTAATGGACAATGGGAAAGCGTGGAGATCTTGGTCATCAACAGATTGCTGTTTCTAATTTTTTGTTTGCTTTTGTAAAATTTTCTCCTGAAAACTTGTTCAAAACCATTAACAACACTGAGACTGAGTGGCTTTCACTAAGGACATAATTTGAATACCATGGGTTTATTCAGATGTAGCACTAGCCTAATTTGTTTGGAGACCCTTTATGTTAGTGATGCAAGAAAAGAAAAGAGCTCCGAGCACACACTGAATCTATTGGTGGCAGCTAAGAAAAGAAAATCTTGTTGCTTATAAACAGAACATGTGTGCCATGGAATCACTGAGAGAAAGTAAACATTGAATCCTATGGTGCTCTTTAATAAAGGGTTTCATTTCAAAGGGGAATTACGCTTTAAACTGTATTTTGTCTCTTAGAAGATACAAACATCTTAAATATGTGTTGACATCTGCACACAAAACCCCTATTACATTTGAACTAAGTCCACAAGATTCATGTAGTTCTAACCAATCCTAACATCTTTCATACAGTACTGCTATGATATGAGAATCACTTAAAACAGTAGGTGCAATACCAATCCTGTTTTACCAACAGATGTACAAAGAAGGCCAACAACATTTAAACTCCATTAAAAAGGCAGATGGCAGAAATAATAGCAGACTCCACCAAAAAAAATAGACATATATCTTCATCTGGAGCCAAAAGATATGCAAATACCATGTGGATGTAAGGCTTTTGCTGAATTCTAGCTAAGGATATGTGATGGCGGTCACAAGTTTGAAAACAAGGTTGTTATAAGATTAATATAGCATTAATATTACAGTTTCTCACTTCAAAAAAAATTGTTCTCCTCTGTTCAACATAAAACTTGTGTTTATTCTGCAGGAAAAAGTTTTGAAACTTACAAATAAGTTTCAAAAAGTTTTTAAGGAAATGCTCTTTGTATACATCAGTAGAGTGTCAATCATTCACATAGGATGTACAAGAGCTTGGATTTAGTTCTGCATGTGTTTATGCAGGATGCAAAAAAGCTAATCCTGTCTCCTGCAAGGGAATATCTTGACTAGATGAGAGAATCCCTCTCACTATTTTGCTCAGTGTCAGAATATCTCTGACTTTTTCTTTAGAGTTTTTTTTTCTTCTCTGAAGTTTAAGTTCAGATTTGCTCTCTGTCTGATTCAAAGTAAGTATCTGACTTAGACTTTTCACCTTCAGACCAAAATATGAAACTTCCTCTAGTGTCCTGGGTAGTGTCCTTCTTTCCAAGTATAACTAACTCACCTTCTTGGTCTGTATCCCCCAATTCAGTGAGCCATTTTGTCTTGGAGGCTAGAACTTCCTGAGGTGCAGTGTAGGGTGTTGGGTTCCTGTGCTGCTGAATGTTTAGGTACAAAGATGCAGTGCAACAGCATCACAGGGTGAACTGGAAGCACTGCCCTACTGGTAGGCTTGGTGTCCGAGTACTCTCCTCTGAGGTCAGATTGTTTAGGCTCCCCCAGCAGAGGACAGGAGTCTCCAGGTGCTACATCTTTCCTGGGAGTTCTAAGCACTGGCACACTGTAAGAGGGCTTGACACATTTCCCATTATCTGAGACCTTCTCCAGCTGAAAACTATTCAGTGAGGTTGACCTGAAGTCAGGATCCCTTTTTTTTTGGCTGTCAAACCCACGTTTTTCAATTAATTTCTTCATTTTTTGAGTTTCCTTATTTTCAGTGAGTTTATAGAAGTATCCCTCAGATAGAGATAGCCTTGACCTTTCAGCCTCTAATCTTCCAAAGATCCCCTGAAGTAAACCAGATGGGGACCTCTACACAGAGGGAATGAACTATAGTTGCCATATTATGTTTTGCAAAAGGACAGATCGTTTAGGTCAGAGGAGCTTTCGTTCTTTTAGGGATCAAACTGCAATGCTGTAGCCAGAGAACACAGAGGCTAAACTAAGCCGTGTTCCATACCTGTGCTCAGCTTCTGGCTTACTCCTGAGAACCTGCCCTGTGGGCTATATGGCCTGTGAGCAATGTAAATGCATTCCATTTCAAGATAAGGACAAGGAGAAGTGTGATGCCCTACAATGCTTCCATAGACCCATTTCAGTATGCAAAAATAAAATATGTTTTTCAAATGGTGAATTAAGTAAGATACAACATAGGCTGACGTGGTTTTCTTCCAAAGATAAAGAAATGTGGGAGAAAAATCTCAGTAAGCTGGAACTGATTCTTATTTAACACAGCTGTTTAAACAGCTAAGTTTGTTGAATGTGGCACTAGTAAAGTTTTAATATTATGGTATGGAAAAACTGCTCTATCTTGGCTTATTTTATATGAGAAACAGTTTTGTTTAGGCTGATAGAAGAATTTTATTCCTTGCTTTGGTGTAGAAATACAGAAAATCCTTAATCAAAAAATGTGCAGTTGCAACTAACGACCTACTATTTCAATTTGACAACCTAGATTGCAAACATGTAAACAGTGGTCATGGCTCTTGTCATAAGACATCAATTTGAAACGGTCCCATTAGCAAGTAGAATGTCCAGTTGGAAGTGTTTACAATATTGACCTTAAAATAGAAACTATCATTATCAGGCTATGTACTCTTGGCTGAATATCTGTAAATTTTATTTAATGACACCAAAAATACAAGAAAAACGGATAATGTGAGAGCTATTCAGCTTAAATGATGTGCATTCTTTATTTTTTTTTCAGAGATCAGCTGTTCTACTAATACAAAACTTCATGCAAATCAGGCATAATATACTGATTTTTTCCCCCATTAAATGATAAAGGACCAGTGCAGCAAAGCAAGCATTTTTCTACTTTTAGTAGTGTTGCATCTCTCCATAAATAGGGATTTGTAAATGACGCTAAAGCAAGGAGAGCTTAAAGTACTATATTATACCCTGTTAATTTCTTCTGCATAGGTTTTGAATGAGGCTGTGTTGACCTAAGGAACAAGTGACTTAAGAAATCATCACAAAGAGGCAGCCTTGATGTTTCTTTCTGGTTTGACCATTTTGAAACATTAATCAAGAACACATTACAAACTGAGGGGCTGGCTCATTCCCGTGGCTCTTTCTTGCTTGAATACAAGGAGCCTGGTGCCTAACTCCTACAATTCAATGTCATATGTGCAAGGAACCATTAAGGTCCATGAATGTTTCTTTCCCCATGCTCAGACTTAGACCCAAATTGCAGTGCTGGGATTGCCAGATCTGCTGTCTTCTTTCAAATCCTCACGTCACCCCACGTAATTTTTTTACAGCCATATTGTCCTGTCTCAGGAACCTTGGTCACCAACATCATTTTTGAAGCCATTCTGAAATAGAGACTTGCCTGCTGTTAATGGGAATGTTAGCCTTTGGTCTGAATAATCAGCAGAAGATCATTTCCTTTCTAGTTTTGTGCTGATTATGTAACTGAACCTTATGTGTAATTGAAACCATCGAGCTTTTCTATAATTAAAGCATAAAGTGATTTTTTTTTCTCTGCTTTTCAAATACAGTGTGAATTTGAAATCATTACATAAGGACATCTTCTGCATCTCATATGGTGTATAACGCAGGCTGTTATAATAGCAAAGCAACATTACTGCCTTTTTTTATTTTGCAAATAAGCTATTTTTTCCTTCTGTTACTTATAATTGCTTCTAATACTTATTATAGAAAGATCCAATAAAGGAGAATCTCTTTGTAATTACTCAAACAGCAGACTAATTTTCTAATTAACAACAAAAAGTCATGATATCGTAATTGCCCCATTTCCATAGCACATAAGTTACACACAAAAAGAAGTCCTGATGATATAATTGCTTCACATATATTTTATAGCGCCATGAATGAATTTCTCTTCACTCTCAATTAAAAAAAAAAGTTGTTCTATATAATTAGAAGATATTTCCTTCTTCCCTTTTCATATTCATGTAATTAGAAAACAGAAAAGAATGTATTTTTGAAAGCAGAACATAACAAAAAATACACTCTCCTTGCATTCTCCTGCCTATACACATAAAGATGTATCTCAAGTTGGAAATTCTTCAAATAAAAGACCCAAGTTTTTAAAAACTAGTCAAGAACCAAATGTAGTTAAGGATCCTTCATTTTTATAACATTTTACCAGTATTTTTATTAAACTGGAAATTTTAGGAAGAAGTGTGGTTTTACTATATGTTATTTATATGAAAGAACACACACACATATACATCCACATACAACCACAAGCATACAAAGTTTAACTAACATGGAAAGCAGAAAAAATATGTTGTTTTCTAGGTATTTTTAAATATATTTGTGGTTTTAAATTTTCTTAAAAAGTGAAAATACATTCATGATGTTGAAACTATGATCTTTTCCTTTTTGCCTAATGTCAGTGGAAATGTATCTATTTTCCTGATGAGTAGTGATGGCGTGTCATATTCTCAAGGAGAGACAAATTAACTTTCATTACCAAGCTCAAGTTTTGCATAATTTCTGAAATACAGAAGTTCTAAAGGGCACCTGTTTTCCTAGAGAAAAAACTGTTATACAGACAATCTAGGTGCAGACCACAGGACCGATTATTTCAAAGACCATGCAAATAGTATGTCTGGATGGAGCATTTGCATATGCTCATTAGCTGGGCTGAATGTAGCTTTTGCTGTTTTACTGTTTCTGGTAGACAACTTAGTGTTCCCTCAGGGTGACCTCTCAGGCTGGCAGGAATGCAGGACACACCCATGGCCCCATCCTGCATCTCCCTCCTGATGCTGAGCAGGAGGTACTTAACACTAGTGCTGGCTGCTGCCCCATTGCACAGGGTAACGCTTTGCTGTCCCAACCTCAGCCCTGAAAGGTAGCCAAGGGACCCCTGCTCAGGCTCCTAAGAGCTCTATGTGGGTTGGGAATATGAGTGTTGTGGAGGAAGGGAAGAGAAGACACTGTGTTGACTGCCTGCCTTGGAAAGCTATTTTGTTCACACCTTTAAGGCAACAGGATTCAGTTTTGCTTACACAGCTGAAAAGCTTTAAACAGCCTGCAGATCTGTTTTTTTAGCATAGACTCCTCACTGGAGTTGGATTTGAGTCAGCTGGAGTAAATCCTTTGATGCACAGTATCAATAATTTTAAATAAGAATCAATTTATATTCTTACAGGAAAGAGGAGAGAATAGAGCCTTTCTTTAGTAAGAATCACTTTCAAACAATATCCCCAATGTGTGGCTTGCTGGCTTTCAGAAAGCTGTGCTGGAACACAGTAATAATAGTTTTTTCACTTCCATTAGCAAACTGTTAGGGTTTGGTCAGCTTCTCCCCTCATGCAAAGTTAACAGAGAAACTGCAGAAATGTCATCATTTTTTTACACCTCTATGTTAGGATCGTGTATTTCATTAGCCCCAAATTTACTTTGCCCTCTACCTGGAGGCCCGTTTACATCCCAAGTGAACAACAGAGGTGTCCAGGAAGCATTTGGGAGGTTGTGCTGAATGAGGTGAAGCTTGAGCCCTACCATCTGCAGCCTTCTTTGTTCTGCAATCACCCACCGCAGAGTTTGTAAAGTACAAAAACGGACTCTGTAGTAACTTAGAGCACTTTCCCTTTCCTATGTGTTTCATAGTCAGGAATGCTTCTGAATGAAAGGGTGCTAGACAACTGAGGAATATCTGGTGCTGCAGTGTATATATATGTGTGTATGGTTTGTTGATGTAACGTGCTGCCTGGACACTTCAGAGATGCACAAGCTGGAGCAATGTGATTCAGGCAGACACTGTGATGGTGACTGAATCATGTTGTCTTTGACTTGTGGCACTCCTTGAAAAGGTGCAACTCACTCCACTCTGTCCCTCTTGTGGCTGGTCTTCTGCCCATCTTGAAACTCAACAGAGGAAGACTTGGTGCATTTGACTATAAGTTTTGCTCTTTGGCTGCACTGGTTCTACAGGGTTAGCACCCAGAAGGCAGCAGCTGGGTGCAGGTCTGATGGAAGAGACTGACTTTTTGGTAACATTGTCTCTAGTTTGCCTAGATATGCCCATAGTCATGACTCCGTGCTTTTTCTTTGGATGTGTTGGAAATCCACATTGCAAATTTCTGAATGAAGCCTTTCAGTGTTATCATGCTGAACTTCTGCGTGGTAACACTGCAGCTCCTCTTCAGCCTGCTGCATCTCTTTATGTCCAGCACAAGTTAAGTCATGTGAGGGGGTGTGTTGATGTGAGCATGTTGGTCTAAAATTGTTTATGTTAACCATGGCCTGTGCTTTTATTGGGGTTTAAGTTTCACTTACCTAGTTCCTGCCTCAATGACACTAAACATTTCTGTGAGATTAAAAGAAAGACATTTTGTCCAGAATCATCTAGGAAGGCAGCAGCAAAGAAGGATGTAAAATTTAGCTCTCTCGATTTCAATTAGCGGCCAGACCAGTCCCAGAGGACTACTGAAAGTGCACACGTTCTTCATTGCATCCACTCAAGGCTGACCTCCCAGCAAGAAACATTTTCCCATCATTTCTCTTTTACAGAAAATATATCATCTAGAACACAGCTTCTCAGAAATTTTGAGAAGACAAAAAAGGGGAAAGAACTAGCCTACAAGGTTCACATAACATTTCTGTATTGCTTCTCAAAGGGCTGTTGTATTAACATTTTCTGGAACATCATTTGTGCAATGTTATTGTTGTTGCTGTCTGTAGAGAAACCACCAGAAGTAAGTACGATACTGCTGAATACATTCTTCACTTGTGATATTAATTACCCCCAGTCCTATTTGACAGTTTGGTTCCTGTACTCTTCTAGTGCATATCTGCATGGAAGGAAAAAATTAGGAAAGTTATAATTAACTTGTTAAGTTTAAATACAATTCCCCTGGCTCAGTCACTCTGCCCTTGAACACCTAGTCTTCCTGCAACAGAAAAAGAGATTTATTTTAGAATTTAAAACTTTGTACCTTTATTCCAGCTATTTGCACTTAGCAGTAAGTATTGCTTTTTCTCCCATTTAAAAATCCATGACAAGGGTAAGAGGTAAGGGCTTGCTAACTTAAGCCAAGGAAAAGTTTTATACCAGAGGAACAGAGTTTAAGGTCCATCTGTCAGGTCCCACACTGACTAGTGAATAGGGATTGTTCTGATTTGCACTGGATGCCTGAAAAATCGTGTGCACATGATGCTTGTGTGGTTTGTGGTTTATTGAAACCCCATCATTCAACTAGAGGGAGTGAGTAATCTCACTTATGTGCCTAAGAAAGTCAAAGTGTTTGTTGTAGCAGTACTCCGTCCAGTGTGGCTGACTGAAGCGTTACACACGCAGATTCTTTATTTGTTTTGTTGTGGGTGTGAAGTTTCTTTTTTTCTTTTTTCCTCCCAGCACTGAGTTTGTCAGCATAGCAAAGATATCTGTATTGCTAGTTCCATGTCCTCACCTCAGGCTTTGGTCTGACAAACCTAAAATCTTACCAGCGTTGTATCCACATCTAGAGAAAGTCATGCATTTCAGAGAAGAGAGAAAAACTAACAACTTGGAGGAAATGTGTAGATTTTCCAGTGCCTGGCTACATGAGTACTTGTCCTCCTCTTCCAAGGAAAGTCAGCCAGGTGAGATTAAACCACTGGTGGCTGAACATCATGATGCTGGTCTCTCCCACCAAAATACAATAAAGTGATCCATGTTGTGTTTTTTTAACTTTGCCCTAAAAGGGATTCAGATGTGCCACTAAAGCCAAGTTTTGCAGTTTTACTCTTAAAAGTGAATTTATTCATACTTTTATATCGTACATTTATATCATACTTTCTGTATGTCTTTATTACTTCATTTAACTTGCCATTGTGAGTTGATCAGTGAGGCAGCCACACATATGCTTTCTCACTGCCTGCCAAGCCCCACTCTGGCAAGATGGGAGAGAGAATCAGAAGAGACTGAGATAAAGACAGTTTAGTAAGTGAAGTAAAGCTGTGCATGCAAGAAAAGCAAAATAAGGAATATATTCACTAGTTCCCATTGGCAGGCAGATGTCCAGTTGCTTGCTTGGGAAGCAGGGCAAAAGGTTATCTGTGAAAACAAATGCCATAACTGTGACTGTCACCTCTTCCTCCTTCTTTCCCCCAAGCTTTTCATTGCTGAGAACAACGTCGTTTGGTGCGAAGTATCCCTTTGGTCAGTTTGGGTTGGCTGTCCTGCTAGAACAGCTTGCTTGCTTCCTACATACCCCCAGCCTACTTGCTGAGGAGGCAGGGGAACACACACACACACCCTGAAAAATGAAAACCTCACTGCTGTGCAAGCACTGCTCATGAACTGCCAAGACACTGGTGTGTAATCAACAGTTTTAGTCGCAAATCCAATCCATATGGGCTGCTATGAAGAAAATTAACTCCCCAGCCAGAGCTGGCACACCTGCCCACAGGATCATCAGGGAGGATGGTTGATTTCTGATCATAGGATCTCTAAGAGTTTCAAACTGAATCAAGAAAAAAATAATGCAGGCCACGAACTTCCAGAAGAGTCAACGGTTTCAGGGTTAAACTTGCTCTTAGACATGGCTTAAGTGGCCATTAGCTGTATCCAGAGGAATCATGTTGTATAGAAGCAGAATTAAAATTGATAAAGTTCTATGCCAAGATTAAATACTTGGAAACAACTCAAATATTCAGCTATAGATTGCTTCCAATTTAGTTTCTGCACGTATTGAAGTGGTGTTTTTTTCTATTAAAGTGGCTGAAAGGAACTCAAATCTACCCTATTGGCCAATTAGGTATGTGTGCTCAGAAACAGAAAAAATTGGATACTTCTGTTTCCATGAATGCACTGATTTAGATACACAGAAGGATTGAATCACACTGAAGGCTTAGGATTTTTTTCTTTTTCTTGACAAGGTTAAGAGTTATGAAAAGAAAGCTACTGCTGCTCAGAAAGTAATATCTAAAATATGAACTATTGCAAAACTTCAAAAATCAGTTGTTTAAAAGAAACAACCAAACACGAAAAAACTGTTGAGAAATAGGTTGATGGTTTTATTCTTTTAAATTTCTCAAAAAATTATCTTCCTTTTAACATAATTTACTTTGACACCTGCTTTAAAACACTTATGGTGACTAGTACAGTCTTTATGAGAGGCAGAAGTGGTCATACAGCAACACAGTTTATCACCCATTTAGAACTCTCCTATGCTGTAGACATATGATCTAATGGGCTCTCCAGGTCAATTTGAACCCATCTTTGCAAAATAAAATGATTTTACATGGGCTGCTGTGTCTGCATTGCAGGGGTTCAGCTCCAAAACCTGCCCCTTTGTGTATGGCAGTGGAGACATGGGATGCCTGAAGAGTTACCATGTCATCTCTGAGCTACTCCTGTGCAAGCAATGTGATACCTTATGATTTTTAGCCATAGAAGGATTTATAACATCAAGGAGTTCAGACAACCTGGGAAAAAAAGAGGTGACTCTATGTCACTCTTTTTTTTGCCTAATATAAAATCTGGTTCCTGAAGGAAACTGAGGGTGGGCATCTGAGATTCTCTTTACACCCTCACTTTCTCAGCCATGATGTGAGAAGGTGATGTAGTTTCAGTGGTGAAGGAAAAAAAAACCAACAACCACAAAACAGAGCAAATCAGGGATTTGTGTTGTGTAAAAGCAGTCATTGAGCCTAAAGAGTCTTTGTTCCTTTCTTTCGCAAAACAATCTCTGGCAGCTGTGGGAGACATTGTGAGAGTTGTGTCTGTTAACTACCTCCAACTACTGTTGGCGTACACATACACACACACACATATATATATGCTTGCACATACAAACAGAGGCAAATGTACTTGCAGACAGTCACTCCACCCTCCTATCTTTCCTAAATATAATAAACAAATCCAGCAACAAGAAAGTAAACGCTGATGTGGGAGAAATGTGTATATTTCTTCACACTCTCTTACAGAACATATAGATCCTATCCAAGCATTCTGAAATTGTAATAAATTCAAAGTATTTTCAAATCTTCAAGTTCAATATGATAAGAACCCATTCAGAATAGTGCAATAGATACAAAAATCTAGATCCATTCAAGCCTTCAGGCTTCTAATTCTCTGATTTTATTGAGACTTTCAATGCTTATGGAGGAATTAGGAGTCTAAATTCTTTATTGAATCTAAATCAAAGACATTTGAGACCATTTCTTGGGCAGCAAGAAGAATAAGCTTTCCCAGTGGAAACTCAAAGGGTCCACTTAAAATCTTTATTTGAAACAAGTTGTCCCATTGTCCAGGTCTGTGCTTGTTTTGTGGCCGGAGGCTGAGGCAACTCATGTCCACTTTATATACTTCTACAGAATTTGAACTCAGATTCTCAAGGGAACTATTATCTTGGTTTCTTTCCCTTTATCTGTGACTACCAAAGTAAAAAAAAAAATCTGATCTGTAATGTCTCCCATGGATAAAAAAATAGAAATGTGTTTGCCAAGTTTCATTCCTTACAGGTGATCAGGGCGTAACTCAGATATGTTTGGGAGTGAATAGACCATTGTACAATCTGAGCTGGAAAGGTTTTAGTTTACTTTTTTTTTTTTACTTTTTTTTTTTTTTTTTTTTCTTCCGAATGGTAGTTTAACATTCATCCAAGTTCTAAGACAAATTTAATTACCAGTGACATGTGCCTGGTGAAATACGATTGAGCCCAGAATAACAGGTCTGCTGTTACCCTGTCAAGGCCAATTAGTTAAAAAGTTGTTTTTCTCCTTTGTCAATTCCCAAAAGAGAAAAAAAACTTAACTTGATTTGACAAGTGCTAGTAACTACTAGGAATCACTGAACAGAGATATTTGTAATAGTAGTTAAGCTGGACAAAATCAGGAAATGAAATTTGTATATTTCACAAGGCAGGTTATAGTTTTACCTGTATATATGTGTGGTGGGAATAAGAGGATCTATAAACCATCTCTCAGAACTGCTAAATAAGGATGATTGTAGTGAGTTGCAAACGACATTTTTATAGACACACTGAAGATACTGACCCTCAAATGAGGAAAGAGAAGAGGAAAATCTACAGAGAGGAAAATCTACAGCAAGAGAAATCTAAAATAAGTTGAAATCTTCTCACATTGTCTACATCATTAGGACATGGGAATCACACACCGTGAAGGCTTGCATCATACGTTGAAATACATAGCTGTTTGTAAGGAAAAGGAACATTTTTTTAGCGGTCCACTTTAATATTACTTGTCACTACTGTTATGTAGGGGAGCCACTCACAGAAGTGTGTAGGTGTAGGCTGGAAGAGATCTTAGGCGAAGCTGTGATTTCCTCCCCACTTCATCAGCAGAGCTCTAGGAAAGGTGAATACTGTGCTCAGTCTAGACCATCAAATGTTATCTCTCTTTTCACCTACAGAGAAGGGAAGAAGTGTCATGCCTCTGAAATACACTGCAACTGCTATAGCAGGTGTGTCAGTGCCCATAGTGAGTGAGCAACAGCTACAGTTTGACCTGATCTGCTGCTAATTAGTAATCCTTTTTATTCATTTTACATCATATATGAGGGATGGAATAGCATAATTCAATGAAATAGATAGAATCAAGTATTCCATATGACTGACATTACACTACTGAAATACTTACAGGGTCTGGTATTTCTCCCACAGAAGCCAGATTGTTTTCCATTGATATGCAGGGCAGCAACGAATGCTAACTCAGTATTGTGAACCTTGACTATAGAATTCAAAATACTTACTAGGGGATATATAGTTAATGCATCATCTACATGAAACTCATATTGTTCAATGGTTGTCATTTGAGACACAGAGAAACCTATGTTAAACTTCTATTCAAGTAAGCAACAGAAAACTATCTTGTACAGGGTGCTATACTTACCTAGTAATGTTAGCATAGTAATATGAGAAACTAAAAAAGTACCCATACCCATGACAAATTGGATTACTGCATATAGGCTGGTTTCTGTCAGCAGAGCTAGAGAATGAAGTGTGTAAACAGCTGCATTGTCAATAACACAAACACTCCAGGATATCGATAACAGATACAGTGATTAGCAGAGATGCCACAGCTAAAAACCTCTTAAAGTCTGGTAAAAATAAAACCAAAAAAACCCTATGATGTTATGCCTTCTAAAAGACATGTGAACAAAAAGCCAGATTAGATGAGAGGGCTATTCACTCCAGCTTGGGCGCTGCTGAGGACCTGTTTCTTTCGAGCCAGCAATTCATGCTGCTTTGTGAGACTCAAGAGTCTCATGATGGCTTTAGCCTGAGGCTGACAATGTCATACTCCCTCTCCTCTTCTTTCCCTACATCTGATTTATGCTGTGACCTAACCTAGCCTTTTGCCACCTCCCTCTTTCCCCTCTGGGCTGCAACGCTGGACCACTTGCCTCTAAAACCCATTCTGAACATTAGGGTTTTAGTTTCTGAAGAGGAGAAAAGCTGTAGAAGAAATAGGAGCAAAAAATTTCAAAAACCCTTAGGAAAGTTAGAGTCAATGACTTTCAATGAAGTTTAAGCTCCTAACTGACACAATATCATTTTGAAAGGAACAGTCTTACGCCTATCAACTCACTAGGAATATTTAAACATCTCCATATTGACAGTCAAAATATTTCCACTCAAGTGGGGCCAAAATATACAGATCGTTCCAGCTGATGTGTGTTTCCAATTATTTATCTCTGCAGCTGGTATTGAAAGGAAAGCTACAATGAGTAGCTAACTTCAAAATTCAATTGCACAAATTTTACATAAAGTAATTAAAAGATAGACTCCTCAGTTTATGGGGATGTTAAAGATTATACCAACTGAGGAAAGCCAGAAAAAAAAAGTCACTATATCTGTAGCATCATGATTGACCTAAGCTTTTAAATATTTGCTATATACTGTATTTCTCCTCTGTGGAATGCAAGTTGTTCTGTCCTTTATTAGATCTAACATTTTACACAATTGAAAAGACCAAATTATTTGCTAACTGAAGCAAAGCATGCCTCAGGCTTTGCAGTAAATTTACTTAGCTAAAGATTTCTACATAGTATGATTTATTGTGTTGTAAAATAGTGTGTAAACTTATGCAATTTTGTTTATTTATGCATTTACTTTTTCTTTACCACCCTAATTATCTGTAAACCAGACAGATTAGTTTAGGAGTTATTTGCTGACACAGAATTAAGATTTTCCACCTTGGGAAAATTATTTAAGACAAATAAAGACCTCTTAATCACTGTGGGTTTCCCTTTTTCTTCTAGCATTATTCACATAAAATACAATCTTCTCTATTCACCATGCCCAGGTTAATTAAAAGAATAGTTTATCTAGTTCAGTGACTTTTCAAATAACCTTCTGTTTAGGACAAACAACACCCCAAAGACTGTTTGTCCTCATAATATATAGACGTATACTACAAGAGACTGTACTCTTTAGAATAATCATGAGCATCAGATTTAAAGTTAAAGCAGGCTTGAAGGTATCAAGAAAAAGAAGACAAAGAATGCCCAGATCCTTTTCTGCCCTTTCAAAGCCAACTGAAAACAAATTTATGTCACTATAAGCTACAATTTTACTTTTACTGCAGAGACAGGTTTTTTTCTTTGATTCCTTCCTGTTTCATCAGTTTCGCTAATGTAATTTTATATACCAATAGAATCAGCTGTATCTGTGAACTGGTTTTGGACAATGCATTTGATTCTTCCTGGAGGAAACATTCTTGTAAAACCCAACTACATTTTTGGATAATTGATAGTATACAAGGAAAGACTGTCCAGGAAAAGCTAAGAGAAAAGAGCAAAGAGGTGTAGTAAAAGCCCTTTCCCCCCCCAGCTGTAAGGCACCTTGTGGTAGGAATCAAGTGGCTGATGTTCCTTTGGTGGCTACAGCAGAAGACATGGGAAGACCTGTGCTGTACTGATGCAGTAGTCAAAAGCTCACCACGGCAAAATGCAGTTTATGAGGTTTGAGTATATAACACCTCCTCTAATGCATGTTACATTAGTTTTCCATGGGAAGCAAACCTCCAGGTTGGAGAAGACCTACAACAGGTTCCCCAGCTGGACAATGAGTGACCAGGGCTGCAGGATACTAAGCTGACTGCAATACTGCTGACACAGTGTCATGAGAAAAGCATAGCAGAGACAGAGCTATGATCTAAAATGGTCAAATCTCTTTCTTTATTTTCCTTATTTTTAATGGAGCAATTTCAAATATTGTGGAAGTCTACAAATTATGGTATTAATTATGGTCAGTATTAAAAAAGGTTATTTAATTCAGGAAATAATCTCAGTGGAAAATTCATAATAATGACTGATTTTTTTTGTTCTCTAGCTAAAAGTCCATCTCTGGAAGGAACAGATGAAAGGAAAACACTTATAAAGGATGCTCATTAGAGATGACTGTAGAGAAGTAGGATGGCCTGCGTGCTGGCAAGTGGAGAATGGAGATTAAGAGACACCAACAGAAGAAAATCAAAACAAGCTGAGGAGAAATAACAGAGTGCCAGAAACCTTTGGAGTATTGCAGTGACCTGCTCTGCCAACACACCTGCAACCGTAGGCTTCTGAAATCCAAAGAAAATAACTATTTTCTGTGTTGTTAATGGAAAGCATCAACCACAGTTTTGACAGATGAATATGCCAGACCCTGGGAAGAAAGTGTTATTTTACCAGTACTGAAAATGTCTACGTTTCTCAAATATCACCAGAAATCACCAATCAGAAAAAGACAAGAAATAAAGAAAACAGCAAATACGGAGAACTTTACATTTCCTTAGGATGTTTTCCTTTTCAAATATTTTTTTTTGTTACTTACTCAGTTCAGTTTAGTTCAGTGAATGGGTTGATTTAATTATACAGTCAGATAAAAGAAATAATTTATTTTTCCATTTGTCAGTGTTGCTTGCTCTTATTTTTATTTTTCCATGATTTGCCTATTTGTTTCACATCAGTATCTGATCTTGTAGGATGAAAAGAGCATTATCAGGGTAGATAGCAATATTCTGGCTCTCCCAGGTGCTTTATAGTCTCATTACAATAATCTCATGATGCAACTTGATTAAATTATTGCTCCCCTTTGAGCTTTCAACTTCTTTTGTTTCTTTTTACACATCAGAGCTATGGGAGTGCAATGAGTGATTTCTGAAATGCCCCATCCTCTCACAGACACTATTTTGCTGCTGCTATTTTAACTAAACAATTCATCTTCTGACAGTTACATTTCCTTTTTTACAAATGAGAAGGTGAAAGGGTGGCTATAAATTTTCTTGCCAACTGGAACTCCCCAGAAAGGGAAAAGGAGCTGTGCAGTCCACACATTTAGTTGTTTTCAACTTGGCCACACATTCAACTGATGACTTTACAGCCAAAGCAAAGGTTTCTATACTCAAGTATTGGAGAGAACAAGAGCTAACATGAAGTCCACTAGGGAACACCCTGTTCAATTATCTTAAAAAACTGTTCGATACTGTGGTAATGAGAGCCTAAAATAGCTCTAAGCTAGATATATACACTGTAACGACTACCTATTATGCTACTAGTTTTCTAAAGGTCTGTGGGAGGTGGCCTTGATGATAAATTATAATGTACGGCTACAGGGTACAAGGATTACTTAATTATCATCTTCTGAATAATACTAAACGATAATTTATGTACTGAATGTGATCCCTGCAAATAACATGTTTAGAAGATGTTAATATATTTTGTTCCTATGGCTGGTCCAAGCTCTTTTCAGTACTGCGGAAGACACTCTGCGGCTATTTTTCAGTGGAGTAGCCCTCATTCACAGTGATATTGTTCATAAGAACATGACAGTACTTCATTTCCTCTGGCACCCTTTCCACTTGCACTTACAAAGGGGATATTTTTGCCTTGTCACTGTTTGGATGGAAGTGACAGAGGGACTTGTGTCTTTGAGCTCTTTTCTCCTCTTTTAATTCTTACTGAAGCTTGGATGTTAAGCAAAAATCATTTCCTCAAGCACCAGTAACAACAGAAGAGCATCTCATTCCACTGAAACCTGAAGACAGATCGGAAGTGAGATTACTAATGAGATGCTGGTGATAAATCTTCCGTGAAGGATAACTGTATCCCTTTAGGTCCTCTCCTTATTTTAAAACATGCAATGATCACAGTTTAGCAAGAAAAATACTTACTGGTGCCTCACACTTTGGTCTTCATCCTTTTCACATCCACTTGAAAGAAGTTGGGTTTTTTTTCCCCCAGGAAGAACTATTACAGGAGATTCAGAGCCAAGGTCACTCCGTAGTGAACATCTACTGAGTATATGTGTTAATAAACAAGAACTCATTTGAAAATTACCTTATCTTCTCCATTTCAAAGCAAGCAAATAAACAAAACGATAAAAGAAACCTGTTATGAAATGCTTCTCATGTGAGCCTTCTCTGTCTATACTGTGTAATCACTAACATTTTGTTTAGGGGGTCATGTTCATCAGTCTGTTTAAATCAAGAGTGCCAACTGTGTCATGTAAAGCTGTGGGCAGCTGGTGCTGATGCCCGCGCTCCAGCCGGCAGCCCAGGCAGCTCCCACCAGCTCCCTGGTCAAACCAGCTTCACTCCAGGCTCAGCCTCCTGCTTACATCCTGCTCCTCCTGCCAGCACCAGCCCCTTTCACCCCCCCTGCTTTCACAGGGCCACCGTGGATCCAGAGATCCCATTTCATATCCTGTTACAAACGAGAGGTTGCAAGGCTATTCAGAGAGTGTTCGTAGACGGAATAAAAGGGGGTTCCTGAATAAACAAAAACTTTACTTGAAAACAGGCAGGTGGTGTTTAAACAGAAAATATGCACCAAGTTCATTAAGTGGATGTGGATCTGTGAGGCTCAGAGTTCATTGAGTGGATCAGAATCTGTTAGGCAGCTCCAACTGGGATTTTGACTGAGATGATTTTGGTCATAGACCATGTTTAAGACAGCAGAAAAAATATATATGTTTAAAGCTCTGCTGTGAGAGAATCTTGATTGCTCAGCCAAGGCAATGATTTCACTAAGGAGTTCTGGCTGAAAAGTTTAGAAGAAGCAGTCATAACACCAGAACAAAAGCAGGTAATAGGTAGTTACATCTTGTGTATTTTTGTATCAAAGATGTTGGATGCACTTATATTTTTATATTATATATTTTTACATGTGTTTATGCTTTTCTGCATAAATTTCTTTTTCTCTACAGAAGTGCATAAATCTGAAAAGGTGATAGCATTTGCTACCAAGGCAGACTTTGCAACCTTCACTTGTTATGAAAATCCTCCTAATTTTCCTCATGTTTCCTTTGACTTCAGAAGTGAGTGACTTCACCTCTTCATAGAGGTACATGAATGAAGACACTTAGAAAAGGACCTAACTCCTTGCATGCACCTGAATTTCCATGATGTTAAAGAGAACTTTTCTTCGATAATGCTCAGGAGAGCTTTCAGGCTTTGTCTCAATATTTTTGCTTTCCAGTTTTCTTCAAAGGAGATTTCTTCATTTAGTGCTGGTTCTCGGTGAGGGGAGACTGTAGTGGAAGATGATATCTGCTGCAATGAGGGCAGAGAAACCAGGAAACCTTTCTTGAAGTTTAGCAGATTTGATTGCTCCCCTGAGTAATCATAACGAAGACTCACAATTGACTGTAGCTTCACGACAGGATTTTCTGTGATGTTTCCCATAGTGAAGCCAATGTTATAATCTGAATGATCTGACTCACGGTTTACCAATAAACACTTTTCATCATTGTTCTGTACCACAGAAGAATGTGACCCTCTGACATTTGAAAATGGTAAAGCAACAGTGGCTGTTTTCTTAAATTCCTTTGAGATAAACATTACCTTTGTGTTAATTGGATGGTTTTGCTAGTCATTGAGTTTATCTCCAGACATTCTCTCTTACTGAACAACATATGTGCATTGCCTCACCTGCAGAAGAATAAATTGCAAAACCAGTTTCAAGAGGAATAATTGCACGCAGTCAAATTATGCACTGCACAACTACAGCTCTGAGAGCACGAGACTAAATGTTGCAGGGTGCTCTTCTTATACATTAGAGCATAGCATATTTGAAAAGGGGGAAAATGCTTTAACCCAGTACTTTTTATGTTACTGTACTTTCAAATGTGATATTTAAACAAGAATTTTGATGCAATAATTGATTTAATTTGATTTAAATACCAGGCAAAATTATATATGTTGTATATATAGAGAGATTACTCCATAAAATATGAACTTCATAGATAAAAGGCATACTTAATAAATAAATATACATATACATTATTTTTTTTAAATCCTTGTAGTTGGCTCATACTTTAAAAACCAAGCTGATAAACCATCACCGCTCCAAACAGCCCCCTTGTAACACCAGTCTGACTCCCGACAGCCTCCCAGCTGCTGCCAATTTTTGTTCTCTAATTGGTTCCCGAACATCCAGCCATTTTGTTTACAAATCAGCTTTGTCTGTTAGTCAATTTAACGTGCTTCAGAAGTCCTGTAGCATAACTGGCTAATTGCTTACCAATTAGCAAATAGTGATTATGATTTTTTCCTTCCACAAACCCCTGCAGCCACAGTCAGGCTTAATATTTATTTAGAGGCATTGATAGGCATGATTTAAACACATTTGGAATACTTAGAGAGGGAAGCTGTTTGTGTAACCTTCAACGTCAAAGTCCACTTGACAGCACTTCTGTGCGGGGAGCACGGCTTTGCAATGTAGACCTTAACATGGCCACAACATCAGTGACACAAATCCGCAAGAAGCCATGAATATCATGACTCCTCAGCTCCTGACAGGTCCTGATGCCTGTTACCATGGCACTGGCTCAGATTCCTGCCAGTCCCAAGCTGCAGACTGTAGCTCTTCCTGCATCCCGCTGTCACTGCCTTGCAGAACATTTTCCTCTGACATCAGAGCACTCAGCTTTTTAGCTAACACTCTCAATGCCTGGCAAAACATGCCCAGGCACAATGCATGTGTTTTCCCCAGATATATGTGTGCATCTGATTCGTAATTTTAGTCTGCGTGGCAAGTGTGGAGAGAGAAAGAGATCCACTACTGTAGAAATTATTTGTAGGGGTGAGCAACAGTTACTCCTGAAACTCCAGGAAATCCTCACTGCTTCTTGTCCCACTCAAAGGCAGGGGGTGTGAGGGCAGCGAATTGGAGCAGAATACATCATCATCCATTGAGCGCAGAGTCAGAGAGCTAAGGAACTAGATATTATCCATTAAACAGAGGACATTGTGTGGAGTTTAATGTCTGTTGTCTATGAGTTTCAAGATGTTCCCCAGGTATGAACATTTTTAGATAATATAAATCACATAGTATAAGCTCATGTGTTTTTTCTGCAGTGCTGGGGACCTCTGCAAGCCCAAAAAAGGAAAACATGGACTTTTTGCAAGCCTCTGTCTCTGCTCATGTGAAAAGAGCAGAACACTTGGAAGGTCTCTGAGGCATTTCAAGGAGAGGCGGGGGACAGCAGTTCTTGGAAATGTGCAGTAGCAGTCTCTGAAAAATGCAGGGGGTTTCAATTAAGGCCAAATGGTCTTGTAGTTCCAAATACCCATCATCTGAGAGCTGAGCCAACCACAAGCTGAGCATGAAGAGGTTATAATTTAGCGAGAAAGATGTCTGGACTTTATACCTGAATAATACACCATTAAAATATGCTTGAAGTGAAAGGTTAAGTTTTTTCTTTCTGCAGTCAAGACAGGTAAAATGCTAAGACTACTTTACTACTTTCCTGAATACATGCCACGTTAAATTAATTGAAATGAGGAGCCATACACTGTGTTGTGATGCTGTGGTGTCCACAACAGTTAATTATGAACAGCCAAGCTTGGCCCTGCTCCTTTTCCTCTAGGAGTTGCTGGGATGATGCTCCTCTTGTAGACTCAACGGTCCAGCAGCAGGGAGAGATGATGCTAGAAGCAGGTCTCACTTCTCTCTTTTCCCTGGCCCTGCTCCCGTCTGTGGGGCTTCTTTGACTGCTGTTGTGCTGCAATGGGAGGCGACTCAATGCAAGGGACAGAGAAGAAGAAAAGAGATCTCATCTTGTGCTGAAGCTTGAAGTCCCAGAGGAGAGGATCACAGCTGCTCACACAAGGCCGTACTGGCTCAGGAGAAGGGGCTAATGAGAATGGAGGATTCATCTCCTGCTACCCTGGAATATTTATACATATATATGCATATATTTAAATACATATAGTCTAAGGAAATCATGTTACTTTGTCTTTTGGGAATTTAACTCTGTGTTACAGGCTGGGGACAGAGGGGGAGAGACCAAAGGAGATGAGTATCATGTTCATGTTCTGGAAAGTCTGAGCTCTGGCCAGTGACAGAAACAAGGAGAAGAATGGTGCTTGTAGTATCTCTTAAAGCGTTGCATAAACATTCATCTTTCTTACACAGTCTTGCTTTTCCATTGTATACGACTATTCTTTCCTATGTTTTCCCAGTTGTGCAGTATGTTGTAGGTCACCTGCCTACATGCTGCTACAATAAGTTTCCTAGGGTTTTTTAGGGTTCCAAAGAGTACCAGAGGAACTGGCAGTACATGGGGAAAGCTGAATTACAGTTATTACTTTGCAAAGTGTAAACTGAGGCAGAGAAACTCAGGCAGGACAATGCAGGGGGAAAGAAGCCAGGCCTCTGGAATCCTGCTTTCTTGCTTTAACCCCTAGACCACAACCAGGAACAGCATAATGTATTCTGGAACTGAACAATGAATTTTTCTGGCAAGTTCTGTAAATCTCATGCTTTCTGTATTCAGTAAAGCCTAAGCTAATGGCTTCCTTGAGCTTTGTGTGCACACTCCTCAGGGGTGTGTGCACAAGCCAAAAAGGAGGGAAAGGAGATGGCTGTAAATACTTGGCTCCAGTATGTGCATTACATCTGTCACAAGGGAAACAGTGAGAAAGGCTTGAAAAATGCAAGCCAGTGCAATTAATGCTGGCCAGAGGTAAAGTAACATTTGCTAAATATCATTTTAGTGCTGCTTCTGCAAGAGATCTTTTTGTGCATGCGGAATATAAACCTATGGTTAGTAGCATGACAAAAAAGTAAATAACAATAAAGGAGATGTTAGCCAAATGTGCCAATTCAGCCCCTGTGTAACTCAGCTGGAGTTATCCAAGATGTGAACGTGACATCAAAAATCAGCAGTGGCTCCACTGAAAAATTGAACAAGTTTATATTTTGAAAAGAAATTTTCTTAATAACAGTTTCATTGTATTCCAGAATAGAATGACCACATACTTCAGTTTAAAACTAGCATGGAAGTGAGGGCAGGAATTACCCATACAAAGAAAAAATAAAAAAAAAAAAATAAAAAAATAAATAAATAAAAAAAAAATCCATAAGGGCATACTACTAAAATATTACATATTTCACTTAATTAGGACTTGCTGACTTTCCAAAAGGTTACCTGATGAAGACTCAGACATGACAGTTTAAGGGAGATTTGCATCAGCTGAGTCCAATTCCTTATATAATTTGCTCAATAAAGGAGCAAAGACAGTAGTCAATGCAGTTCTGAGCTGAATTCACATCTACAAATTTTATGACTAATCCCTTGCTTGCTAGCTTTGATCTCATCTGGGAACCAGCCACCTAGCTTGAGAAACAGAGACTAATTACCTGTCATATTTTGAACTGCTGTGTTTGGAGAACCTGTGGTCCAGGCCACCTCTGTGCTTTTTGCATTATCATTGACCTCAGGTATGTACTTGAAAGAAAATTTTACTGTCTCCAAAGCTGTGTTTCATTTTTAAGAGCAGCAGCTGGATGTACCTGTGCTCCCCTATGGGATATTTAGCTGCTCATCTGAATGGGCAAAACATTACTGGAGCCAAACTGACTTGCCTTCTGCTCCCAGCAAAGACGTGTCTCTGCTGGATTTGATTGACTAGAGTTATGGGATTATGATAACCCTAAAGCAGGAGATTTTCAGGCTAGAAAATCTCAAATGACTGAGCTTTTAATGGTAGCAAAGACTTCTGTGAAACCTTTAAGGAGAAGGGACAACTTCATGAGGTGTCAGAATGAGAGTTGGCTCTCATTCGCAGGAGATGTTTTATCTTAAGGGCTCTGTAAAGTAAAAGCTAGAGAAGTAAAAGAGGGTTATGCTTCACCAGGGTGCTTAAACAATATTATCCCACCTGTAAAGAAGTGAAACTGGTTCATGGTCTCACTAGCAGGATGTTGAAAGCCCTGCCACACACACAAAGATTGGCACAGCGCATTAATACTTAATGCAGAGCAAGATGCTTCCACCCCTTCATCATTCCGTGACCAGAAATGCACAGAGGAGTTAAATGGGTGTCTGAAGGGGGGTGGCTGAAATATAACAGGACTATACAAATGTAGTATAGAAGTGGAGAGAGAAAGTTGTGCTCAGAAAAAAATTAGGTAGAATGCATTCTCTCCCTTCCTTTCACAAGTAGGAATGTCAGATCTTTGATACTCCCATTTCCTGCTTCTTTAGGTTGGGCAATGAGCCAAAAAAAATAGACTCTTACAAAAATAAGAAGCAAAAAACACAATGAAATGGAGGTCATATCAAGAGTATTTCATATAAAAGCACATTTTGCACATGTCCATCATTCAAGGTGCAGCTAAAACTCTTGGATGAGAAGGTGTGAGTAGAAGAATCTATTAGGGAAAACTTACTATCCAAATTATGAATGTTTTTACCTCTTTCTTTGAAGAAGCATGACATATGCACTTACTGTATGCGAGTCAGAGAGCATATCTAAATGGAGTGTACCTGAAAGTTGTTCAAAAAGACTGGTTCAGCTTGTGTAGTCACTCATCACTCTGTATTTAAAATGCACAGAGTGAATGATGAATATTTTTTATTTCTTTGTTTCCTGATAGGATGAAAAGCAACTTGCTTGTCTTCTCAGATACTAAATGACACTCATTAGTAACCATTCTGTTGTAAGTGTTTGTCAGTGCTTGTGAATATTGTGGCATTCTGGGATTTTCCCTGCAGAGCATTATTTCTTATTACTAAATGTTGCTATTCTTTTTTTCTTGGTGGTTGTTCATTTTCCTTGGCTCAAATGGGAGAAATGAGAGACAAAAGAGGATCAAGACTGAATTTAAGACGAAATTGTTTTCAACAAAAATCATGGGTGGAAGCAGCAGTTTGTAAAGAACTGCTGGTGGTGGTGGTCTCCACTACCTTTCTTTAAGCAGTATTATCATCATAAAGTGCCTTTGCTTCACTCTTAAAAAAAAAAAAAAAAAAAAAGTACAGATGATTGTGTTTTATTTTGAGGACAAAATAATAGGTTAATCAATTGGTGGTCTTAATAGTGCTGACACCTGAGAACCACATACAGAGGCAGGTGTATTAGAACCTGTGAAAAGACAGCTTCTTTTTGATGTGTTTCTTTTCACCAGTTTAATCATTTCTCCTTTTACATCACATTCACTTTCTTGCAGATAGGAAGTGCAATGGAAAGGACAGTCACCTATATTTACAGTAAGACACTGGAAAATACAGTGACACCAACAGCAGTTCCTCTTCAGCTTTTGGGACAAACTGTGATTAGGAAGTCTAGAAATATTTCTTTTTCATTTAGCCCCTCTGGTGAAAGTTATTTTCGTAAGCTTGACTGAAGGTAAAAGACTGGTGGCGTCAACATGTCCATCTCTCATGAGGAAACTACTCTTGACCCTCTGTCACCGTTGACTTTTGTTTCCAAATGCTGGTCCCTCATAAATTACCATATTCCTCAAAAGTTTAAAATTCCCCTTGTTTCCTCTCTTTGTGCTTATGCATAGCAGAGGCCTCTGAGAGCTTGCAATGAAGGATGACGCCAATCCTTTTCAGTTCAGGAATGTTCCCAAGGAAATGCACGGCTCCTGGGCCCAAGGGAGACAGGGAGCAGAGCAGGATGTGCTCCAATACACAAAGCAAAGTCTCTCTAGCAAAGGCGATGCCACCTGCAAGGGAGAGATGGACAGGATGCGAATGATGCACAGGAAGTGATGCAGGCAGGAAACATGAAAGCCAAGTAAAGAGATTTCCAAAGTAAAACAGGAAAATAGTTGAAAGAAAACTAAATGACGTGGAAGAAGACGATGGGGGTTTGTTGTGTTTTGTTTTTATTCAGGCTAATAGTAAAGCTTTGGTAAAACAACTGAGGTGTGTTTCGTAAACTGATGTAGCATAGAGACTTTTGCAGTCTTGAAGTAGCTTTCAGAAAAGCCCTGTAGGTTATAAATGTCTTGTGTGCATTTGTATGCCGTGTGTGTTACAGCTGTGAGTGAAGAAAGCATAACAAAGCCTATATGTGCTTCAGAAGGATCATTTTAAACAGACAGTAATCTCAAATTTCCTCTCCCTACCATAAAATCCCTTCTGTGACAAACTCTGAACATAAAATGAAAGATTATATCTTGCACCTATGATTTCAATGAGTTTGCGCCCAAGTTGTACCAGTGTCTCTGCGACTGGAATCAGGCTCAATCTCTTTTTCTGGGACATACTTTAACTTTGAGAGGATGCAGACTGGATTTTGACATATGGTACACTGTATTTCTAGAGTTTAAAGCAGCTCAGGAATCTATTTCTTCCTTTCAGTTTCTTTCCAGTGTCGCTAGTTTGTGACACTATTTATGCAGTCTTTCTATCCCAATAAGGAAGACAAACAAAACTGAAGCATTTTTAGGATTATTCGGTACTGTACTTTTCCGGAAATTGCACATATTAGTTAATAATACACAGTACTACTTTTACTACCTTTACTACCTTAGAAATATGACATCATCATTTGCTTCACTTCACACACAGTTTGCAAAAACACATTGTACCAGAAATCTGACATTACTAATGTCTCAAAAGTATTATTTACCCAGTTTTAGTCAGATATATTAAGCTGCTCTGAGACTTCATATAAGAGTGTTGTGAAGAACTGGTATTTTTATTGTCATTGTCATTATTATTAAAAATATCCATTATTATTAAAAATTTTACTATTAGTATTCATAATGGTCCAGGTTCATTTCCTACACTGAGATAAATCCAAAGGGAATACACTGGTAGACCTTTCTCTGCTCCCACTGTTTTTCAGGGCCTTGAGCTGCTGCAGATGGAACTTTCTGATTATCAAAATACCAACAACAGTACTTTCGGAGGTAGCAAAAACGTGGATGGTGATTGCAATGTATAGACTCTGATTCGAGCATATCACAAGATGGAGCCAAAGAGACTGGATAGGAGAACTGAAATGAAATGTCTAAGTGTGGAGAGGAAAACAATTCTTTCCTATCTGGTAACTGGGAAGAACTCCATAGTCTTCAAAGAGCTATTTTCCAGCAGTGCTATAATTCATGTGCGCCTTTGACAAAACAACTGCTTTCAAATAAGTAAAAAAAAGCTGAAAACCAGTGTGGTCTTACGCATTTGCAACAAAGAGTATTAAATTGTGGACTCTATCTTGAAAATAAAGTAAAATACAATTGTGTCCCACTAAATAAATGGCTGAGAAAAAGTGCTTCCTCAGAAGAAGACAGGCTAGAACCTAGCAAAATGAGGGAAAGGGCTTTGGGATCTTTTCATATACTTGCTGAGTTCATTTCTGACTTCTGCAAGGTATAGGGTAACATGAACTGCCATTCTCTGGTTGTGACTAATTGACAGTACAACTTCGTGGGCCCAGCCCCTAGTGCACTTTGACAATGAAACACGACGTTGCCTTCAGTGTTTACACAGCCTATTCCTGAAGTCACCCTGCTTCTCCAATATAACAATTGTGTTTGACCTCATTTCTGGACTGGACCTCATTCTGACTTAAAACAACTCTTCCTGGGGTTCATGTGACCTGCATCTTTTGAAAGGGCCTAGAAGCTTTCCAAAAGAGAGGGAAATGAGAGGTAGGCATGGCATTTCCAGTGGAAGAGGTCCTGTTTGCAAAGTACACATTTTAGGTGTTTGTTTGCTTTGGTTTTGGTAGTTATATGATAAGCTTGAGGTGATGACAGACTTTACATATTACTATCTGATAACACTATTAGGATGAAGAAAAAAAGCAAGGGGTGTTCCTGAGAATGGGATAGTTTTACTATTCGTGACACCTCTCAGCTCCAGCATGGCAGAGCACACCGGTCTAGTGGATACTGATATTAATCCAGAGTCTTTATGCTGAAGTTGTACATTTCCTAAAATTGTGTTACTTTGGTTTCATGTTTTCAGACTCGTTATGGTCAAAAGTGATCTCTGTTTGATGGTTTCTTATCAGATTCTACAAAATGGGTTTGATAGATTTAGTTTAATTTCCAGGAGATATAAAAAAATAAAGACCACTGATGTCGTTCTTGCCTTGCAAAGAGCCACAGTGTTGAGGGAGCTTTTTCATGCGCCAAACGGATGAAACCCCTAGCCCAGGAGGTGCCCCTTTTTGCTCAGACCACATAACCTCTGAATAAATATGAGCTCTGCTTACCAGAACTGTCGATTCAGATCCTGAAGCAATTCCTAATTCTCCCACATGTTTCTCATCCTCATTCCCTGCAGTGGCGGATACCTGACTGTTCAAGTGCCGTTGTACAAATGCCAAATACAAAGCAAGACACCGCTCCCTCAACAGAAAGCTTATTGAAATCAGAGCAGTAGCCTGCAATCTGGTGCTCACACAGGTGGGTTGTAGCTTTCACTGAACCTGTTATCCAGTTAGTTCATTGAAGGCTTGTACTAAGCTGAAGGTAGACTTTCCAAAGGAAAAAGTAACCATTGAAACTATATTCTGCCACAGATCCATGGAGCAGTATTGAAGGTGCTCAGGGGAGGCTACTTTGGCCTAATGCGTGTCCGGCCCTGTTTCCATCTCTGTCATGGTTCCTTCATGATTTTTGCCAACAGAAAGCAAATCTGTGGCTCTAGCCTATGCCATGCAGCAGGTGGTCTACTCTTGAAATTAATTCAAAACCCAAACCTACCCTCTTTCCTGGCGTAAGAGACTCACAGCTCTTCTTGTGTGGAGCTGCGGGCTAGGTTTACTTCTCAGAGAGCACTCGGGAGCATTTGCTTGCTAGGCTTTAGTTATTACACTGTTGCTGCTGAACCCATTCTTAACTCTGTGGAGATGTATGGAAAAAAAGCTACCTGTATCTTGGTTTCAGAACAAAATGATTCCTGGTAGGGTTGTATAACTCACACTGTATTTCAAGGGTGTCCCGTGTGGGCAATAGATTGGATGTGAAGTTATTTTTATTTTCACATACCCATCTGCCACGATTCATGTTTTATCAAAGCAGTTTACATGATTCCAGGCAAGGCTGTTAAAGAGCATTGGTTTCTGAAGTTGCCATGGATACTGAGCAACATGTTTTTGGTTTATGACGTGATAATTTTTTACAATTCCCTGTTAATTTATTTTTTGCGTGTCACTGGCTTCTTCATCCAGCTCTCAACCACAGCTTGTGACAAAACCTTGACAGAAGGGACTTAACGGTCTACGTGAGAGGATTGCACTGCCTATAACCAGAACAAGGAACCATGTAAAATGAGACCATGGGCAAATCATTTTAGTTAGGCTGAAATCAAGTGAGTATACTAGGAGATAGTGCTTTCATGAGCCATTCAAGACAAAGCATCTTCCTCTTGAGCATGATCCCATGCTCATTAAAGATTTCCCTGATCCTTTTTGAGAGAGAACGATTTTTTCCTTACGTTCTTGTCAGGAAATCTCTCTTCCTTTCATGGTCAGTGAGATATGGGCCAATTGTTTGTCAAGATGCCTCTTTCCTTTACAAACCCAAGCAAACTCTTTGTTGATGCGAATTAGTTTATAACAACTGAAATTTCATAAGTATCCAGTTTCACACAACCCTTTGCTTCACAATACCAGCTGCCCCTTTCCTCCCAGAGGATAGCTTAGTGCATTTCAGTGGTCTTGTGCATATAGTAGCTGGACTTTGTAAAGCACTTTGGGATCCATCCTGACAAACACTGTTGTATAAGTGAAAGTTGTTATTAACTGTCAGGAAAAGTATGGTCCCTCCAAAATTCCATATGCTTCTCCTTTAGCCAGCTGTAAAAGTTTTCAAAGACCTTTTTCCTTCCTCTTTTTCTTGCCTTTTCAGACCAGATATGAGATCTGTGATTTATCAGCACTGAGATTTAGTTGTTGTACAGCAATATGTCTTAAAATATGTTCTTCCAAAATGTGCTGTAAATGGAGTTGTGATAAATCCAGTGAAAGCTGAAGGCAAACAGGTTCCTTCTGCAGAACCCGACTTTAGTAACTAAGTCCTTCTGTTCAGTGAAATAAATTCTGGACAGCTAAAAGAATTGAAAGCAGGTATTTGCTTATGTAGCAAAGCTCAACCTCTTTACTAGTCCATATAACCTGATGTTCAGATTTAATTAAAAGTGAAATGCAAGAAAACCTCAGATGTGCAATCCAGATTTAACTGGTGTCTATCTGCTCTCCTTAGCTATCTATCTGAGCTGGTGTTCTATTAGCCTTGATGACACTGGCCATGGCATCACTGATTAACTCATAAAAACTCTGGCAGCTAGCATGCATCAAGCAATTTTTTTCATTATCAGTACCCCAGCTAGAGAGACACGCAGCACTTCAAATCAACAAGTCTAAAATGTGCTCTTTTGGGTGCTCCTTAGGTCTGAAATGGATCAGACTGACATTTCCAAAGATGAAGCCAAAATCCTTTCTTTGTTTCAAAGGGAGTAGAACTGGTGTATGATTCATTGCTCCTACCAGCCTTTGGCATAAGCAATTCAAGGGGTGGGTTGGAGTCCATGTTTCTAGTGAAGCCAAAATCCTTTCTTTATTTCAAAGGGAGTAGAACTGGTGTATGATTCATTGCTCCTACCAGCCTTTGGCATAAGCAATCCAAGGGATGGGTTGGAGTCCATACTTCTGGTGGTCCTCTTGGTCTGGTTTACCTGAACTACTCTGCCTTCTGTTTACTGGGCTTCATCTATTCAATGGCACCTGCCTCTGTGTCCTATAGTCCCTGGACACACATGAGACAGTAGCCCTCTTTTAGACAGGAGAAGGCAGCTGTGAATCACATTGCCTGTATCATTGGATAAAAAAAATACCCATGGTGGGCATGGCAGGGCTTGGAGATCTTGCTGAGGACTAGTTGGAGGAAGAGTTAGGAATGGCCTAAAAAATAGAAATAATGGAATAAGGGCATCCAATTTCGAAGGAAAGAGTGAGAGGAAGCTAGAGGAAGCTGCCGGAATGTGGAGGCAAGGAGTGTTAAAAAGCAAATGCAGCAGGAAGGATATGTGGTTAGAGTCCTGGTTAAAGAAGGAGAAGGTGTGACATAAGAATGGGTGAGGGGATGCTGACTGAGGTTCAAGACTAGGGTTGAGCTATTTCCTTTGTAGAAGCATTTTTCCTTTACACTCAATTTGTTAAATTGATTATATTACAATTACCAGCCCACTAGATAGCAGGATGTTTCTTATACTTGTCTCTATCTGCTAACTCCCAAATGAAGCATGGGCTGGCTGTTGGCCAACATAAAATTAACTATAATTTTCTGCCTTTTAAAATAAATATTTGAAGCTGTTAACTGTGGCAGAGAATGCTAAAAGCAGCTCAAAACAAGATCAGTTCAACAGGAAAGCTTATTTAAATGAGAGAAACAATTCATCCGTACACCTTCTTTACGTGTGGGCATTCTTATTTTGTTTTAAGAACACATAGTGTAAATCGGTAAGCAATTGCCTTTTAAAGACCTTTAGTTCAGCTGGAAACATTTTTCTCCTTAGAGAAAGCTTGTGTTTCAACAAAGCTATTTATGTGGTTCAGTGGGAGGTATTTCAATGCCCTCTCTCTATTTACAATCTTGACTAGTATAACACACTTGTTTGGAATATGCATTTGCCTTACCTTGCTCTGAGACAAGCAAACAAGCGCAATGAATGACAGGCAACAATGACAAGACAGCCATGTATTTGTTGCAGGCTGCTGCTGAAAAGGCAAAAGAAAAACAGTCTGGATCAACAAATTAGCACAATTTTATGTTTTCTACTTGCTAAAATTAACTCCACAGGAACTACCAGGAACCAGTAAATAATTAGCTATAGACATAGTTGGCAATTACTGGTTCAGAGAGGTGCTAGTGTCCTTAATACCTCCTTGTGACAATGACTTGGGCATTTTCCAAATTGTTTTCCTTGAGTGGTTAGTGCCACTGATTTTTGAGTGCAAATGAAGCTATTTTGTTCTCTCTTCCTCATACAATAGGTTGGGGTTTTTTTCCTGACTGAAATTGTAGCTGCCCTTTATAACCTTAATTTGATGCTCATCAGCTATTGCAAGAAAGACAGAAGTGCAGTAATCCTTGCATTAAATAATTCACTAAATAATTTCCTGTAGTTTTCTTGAAAAGTTTTAATTAACCTCTCAATTTTTAAAGGCATCTGTTCTGGCAGCTAAAATCTGCTGGTCATTGAGACAGTGCCAGCATTTTCGCACTTTGCTGCTAGTGGTCTTCAAGCCTGACCTGCAGAGATAATTTATGAAGAGCTCCCTAGAGCTCTGATGCACTGAAGTACTTTGCTTGACTAGGGCCTGAATTTATGTGAATCCCTATGGATGGCAAATACATTTATATATTTAGGATATAATTAAATATAATATATCCTATTTTAATTTTTTTAAATTGTTATATGAAGACTAGAAAGAAGAATATGAATATTATTAAAGCATGCTTCTCCAGATTCCTGGATGACAGAGGCTTGTGCCAAACGTGACGGTTTCATAGCATGTGACTGAGAATGCCTCCCAAATTTGCACTATTTTGAAGCATCAGGTGTGTTCTTATTTATCATGCAGTTTCTGCATTATGTGTGGGGAAAAATATTGCCAGCTTCCGTTGAGAGAGTTTCTATTAGCATACTGTATATCATTCTAGAATTGACATGACAGCAATCAGCCTTGGTAAAACAACAGCAGACTCATCTTTATCTTCCACTGCCATTACTCCTTCCAGATTAATTGCTTATCTACTGCAAATGGCTGCAGAAGAGCTGAAGATAATGCCTCAGACCTGAAAACATTTTTCTTGCTTTCCTACATCTTGCTGATATAGTGTGGTATTTGTAACACTGTGCTATGTGACAAACTTAATGCTGTAGCTTCCTGTCTCTGAACAAAACCTTTCTCTGGTTTACTCAGAGTTCATTTCCACTCTGCAGTTCTATTTATACAACCACCTTCTGCTGATGTGTAAACTGGTTCTCATTGACTTTCTTATCATATGCCCACCTGCTCAGCATGCTTAAGGAACAGTTCTGTTTTGCTGGCCATGCTGATATTTCTCCTGAACCAAGTTACAAAGTGCTGACTTCTTTTCAGAGTGTCTTACCTTTGTTTTATAAAAACTAACAGTAGTGATAGTTGGAAAAAATATTCTAACAAATCTTCAACAGTTGCAATTAGCCATTACTAGTGAAGAAATTTATTCTAATCAGTCTCTCTGGATATGTTTCTATATGCAATTATAGTCCAACAAGGAATTCTAATTACTTTTGTGAGCATATTTTTCATATTTTATATCTGTGTTGCTTCATATGGTGAGGTACTATGGGTTTGGTTTAGTAGAACTAAGTTTTGTGCTGTCCCTATGTCTCCAAACTCTGTCCAGGAATTCAGTGCCTTGAAAGAATTCATTTGAAATCAATCACATATCATTAAACTACTCAACGGGTTTAGAAAACTGGATTCAGTGTATTCCAATGACCATATGGTTTCAATATAGATTGTTTGAAAGTTTGGGGCCTAGGGGGTTTTCTTCCCTAATCAAAGGTGACAAATATAGTAAGCCTTTATCATCCATACGTTGGGAACTGAATGTTGCAACAATACTTTAGCAAGCCTTATTTAGAGAAACATCAACTTCGTAATAGATTCTTGTTCCTCCTTTTACAAGTATCACACCCACATTCCTCATGAATGCATTATTTATGATCTCACCCTGCCTAACTTTTTTCTTTAGTAATTATGCAACCTGCAAACACTCGTCCCACAATCAGATTCTCACTAAAATCATAAAAGATCCTTTTTCATTAGGTCATGCTTCAACTTGTACCTTTTTAAAGAGCTAAGTATCTCTAAAACCTTGTAAGATTTATGTCACCAGGAGCTGCTCAGAATCTTATCAAAACAAACATGAAATGCATATTTCAGTCATCTCATGCACTTGGTCTTTTACACTGTGTTCCACTTTGTACTCACCAGCTGGTTAATATACCCGACTTACCTGCTATTACTGGATCTCATCTTTATGTCCAGATGTTCCAAAGAAGGAAACATTGCAACTTTCAGAATTAAAAAATATTTGTATATATTATACAGCTATATTGTTGACAATACACTCAAAATAGTCTTATTCCTTTCCCCTATTTAATACTTCAGTAACTCAGTCCTGCCTAACTGCACAGCCAAGTGAATTGTACACTAAACACCTTATTTTCCACTGTAGCCTTCTATCTGGCCTCGATTAACCATGTTTCCAAATATTCCAGGTATTGCATTATTTGCATATTCCAAATGGAGGGCAGGCCTGGCTACTTGGGTAAGATACCTCCAAAGGCTGTATTCTAATTCCTCCTATCCATAAAAATTTTGGTCACAAAGTAGAAGGTACATTGCTACAATCAATCAGTGGTGGCTTTAGAGTGGCTGTCCCTCCTGTTCTGGCAGCCATTTGGAAGGATGCCTTGTTTTTCCATTGGGCAGAGCAACCAAATTTACAGTCTATTGTTCTGAGGGCCTCCCTTTTTTATTTTATGTCTTCTTCTTTATCATCTGTTTTGCCTTTCCTCCTTCTGCCTTCAGATAAAAAATTCAAACCTCACTTACAGTCACTCATTTACACTGATTGCTTTTTCTCATAGCATCTATTTTCCACAGGGATCTTACATTTTCCTGTGCTACCAACCCCTTTCCTATCCTTTCAGATCAGGATGTCAGAACTGGTTAGAAGTCCTCAAGTTTGTCAATTCAAGGGGAAAAGACAAATTTATGAATAATTTCCTACTCTGAAAGTAGGAAATTATTGTGAAGGGCTGGTGATTAAAGCTGTATAGAGATACCAAAAAGCAAATTTCATTAGATTTTAGATATGGGCAAGAATCGGCTTTCTCTTCAGGACTTCCAGATTATATTATGAATGTCTGTCATGCATGGAAAAGCCAAATATAGGGCACAGATTAAATATATGCTTTATCTAGATCACTGACAGCACAAACAGACTAGGGAGGAAGTGCCAGCAATCCAAAAAATAAGCTAAGTCTCTTCCTCGTGTTAACTCCGCCAGATGGGTGGACACTGGCAGCATGGCCCAGCCTCTGCAACGTTGTGAAACAAAGCTGTTGATATTAAAGCTTGTATATTAATTAGGAAACCAACTTCCTGTGTCTATTTATATGCACACAAATCCCTTCCTTCCCCCTATCCCCCCCCTTTTTTTTCTTTATTTTTGTTTGGTTTTGAAAGCTTCGTAATAACTATTGAATCTAATTCTTTAGCTGGTGCAAAGCAACAAAGATAAGATCATTACTGTCATTTGAGGAGGCCATGATTCCCCCTTTTCTTGCTTGATGAGGAAGAAGAGTTGGGGAGAAAAAAAGGGGAAGAGACCCGAGATCTAAACAGCCTTCTCAGGTCTGTCTGGACCTAATCCCACCTACCCGCTTCTGATGGAGTGTCTAAGTGACTGAGTGGGAGTCACTGGAGAGAACCTGGCCTGCCCACAGGACTGGGCAGGATGAGCTTTTAGTAGTTAAGGGGTGGACTGTAAATCACACACTGTCCTCTGGAGTATAGCTGTCTAGCTAGCCTGAAATCAGCTGCTGCTGATGTAAATATGATATACATTTAGATGTCCCTTGCAAATTACTAAAGATATGTAGGTATAAAAATCAGCAGCCGCTCCATGCAATATAGTATGTACATTGAATATATTTTAAATATAGATTAAATTCACTGCGTTTTTTGCATATTTTTGCATTATTTTTTTTTTGTAAATAAATTTCTCTATCCATCCCTGTGAGTTAGTAAATGCTTGTCAAGATGCAGTTCTATGACTTGTGCTTTACTATTGTTCAAGAGATAAGGTACTAGGGAGGAAGTCCTGACCTTGCTGAAGTCAACGATAAAGGCTATTCTCTCCACCGGGGTGACTATTTCACCTGGGTGTTTATTTTGTAAAGGTCACCTTTGACAACAGTGTATTGATGCAGTATGTTTCAAGGCTATCAAAACAGCGACTTTGAGAAAGAGCTGCTTAACTACTGGATAATAATCTTCCCAACTAATGCCCTATATGGAACAGTTTTTTAAAGAGGTTTTAGCTGTAGATACAGCTCAGTAGATGTTTATTATCAAGCAGAGTGCTCTTAACAAAAGAAAAAAAAATACAAAAGAACTGAAGGCTGTGATTTTAGAAAACTGCATTCTCCATTTTTACAGCATGCTCGTTTTCACGAGCTAGCAAATGATTTTCTCTTCTTCCCCTAGGAAAAAAAAAAAAGTAAAAAAAGAAAAGACTGTTGTAAGACTAAGGGTAATCCCCAGTGGGCTTGACATTTTTCCAGAAGAAATTAAGAGCAGAATTTATCAAACATTAATATTAAGAAGTCAGAAATTCTGGAATGTTTGTCCAAAGTCCCAAGACCCTGAGCAAACATTGTCATCCTGCCGGGCTCCAGCCGAAAATCAGAGCCAAAATAAACAGAGGCAGAAACTCCATCTGACTGATCCTGTGGAAACAGCTGTAACCACTTAGGTGGAAAACCACCTCAAATTCTTCTCCCAGAAAACACTGATGACATGGGAGATGGCGAGCAGGAAAGCCCTGTCAGGGTCTCTCTTCAGCTGTGGTCAGGAAAATATTTTTTCTCCACAACTGTAAATAGAAGGGTTCAACCTTGGTCACAATAAAATAAATGCCTTATTTTCTTGTCCTTTTCTCTTGTGTATTTCTTAGCGTTTTATCTTAAGATCCCTTCCACAAAGGTTCTATCTGCAAGAAAAGCTTTTCTTACAAAGGAAACCCATGCTTGTACCCAAAAGTGTAATATGATAAAGGTTCTAGTGTTTGTGTTGAGTTTATGATTTACAAAGTTGTCTGAAACATACTCACTTCTCGATTTGCTGAAAGGAAGCCAGCATTCAGACTAAACACCTTCCGTTCAGCCTTTTTCTTATTATTCTCTTTAGAGGGCTTTTGTCAAGTGCTATTTGGCAGAAAAATAGGAAGCATGTTGGAAGAAACAGCAAACATAAACAAAGCTGAAGGAGAAAGAACCGCAACTTGGGCTGTCCAAGCTGCACATGGCTTCCCTAAGGAATCTGACAGGTAGAGGAAACAGAAAGAGAGGATGAAATGGGAACCACTGGGGAGCTAGCAAGAAAAGAAGACTAGATAACTGCCTCTATGCTTCCTCTTAATGTAAAATAATGCTTGAATATGCTGGATCTTTAAGGTGGAATAGAAAATACTGCAGGAACACAGTCTGTTTTCATATTTTATTCATTGCCAAAGGCAATAATTCTGGATTCCCTATTTTTATAGGAAATCAGTGTTCATTTTCCTGAAATTTCCACTCTGGTCCAGGATTATATTTAGTTTTAGCCCATCAGCTTAGCACAAATATATAGATGGTAACACTTTAAGATGCTGCTAACATGGAAAAATCATTACCATTTCTTGTTTGTGTCTTCCTACATTCAAGACTGTGACCGACCTGCTTAACTGCAGTTCCTTTAATCTGTTTTTTATGTACTTCATTAAGAGCATCTTATTTTCATTCTTTCTGATATTAGTCAATATACAACAGTGGTGTTGTTTTTCCTGCCAAACCATGTTTTCAGGGAAGAGTTTTTATGCAAGAAGTATGAAGCTGAAGGAACTTATTTGCTTTTATCAGTATTGGTGGATCTGTTAGAACAACTTCATTTATTTCATGGATTAAACTTTGCAAAAGAGAATGTTAAGAGAAAGGGAATTTTTTCCCCTCTTTGAGCATTTCAACAGATGAATGAAAAGATTAACTTTCATTCCTATCTGGATGGCACAGTATAAGAAACGCTGGTACCATCAGAACATTGTGAGTATTTGTGCAGGCACAGCTATACTGCATGTGAAATGAGATTAATAACATTTTGCATGTGTAAGTAAATGTTCATTCACATATTCTGTACATATACGTTCTCTGAATTTCAACAGGGTATTTTATAATATGGGAAAAATAAATGGCATCTTATAAGCTTCTGGAAAATTAAGCAAGAAGCCTCAAACCTGTAACATTTCTGTACTTTTGACAAATCAGACTACACAGGTTATTCTATCATTATTGACTATCACACTTTGAATGACCCTCTTTTCCAAATGTTTCCCTGCCTCCCCATAATTTTTTATGTTCAGGGATCCTGATCCATCTTGCAGTAGGTCCCCATACAAGGTAGCCAGGGACCATTTGCATGGCAACTTGAAGTTGCAATGGGCATATTTTTTGTGTGTCTTATTCAGAAAAGAAGCAATGATATAAAATACAGGTACCTTTCTGGATATTTCCAATAGAGATCCTTCAGGGATGAAGTTGCTTGAGATGTATGTACAGGGATATGTTTCTTGAAATCCTCTTTGAGTCTTTGGTAGGAACAACTTAGATTTTACTCCTTACAGAAGACATAAACCAAAGAAAAAGCCCATAGAGTGAAGGCCAATATATGTATTTGCTACTTTACAGGCAACCCACTGCAAGACTGTTATATGGGTACAGCATAACTAAATGGAACCAGGTTTCTGTGTTTTGCAAACGTCACAGCTAGAACATGCAGGAGACATGAGCTGAGGGAAAAGCACAGCGGTCAGCAGAGAAACAACATTTCCAAGATCTGAAATCATCCCAGTTGGGAAGGGGTAAATGAGAGCAGAGACAGTGTGGTGATGGAGGCAGAGGGGTGGTGGTTTGGAGAAGGAATCCGCAGAAACCCTATGACTGACTGACTAATGCTACCTTGACTGCTGGTGCCAAGATGATGTAAGCTGAAACGACAGAAAGAAGATTCCATTATTATTATATGTATCCTTTTTCCACAGCTGCAGCTGGAAGGGAGCCCAGGAGCCCAGAGAGGCCAACAAAGCCCCTTCCTCAGAATAACAACATAACAAGAACATCTGCTGTAGTTATGAAGGTCAGAAAAGTAAGGTCCGCAGCGAGATGTACCACAGATGACACCTCCCTTTGGACAGACAGGCCTCTGGACTCAAATCCGATAATGGCAAGTGATCTTGTGAGCCCCAGAGGAGAGGAGCAGGTGTGATCTCTGTTTCATAACAACTAAGTTGTCTTCAGGCCTCCTCTGCAAGGGTGGGAAGAGTGTGATGGGGAATGACTCTCTGCCTGGAGCTCCGTCTTTGCTACTCGTTAAGATTCCCAACAGATACAGTAGCAGATTGCAGCAGCCAGTGGATGAACACAGGATTGATATAGATGTCTGGGAATCTCTTGTAAGTCGGACTTGGGCAAAGCTGAACAGTCAAGCTATCTGCAGTAAATTCAGCAAGCAAGCAGAGAAAATAATGGAAGTCTGCTTTAGTGCTGGTTTTTGGCACTCCATGCAAGGCTGCATCCTGAAATGCTAGAAGGGAAAATCTAGCTGAAAGGCAGCTCTCTCTCTCCACTTCGTCATGGGTTGCAACTCCCTTTGTAACCCCTCAGCTCTTCTTGCAGTCTGAAACCAGTTCTCTAAGGATCATGGTCCAGTCTAAGTCACTCTGTTCTCTAATAGTTTATTTGGCATTCATCACAGCACATGAACATGAAGATCATCTGTCTAGAGATTAATATGACTGGAGGAGCAGCTGTGCAGTTCCACTGCCTATATGTTTAATGACCTCCTATGAGGGTTCATGGCTCAAAACAGCAAAGATTTTGGAGCGTGGGCTTTAGAAAAGCCTTAAAAAGAGCTACTAGTGTTGGATAAATAGCGTCACTTAAATATCTGTTGTCATATTCAGCAAATAGTTACTTTTGATACTGATGAAACTGACTAAATAAAAATATAGATTCCATTACACCGAATTGCACAAAGCCTTTGTCATTACATATTGTGAACATGTGGGAACAAGAGTATTTCCAACAGAAAAGTTATGAGCCGTGGTTAATTCCCATTGCCCCCGTGCAGAAAAAGGTTAAAACCCTTTTGCCCTTTGCTATTCTCTAATATTCTGAGAAGTGCCTCTTTTACATGCTATTGTTGACCGCTCCATCAAAGTCTACCAGGACTCAGCACTAAGTACCGACTAACTTGGCTGCTTCAGGTGACAAGATGACTGGTTATCCAATAAGAAGCCTTTGCCTCTCACGATACGTATCTGTCCCAGAGCAGTAACTGCTAAAAACGTTACTATTAACTAATACTGAGCCAGATGGTTGATCTATATGATATAATTGGGGTTCTCAGACCAGCTTGTGGTAGACTACTGCCCACATCATGAAAAACAAACAAATAAATCCATAAACACATGGTGATATCATCCTTGTTGGAAACCACAGTGGAGATGCCACCGGCAAAATAACTGGGAGTGCTGATATATTCTCTCATCACTGCATAGGAGGATGTAGACAGTCTGTGAACTTAACATAAGGATGGTTATGCTTTTCTCTGAACAGTAGATGGATGGAGAAATATAAGCCTGTCAGCTCAATACTGTTCGTCAGCATGAAAATTCCTATTAGAAGAAAGCAACAAATTAATCTTTAATTTTTGAAAAGGCAAGAGCCTTTTGGTTTTGCCAAGCCATCTGCTCCAGTCCCCTGTTACAAGGACTGAACTGGTAACACACAGCCCTGAGGGTGAGCTCCTAATCATTAAAAACACAAGATGTGCCAGGAACCTCTTCAAAAACCTCTCTTTTGGTATTCTGTGTATTAACCTCCCCAAACCATCCAGAGATTTGTTGATTGGCTTCTGTGATCTACACACCTAGTGTGAGTGGGTGTGATGCTGTGGTAGCAGGTGGACTAGAGCATAGATTTACCAGTGGGCATGTTTGTTTGTGGAAACTAAGGAGGACTGTCTTCCCATGCAGGAGTGTTGACTTATGTTTTGTGGAAAATCACATAGGGTAAAGTAAAAGAACCTTACTTCTTTTTAAAGCCAGTGTGGTTCATATCAAAATCTCCAAAACAAAGATTTAATTTTTTTTTTCCTCTTTCTGACTGTGATTTATAACAAGACCTTTGCTTTTTAATGTGCATGAATATTTTTTATTCTTTTTTTTTCTTGTCTGAAGAATCAATGGATTTTTACCTCACTATTCATTTGTTCCTGACATTAGAGTAAACTGTTAGATTAAAAGGAGAACTGTAATCTAGAAATAATTTGACCAAATCATATTATCCCCAAAAGCCACTTTTAGTGGGGTTAATTCAGGGTAAAAATCAGGGTTAGGTAGCAAAACTCCTAAATTTGTTGTAAAAGGGAGAAAGAAGGGGGAAACCTAGTGCCCTTGTACTAAGTTCCTTAGTTCAAAGGAGGAAAGCAAATCTTAGAGGAAGAGCCAATACACTTACTTTCTGGAGGTCTAGCTTAGCAATTGGGAATGGCAGGCATGCATATGCATTTTGAAATGCAGGAGGCCTTATGGCCACCTGGTAGATCATGCCTGGCTTTATTTTGAAGAAAGAAGTAGTGTTACCTCCTGCCATTCTCCTAGGAACCTTCTAGTTATATCATTTACCCCGGAGCAGAAATCTGTCTTTTTGCTGTACTTCAATCTCTGTGTGTCTGTGTATATGTGGGGGGAAGATGAAGAAGGTGTATCTTACATAAATACTGTAATTTATGAACTCTGGATGCTAGATATGAAAGGAAGGAGATATTCTTGAGCTCTTCTGGTGAAGCTGGACCCATGAGCCTTCAGGAACACAAGCCACAGGGCAGTTTGTGACCTGTGGAGGATTCAGGCTCCTACCTCTGCTCCATACTGCAGTGAACAGGGAGAGGAGCTGGAAATAGCTCTCCCCTCTGCTATCCGAGTCCTCTAACTTGTAGGGTGGATTTAGTTTCCTTCTTTTCTCATTTTCCGTCTGCATGCATAACTCCCACATTGCTGGCTGCAGGACAAGTGGGGAGACCGAGTGCCTTGCCAGGATTGCCTAAGGCCCAGTGCTCTGGCTGCTTTCTTGAGATACCAGCTCATGGGCACTCATGTAGGTAAAGTCCTAGTGTGTGGTTCCACGATTTCTGTCCCAGTGCTCCCACCGGTATTTGGTTTTGTGAAAGGTTTCCCTCTCTAGTAGGTAGAAACCAGTTTTTGTGTGCTCCTTGGTATGAGTAAGCACCTAAAGCTAGTGACTCAGGAGGCTTTCTGGTGAAATGAGGCAGTGTTTAAGGAGCTCAAGCTCCTAGGGGGTTAGAAAGTCTACGAAGAAGGACTGCACAGGTGTAAGGTGGTACCCAGGTGAATCTTTGTCCTCTGCTCAAGATCTTAGCAGAGAAACATTCAAGCAACTTTTTTTTTTTTTTTGCGGAGTAGGTGGGATGACTGTCATTGTATATTTTGAGTTGACTTGTCCTTGAATAAAGGTGCTTGAGGCTCACCTGGCATGTAAAGGTCGGATACGGTGGCACTTTCATGCGTGGGGTCATTTGACGTTATGGCATTTCAGCAATGAAAAAGAATGGATGTAAGAACACAGACAGCCTGTTTTGTATTTCCCACCTGTTACAGGATGGTTTTGTTTGCCCAAACCAGAGGTGCCTGTGGCACTACTCCAAGTTTCTGAAATGAGCACACAGGGCAACACAGGCACAGCGATATCACAGAAACTCTGCTGATACCTGATCAAATAATGTCCAAGGTAATACCATGAGATTCTGGGCAGAAACACAGTATTGAGACATCACTAGTGTGTTGGGTGATTAGACTCTTACAGTAGCAGAAACTTTTAACTGGAATTGTACGTATCTAGGTTTTGCAGAGGATCATGGTGTTCAGAAGTCCATTCTATGTTTTACTGACTCTAGCTTTACCTCTCAGTCAAATTTCAGAGGATGCTGGGTGGTGGTATTTTTTCCTCAGTTTAATGGCATCCTAAACACAACCACTTATAACCATCACCATATTTCTCAGGTGTTAAATATCTGGAAATGAATTACGAAGTTCCACAGGTTTTAGCACCAGTAAAAGGAAGCTGCCACATTATGTGAGAAACTGAAGGTATTGTTCAGAAAAGAACAATGAAGAGACAGAGAGACAGAAAGACAATGTCTCGTCAAAACTGAGTCTCTAAGAGTTTAAGGAGTATTTTCCAAGGTGGAACATTCCCATACAATTAAAGAATATAAACATGAAAACTTTAAAAATAGCAATTGTCTGTGCAACATCCTTAACATGTGCCTAGAATGTCAGAGGAAACACATGAGATCTTACAGTAGTAAGCCACTGAAGTCTGTTTTTTCCTATTTTTTCTCCATACAACATCAGTTGCATTTTAGCAGGTCATTTGAAGTGACACAATCTTTTGTCTAAAACCACCTGCATCATAGGAACATTCATTCTTCACACTTACAGGAATATATTTTTATATAAAATACCACAGATGCGCACACATTTGTATCCTAAAACCAATGTAGTTAGGGCAGAGTTGAAACCAGCTGCAAACACAAAATGTAAAGAATACTGATGTGAGCAAAACCCCATTTCTTGCAAATTGTGTATATTCATTGACGTGTATGTCTAGATTCTACTGAAATGATATTTTCTCATATTGTATCCAGATATATATTATAGCAGTCATGTATGTTAAATCAAGGTCCAAAAATAGTTTTTATTCAAGGATTATAAACCCTCTAAAAATAGTATTTTAGAATAGAAAGCATGACAGCCCTCATCTATAACATCACAAGTGTGGTGCTGCAATGTCCCTATCATCTCTTCAAAAGGTATGTCACATAAATATGTCAGAATACTTGTCATGTTGTGAACACTTGCAAGTAGCAATTGGAGAAAATTTGCACAAACATATTAGAGAGAAAAAAGCATATGCCTGGAGATCCAAATAGCACTGAAAGAAAAGCAACCAAAGTTAAGAATAAAATCTTACATACATTCAGGTTGTCTCTATTTTAATTTAATTTTCAGAAACTCTGGCAGAGTGAACCTTGTCTTGTTGTTTGCAGATTCTTAGTTACTCTCAATGATTATCTTACGAACAAAAGATAAAATAATGTTTTTTCTCCCTCTCTTTGCAAATCTATAAATGGGCTCAATCCCAATTACGGATAGTATTCTTGTGTAAACAAAAGGTTTGAAATTATGATGTAAAATGCTTCCATAAATGCTGCTCTAGGAGTATGTAGGATCTCCCAACTGCAAAGGCAAATCCCTGGATGCCTCATGGACCTTCAGGTAATCATCTCAAATGGCATTCAGAGCACCTACACTTCAGAAACTGTATTGAGCCCCTGCAGCTGATTACCAGAAAGGCTCACTCATTTGGGCAGCCCAGCATCCAGGAAGGACATGGGGATGAGGGCCTTGACCTAGTAAGGGTCAAAACACGGACAGTTTCCAAAGAGAGTCTCCAAAGTCGCTTTTACAAATGATCTGAGTATCTCCACTCCAGCTAGTTTATACCTCAGAGCTTCATTCTGCTGAGCACAGCCAGTCCAGAGCTGTGGTCATGCAATGCATTTGGAAATATATACTCTTCCATCACACATAATCCAAGTTCAATAGGTGTCACCTTTAAAAATCTGCCCAAATCACTGAACTCTCCGACAAAAGTCTCAAGGGTAAGTGGTTACAATGGACACACTGGAGAAATACAGAATAAAAGGAGGCAAAAGAAGAGTAGAGGTAGGGTTACAGAGGAACTAAAGTATATGAAGGAAAGTTGCAGCCAAAATCCCAAATAGTTTTGTGTAAGCATAACTTTTGTAGACCCTTATGGCTTCTCTGGCACTAATTAAAACCTCTTGGAAAAGAAAAATCTATTCACACGTTTTTCTGTACTGTCCTAGCTGACATGTAGCAGCTGGAAACTTTTTTAAAAGCATTTTCTTGTTGCTTCTCAGGATGTATAAACCAAGAAATATTTGAAGAAATAGAGTTTGTGGTATAAAATCCAACTAGTAGATTAAGAGTTTTTCAATTTGGAGAAAGACAACGGGCTTTAGAAAGCCTTGTTAGCATCTTCCAAGTTGACTGCCCCTGCTGTTGACCTCAAGGGAGAAGAGATTTCAAAGATTGTCAAGTGACATAATTTGTGATACTAACTTTCTGATATTTAAAAATATTTTAACAGATCCAATTACATGGAATAAAAGGATGTCATTGCACAGAGCTGCCTGCTTTTAAGAAAGCAGAGTGCTCTTCTAGTTACTCCCATGTTTGGCAATATTTTGGATCTGGCAGGCTTTTCCCCTCCTCTTGCCGCCCACCCCAAACCTCTAATTTTGATGCAGGTGGTCACGTATAGTATGTACATTTGTGTTTGTATCTTATCAATTTTCTTAACATCTCAACAACCTGTAGGAAAGTGGTCCCACAAAAGGAAAGTACTCTGGGATCAGCGCTGTGAAACATGAACTGCAATCTCTGTAGGAACATAGGAAGGCAATGAAAGTTTAGAAAAACTTTCGGATTTTAATTCATGTTACAGTCAGATGTTTCCAGACCAGAGGCTGCTTTACTGTAGATCAGATTATACCACTGGCCTGCTCCCTTTTATTAATTTAAGATGTCTCTGGCTGTGCTGAATGGAAAAGGCTCCCAGTTGCCAGTGGTTAGGAGTTAACAGGACGGCCAAGGAGAGCTCACATGCCTCAGCAGTTTTATTCAAAAATTCCATTTAAAAATGGAGAAGTTTTACAGGGCAATATAAACTCAGCTCTCTCTTACTTAAAATCCACATTTACCTCCAGCTGTAGAGCTGCAGCCTACCTCACCTGATTTTTTTTTTTTTGCACAAAAGTTTAGTTAAGACATTTTTCACTTAGAAACAACCATAAGCCAGGAGCAAATTAATCCCTGATTTCATCTAGTTAATTTTGTCCTGTATGTGTTCCCACTCTGCATGTTCTAGGTGCAGCATTTAGGACATTATGAGGCCAAGGGGGAGGATATAAAAGTTCCTTCCTTGGTTCTTTCATGCTTTAATTCAGAGAAAGCTGCCTTCTTAAACTCAATACATGCATACATATATACATACACACACATGTGTGCATGCACATACAGACACACATGTATAAAAGAAAACTATCTCATGGTCTGAGACCAAAATTTCTTTTCAAAATCACTTCTTTCTTTTGCAATTTAATATCAAGCAGATTTGAAATTGAGACTACAGTAACAAGCATAAATGACGGAGAGAGGATTATACTATTATCTGCATCATATCACTCAAGAGCTTTAAGCAAAAGTATTCATTCTTGAACAGGGTTGTTTTTACCACATAATATCATATTTCTTTATTAGAATCAGTTTTTTATTTTTTAAAGAAAAATACTACTCTAATTACCTCAGGTTAAAATATAAAAATAAAGAACTAGAGAAAGAGATTAAAATAAAGTTTTAGCAGTAAAGGAAAATGTTAGTATTTTGAATAAATGTTGTGAAAGGGAAAGATAAAAAAAAAGCTGGGGGGAGGGAGTATTTAATGTTACACACTTTATTTTTTTTTTCTTTTTTTTCCCCTGCATTTACATCTTAGGCCATTTTTTGTACATAGCGAATAATTTATCACAGGTTGTTTTATGAAAATGTATCCATAACAGCAGAATATAATAAACAGATTTAAGACAGCTGAAGTGAGTTTTATTATCCGGAACCAATGAGACTGAAATTGCCCGGTGGTCCCAAACTTGCTGCTGTTATTTCAAGTAGCACAATTGGGATTGTTTGGTAGCCCTAACAAACCAAGCACTACAAGGGCATATGGCAAAAGTCATGCTATATAAAAGTTTGCAGTCTGAAAGGCAGGGATGAGGTATTTGCTGTGATTTTCAATGGGACTTCTACCCAGAACCTCACAGCTGGGTCTAAGTTTTACGTGTTGCCTTTTGAATCAAATGCAGCAAGTGAGTACAACTTGCAGCATGACAATAACAGTGATACAAAATCAGATCTGATATCCAGTCTAGGCTTTATACTTTTCAACTGCGAATGGGTATCATTTGCCTAAAGCTGAACCAAATTTTATTTTTAAATCTGGGCATGAGTTCAACAATGGCAATTATTTATGCAAAATGCCAGGGCAGAAATTGCTCCTCAGTGCCTTAATTCACTGTTTGCTTTTAGAATGATATAATTCTTTGTTCACAGATTACATGACAACAAATTCATAACCTCAGTGCCATTATTTCATCCAAATAGAAGAGGTTTTGGAAGCAATTGAGGATAAAATATAGGTCTATGATGTCTGTGGTTATTTCAGATCCTCTGGGTTTCAGACCCACATGGATTTCTTCTGAGGTTGCAGCGCTGCCTATGAATAAGAGGATGAATGGTTTTGACCATTTTTTTAGATACAACAAAATGGAAAGAAATGTACACTCCGTCTTTTTCAGTGGTTTCCTCTTTTTCCAGTAATTTTTCAGTGATAATGTATGGGACTAACTGGACTAACTGGACTGAGGAGAGAAACAGCTCCTAAAGCACAGTAAAATTATTGGCCAATTGTTATTAAGGTACTCATAAAGACAAATTAATTTATCCTTCTATCCCTCAGCTCATCCCAATTAGGAACTGTGATTTATTTCTTACTTTTCATATAAATTATTTCACAACTTTGGTGGACTTAATTACTACAAAGAGGTACAGGAATGTGACAGGGGAAATGCATCTGGGTTTTGTGCTAGCTGTAATACCTACACAATTTATGATTCTCATCACCACAGTACTTTAGTACCTACAAGTTATGTCATTAAATGCTTTAGAAGATATAAATTAGTATAACCTTGATTTTCCAGTTCATAATGTTGTACTAGTTGGGTAACCATTAGGAAGACCTTTATCCTGCGTTGTTACAGGTTGTAACAACTTGAGATTTCTTTTTATTACAAAGTTCTTCATAGAAACAGTGAATCCTTCCTCTGTGGAAGAATCTTGCAAGAGTATGGGGTGGGTGGCTGTGGAGCTCATCTTCCTCATAGCATTTCTGGGGACTCGCTTTAGAGAGCCAAACTGACATCACCGAGGAGATGACCAAGTCTACTAGCCACACCTGTGAGAGAAAAACAACATCCACAGTAAAGGAGGACATCACTAAAGAGTGGAAAAAAGATGAACGTCTTATCTATCTACTGGAAACAGCACCCAGGGAACTGCAGGGTGATTAGAAACTCAGTCCCTGGGAAGATTATGAAGCAAATCCTCCCTGAAGCCATTTGGGGAACAGTCAGCATAGATTTACCAAGGGCAAGTCATGCCTGACCAAACTGGTGACATGAGTGGCTGTGTAGACAAGGGGAAATCAGTGACATAAGGAAAAAAAAAATCATTGTGAGGGTGTCTGAACTGAAACATGTTTCCCAGAGCGTTGGTAGTCTTATCTCCGAAGACTCTTGAAAACTCAAGTGGACACAACCATGAGCAATTTACTCTGATTGGCCCTGCTTTGAGCATAGGGGACTACATTTTTCTTTTATTCTAGGACAAAGTGAACCCAAGGATCCCACAGAGCTCCTAGTGCACTGGGAAAATAATTGGCATTCCTAGTTTTTGAATGTCAGAGGCAACAAAGATATGGTGTGCCAAGAGGCTTAGCATCTCCCCTTCATGCTCGATGGCTCAAATGAACTCACTGTTTTTCAGTGGTTGCACTGATAATGAGTGAAAAGAAGTTACTTTCCAAGGTTGATTGTTTTTTCTTCTTTCTATTGCAGTTTTTCGTGACAGGATCACCTGAAAAAATAGAATAGATAAAAATTATAAACAAGCTGCATCATATTTTCTTTTTACTTACAATAGTACTGGAGTGCAATCATTGACCTGCTGATATATATTTTGGCTGTATGGTCAAAAAATCAGAATAGGTAGAAAAAGATACATTGGCCTTGGATCTGAGCCTGATTTTGTATATTTTTATTTGATCAATTCATAACTAAAAGTTGGAGAAGTGAGGAAAGCAACACCCACCCACTCCCCATTTGCAGGCAGAATGTCCTACTCTGTGGTTTATTTTTTTTTACTTCAAACTGTAGAGACAATGAGATTTTTTAATTACTTGTTTTACATTACAGATAAATTTTCCTGAGTCTTTTCTTAGACCTAATCAGGCATAGACAGTTGTTTTAAGAACTGCAGTATTAAAATATAAATATAAAGCACAAGAAACTGCTAACACTTCAAAAGTCTTTGTATGAGACAGGCAAATTATGAAAAATGACCTCTGTGAATATAATTATTTTATTGCTTTTTCAATATTTTTTATAATTTTTTTTTCATATTTAGATACGTATGAACACTTACTAAACAGCAAGAAAAAAGAAATTATAAATTTGCCTAAACACATCATTTCACTGTTACTGTTTTTAAAATCCTTGATTACTTCAAACCAAATATGCTAAATTCTTTCAGCTGCAAAAAACCACAGGGATTATTTTATTTACCTTTAGTCAACATTTTGTCATACTCTCATTTTCATTTTCTCCATGATAAGTTTGTTTAAAATCACCTTTCAGGGGTCCGAAGTGGTATATTTAATGTCTAGTTTAAGTCACTCTAGGACTTTTAGGCTGTTCCAAAAGTGTCCTGGAATGTAGATGTCTCACCACCAGGTTCAATACTTATTCACTAAGCAGAAGAGTCATTCTCAGCCTTGTGCTCGCTCAGTAGCAACTGAAAGATTTCATATGAAACAACAGCTGTAATAGATGATCTCACAGTTTAATGAACAAGATATTATCTTGGAAGCTGGAAACCACAGACTTAAATTCTTTCAGGTACAGTTAGCACTAGGGTATTCAATCACTTCCCAGAGCACAAGAGCGTAACGTCTATGTGAATCCTGCCTTTCAAGTCTTCTTCTTCATTTGCAATAGACTTAATATTTAATTCCAGTAGAATACATTTACCCAAACCAAATTTTCTAATTCTTAAAAACTCTACCTATAGTAAATCTTCGATGTCAGAGATGCTTTAATCCCATGGGATCTGACACAACTAAAATAACTTCTCTGCTAAACATAGTAACTCTTAAAAAGAGCCTTGGAAAACAGATGTGCTAATAGTCTTGAATGGAAAACTGTATATATTCACCACCATCCATTCTTTAGTTTAGGATGGAAAATAAATGACACCAGTCTTCAGAAGTTCCTATTTAAAGATTCATTGTGCTTCTGGCAAATGTCAACAGTCAGGATGGAAGAGAGAAAAACTGTAGGTGATCATAAAGGGAGAATTTGGCTGGCAGACCGTATTTAGAATTTCCCCAGTGCAGGGAGCTAGGGAAGGTGAGATTTCGTCTACTTTCTAGAAACTCATTCTTTAAATTTGAAAAGTCTTCAAGATATGACAAGACTATTCACACTACGGCTGTGCTTCTGGCATTTCTGGACTGTAGAAAATGCTTTTTGTTCCACAAAAACCTACAACTACAGATTAAATCAACGTGCACAGTTGGTAGTGACACTTTTTTTAACAGCAGTGAAATAAAATGACTGGTTTTATGACAAAAATATCCTTTTAATTGTCCAGTCTGGGCAATGACCCAAGGTAAAAACAAGCAGGCTAAATGGCCCATTGCCATATCTCTCAAGAAACAATTATAATATTGTTCTCCATTCCTCATATTGGCTGGGTTCCCATTTCTTAATCTGTCTGTAAGGGCTGACATTGTTATTTCTTTGTATTTGCTTTTTAAATTGTAGCTTCTAGAATTTCTCTTTTCATCTGTGTCTTAACCTCTTTCTCACATTTTTTTCTGCTTTGCTACTGAATTTTCTCATCAATTCAATTTCCCTGTTTTTTTTTTGTCCTGGTATTGGCTGCTAATGATAGTTGTGTGGTTAGCTTAAATCTATCGAGTTCTCATATATTTCTTGTCTAATTTCCCTGGAATGGGATCATGCCATACTGAGAAAAAAAAAGACAATTGTACCTTTAGAGAAGGAAAGCGTGAAAAAGGATCCTATTCTTCAGGCAAAAAGGAAGGCACCAAAGAAAGGCTTACCATAGGTGTCATACATTGATGAGGTGGCATGAATAAGCTCAAAAGAAGGATCCAAGGCATTACACACTTAATACAGAAATTGGTACCAAGGGGAGAACACAGACACTTTTACTACGCTTTAAGCCATCTGGATCACACAGAATATCCACTACTGTTGCTTACCTATAGCCTGCATGAGGCACCTGATTGGAAAAGAAGAGTCCATACTCTAGTTATTTCATGTTCATGGCATTGATGACTGCAAAGGTGGAGAAACAAGCCTTTCATATGAGCTGGTCTCGGTGGACCTGAGACCACTGGCCCCTGCCCTTGTTGATGTGTTTTGTTGCTTTCATTCATAGACATATATTAAAACTATCATTGTGCTTTCAAATGATTTTGATCTTAGAGCAATTTCAAAGGTATGCACAATGATATTGCCTGTAATGTGAACCAGGACACTGTTACAGAAGTTATAGCAGGGGGCATATTGAGCCCCCCTCTGAAATTACTTTAATAGTGGACCTAATGCATCTCTGTCCCTCACCCAGAGTCCTGCTGACTGTTGCTTGTGAACTGAAAGGAGAAAGCGTTGGCAATAAGAAATTAAGAATAATAAACAGATAGGAGAAGAGAAGATAGCTCCATTTCGAGCAGTGAGAGCAAGGAAAGCCAGCTTAGCTCCAGAACTGTACAGGAGCCTCATTCTCTGCCTCCCCCATTTGAACTCAGGGTGAGCTCAGTGGGGAGGAATTCTAGAAGAAAGGTCCCTGGGCAGCTAAGAATGAAATATACTTTTAAGCATAATGTAGACTGAATTTTACTGGTTTTGTTTCTCTGTGACCTTATCTCACACTTTTCACTTGAGATCTGCTTCTTGTGTTTTTTTTTTTTCCACAAGAAACCAACACATTTTTCTCCATTAAATTGTCTGATATTAAAAATGAATACAGAGGTAGCTGTCAATCCAGGGTACACACATATCTAGTAGCAGTGAACCTAATTAAAGTGATGAATTAAAGCATCCACAAGGAAGACCCGTAACATGAGACATGTTTGGGAGGGCAGGAAGCTGAGTTTGCCTTCAAGCTGGATAGATAGCAAGAAAGCTGGATTTTCCAGGTGCCAACTTCTGAGAAGTCCCTCCTGGGCTGCAGTAGCCAGCACTCGTCTGGCAGACAGCCCATGCCCAGGCTGTTAGCTGTGCTCAGAGCTTGGCATCACTCTTTGAGGAGTGCCATGATGCCTGATTTCTTTTAGGACTTGGCACTTTCATCCTGAAAAAATCAAAGCACATAAAGCATCTTTTTGGCAGAGAAGTGCAGAAAACGCAAAGAAAATGAACCTCAAATATTGCTGTCAGAGAGACTGGAGGAGCTGTGTCTGTCCCCTCAACATGAAGGTTAGCACTGAAGAAGCACATTAGCAGGAATAGTGTGACACTAAACACACCGTCAAAGGGAGGTTGAAGGAATTACGAGGCCCTCTTGCTCCCTGCTGCAGTCTCAGCAGCCCTTTTGAGGCACAGGAATAAAGCACAGGTCTGCTTGGACACATGGATGTCTCTCCTGTGTGTACTGATCAAAGATAGAACCCCAGCACCCACAACCACAGTAAAACATTTGCTTTCAACTGTAGCCCTTTGTTGGCAGGAAGTGATCAGAACGATTGCCTTTCAACAGTAACAGAGTTAGAATTTATTATTATTATTATTTTTAATGGAAAGCAATTGTCCTTACAGGGTAAAATTTAAAGATAACAAGCTGGAACCACGAGTGAGCTGAATTCCTCTCCCTCCCTCCAAACACAAACCCATGCTGGGCCTATGAAATGAAAGCTGTCTTTAATGAAACATGGAAATGACATGACCAAATGAATGGAGCTGCCTAACAGACCCGTGTCTGGTAACTGAAGACATTCTTACTGAGAGAAATGGACTGAATGTTTATTACAAAAAGACTGATTAAGAGATAAAGGACAACAATCTGACCCCAAAATTAGTGTTGTTTAAGATGCGTCCCCTGTTAACCTTTTATCCTCACCTATATATTTCTCTGAAATTATTGGAGTCATGTAATTTAAAGAACTTCCTCACAGCTTGCTGGCCTTTTCAGCAAAGGTCATGTCTAATTGGGATTACCCCCCGGAAATAAAAGTTAAGTACATGTTTCTGTATGATTTAGGAGAATATCTCTAATTACTGGGAGAATGTATACTTCTATCAGCATCTCAGACATGATTGTACTATATTTTATTCATTCACATAATGCCCTCCATTTTCTTCCCATCCCTCCTTCCCTCAGGGCTGTCTCGAAAAATTAGGTTCAGTATGTGCAACTATACAAACCTGCTTTAGCTGGTTGCTCCATTTACAGAAGAAGAAAGGTGTATCCCTGGTGGTTATGTGAACAAGGACAATAGTGGATCCCTTCAGTGTAGTGACCCATCCAACCTGGTAAACCATTGTCATTTTTTAATGGTTGGCTCGGTCTGGTTTATCCTTTTTAATAACTCATTTTGTGATACTCCCTATCTTTTTGGTCAGATTTTTTTTTCACAGCCTTCATGCTTTTGATAAACTTCTCTCATTTCTTGTTTTTTATCTCTTGGCCATCTGCTCATCAGTTTTCACTTTGTTTCCTTAGGAATATGAATAAAAATGACTACACTGGCCCTGATCAAATGTTTAGTTAGCTTACTATCCTGTATTCCACAGTCATCACTAACAAATATTAAAGAAAGCAGGTAAGGAATAGTTCTTGGCTCTCAACAGCTTCCCAGCTTGTAGCAGTTAGCAATTTAAGGACTTCCTTTGCACTAGGTTGCATCCAGGCCTGCTCACAGCCTCTCCTCCACATATTCCTCTTCTAGCTTATATCTATTTTTAGTCTACACAACATCCTGTGGCACTACTAGCACAATGCATAAAAAGCTCTTCCTTTTATTTTGATTGTAATTATGCTACTTGATAATTTTTCTGTATGAATTCATACTTGGACACCGCAAGAAATACAGCAACTTCATTCATGATCTTAGGAATCATAATTTTCTTGACCTTCACTATATTATCTTTTTGGCGTTCTCTTTCCACTTTTGCTTATTGTTTTGTATTTCTTTTTGGATGAAGATTGCTCACTACCTCCAGTCTTTCTTGTTTCCAGTGGTTTTTTTCCTTTCTCACTTAACTATACCCTTTTTGAGGTAAGGAACCTAGAACTGCCTGCACCATTCAAGAGCAGCCATAAATTTTTTTCTGTGTTTCATTGCTTGTGTATTTTCCTTTATTACTGTTTTTTTTTAGGGTATCTGAACTTTCCATATGGTATTTTTTAGCACTGATATTTTCCTCAACTGGTACATAATGCTCCCTAAGATCTTACACTGAACATCTTCATATAGGTATAAAAGTATGCTATTTTTATCAACAAGGTATGTTGCTTTGCATTCATGAATACTGATTTCAGCTGATGAAGTTTGTTATCTTGCTAATTAAAACAACAAAGTAAACCAATTGGTAAGTAATTTATTTCATATTTGGGTTTTGTTTGACTTTTTGGGTAAATAATGTCTGGTGCTAATGATCTTTCTATCATTTTTTCCCAAAACCCTTTCTATAATTGGGGAGTCTAAGGGGGGAATTGATCAGATGCCTTCCAGAGGTCCTTTCCAACCTCAACTATTCTCTGGTTCCGTGATTCTATGAATGCTTATTTTTGATACTTCCCTCGATGGCCAGATTCTGGTATGCGGACCCCCCAAATCCTCCCATCAACACTGATATAAAGAGCCCACTTAGCTTTTCTGCCTCTTTTTCTTCAGTCATCATTTTCCACTCAATTATCTATTGTCCGTGCTGGCTCTCAGCAAGCTTCCTACTTCTGAAGGTTGCTGGGGTTTTTTTTTTCAAAATGTTTTAATTAATACTTTTTATGCTTTTAGTAAGTTGCTCAGAAAAATATTTTCTGGCTGGCCTTACTATGATAATTCTTTTAATTCTTTTACATTTTCTTCATTTGAATGTTACTTCTGATTTTGTAGAATGCCTTTTATTGTTTTGGTAGCTTGATGGTGAGTATATTTACAGTGAGCTTCTAATTCAATAACTTTTAAATGTTGTTTTTTAGTATTATTTCTTTTCAAGTGAATATCTTTATTATAAATGTTACCTAGTCGACTTCAGGGTTGGGTTTTTTAAATCCAGTCACTAAAACTGTTTTATTCAAGTATATTATGGTCACTGTTACAGAATGAAACTTCAAGAACAACATTTATACATTTTCAGTTCTTTTCCCTTATCTCAAAGAATTGCCATGATTGTTATTTGTACTCCAACTGACTTTACAGACAGTGACAGCCTTAACATCCTGAGGAATCACTTCTTTATCATATAGCTAGATTATATACTAGGTGCACTTATATATACCAGCATATACTTTTTCTGAAATCTCTATCCAGATGATATTAAGAAACAAATTTTTAATTAAAACAGCATGCAAATTCCTTTGAAAATCTGATTTCTGGTGCTTCCCAGCAGCAGGCAAACGAGAGTCCCTGCACCCCCCAATCTTATTATTTTTGGAGACTTTTTTTGTTGTTTATAGGGGGAAAAAATACTTACACTAACATAACTTGCTAAGTAAAATGTCCCTTTGGCAATCATCCCAGAACAGCAACTATAAACACATGTTTAGGTTTTAAGCAGTGTTATACACTAGATAATTTATCATTTCCCTCCTATAGCCATTTCATTTCAAGTCATTAGTCAGACCTGTACAAATAAATCACAACTAACAAAACTTTAACAATCCATATAAAGGAAATGGGATTCTTGTCTTTTCTGTATTTGCAGAGAAAACTTGTAAGGAAAATTTAATAGAAGTGTAAAATGCTTACTTGGCTTTCTACCTTATTAAATTATATTCCTGGATATTTTGTTTCACTGGGGGATTCGTCCTTTTGATAGCACCAGTCTTACTTCTCTGTTTTCAAGTATACATTCCTTTATGTTTTGCTTGGCTGAGGAACCCTTCCCTCACTCCTCTAGTATGTAGGTTAGTCATCATATTTCCCCATTTACTTCAAGAGCAGAGCGTGTTTTTCAGGGGTGCATATCAGAAAAAATTCTAGCAGGTGGGCTGATGGTAGGACTATTGCTGACCAGAAATCAGTGAAGATTTAGAGCATAATTAGGACTTTAAAATAAAATATAAAAAAGAAATAAATGAACCCTCCAAACCTGAGTCGGCCATGATCCTCAGCCATAGGATATTTTTTTATTCTTTAAACTATGCTATTTTTAAAAACAAATCGGTTTACAAACAATTTCTGATCATAGGACTTAAATCTTCCTTTATTCCTCAGGGACATCTTTTCTTCTTCTAGAAAGCAGAGTGTAAAGAGTGAAACTATGCAACTTAAGAAATACTTAGTTTTTATTACCTTTCTAGTAAGCTTGTCAAATAGCTTAGGGAAGTGTTTTCATCCATGCATTTCAAATCAGACCAGGGTGGGCCACGGAAAAGCCTATCAACCTAAACCCATTAAGATTACCATGAATGCTGTGGGGGCAGGGGGGAAGACAGGGGGATTGCCTTTCATGGGCCTTCTGTTTGATTGTGATTATATTTAAATTTGCGAGCTTATTATATTTACAGCTGTGACTTCGTTGCTATGACAGCAGCAACAGTGCCATCCCTTCTACAGGGAAAGAACAACTATTTACATATTCCTTAGTACAGCTTGAGTTTCAGCCTTTTCTTCCACCCTTTTTGACTGTGTCTTACGCATGAATACATTTTGTCTGGCCGCTCACCCGCTTTTTTTCTGGGAAAGCTTAAAGAGTAGCTTAGGTGTAAGCAGGTGGGCAAGGAGGGGTTTGTTTAAATCCTTCTGCGGAGCAGTTTCTCCACTTTGCTTAAATCTTCACCCTTTCTCCCTTGGAACCTAAACTGTGCTACGTGCCCTGTTTTCAGTCACCAATGCTCCTGGCTGCACCACCACTATACCACAGCTCCAGGAGCAAGCCAGCCACGCTCTTGTTTCTTGGAAAGAGGGGCCTGTCTGCCTGCCTGCCTGCCTGCCTGTCTGTCTGTCTGTCTGTCAAGTGTGTGAACTCCCGCTGCTCCCCAGAGTGCCAGCAAGAAAGCAAATCTCATTGCGCCTGCCATTTCCTAGCCAACACTAGCACAATGGAGAGCATGTAAACAGTTGGCTGGGCTGATTGTTACAATGATTGAAGCAAATCAAGGGCAGCTTTGCCACGAACAATGAAATCTGCACTCTGTATGCAAATTCCTCCCTGCTTTCACTTCTGTTTCCCATCTGTGCCAGCATGGTCTTAGCAAACCTCCTCGTGAACTACAAAACAAGTTGCGAAACCTTGTAGATCACTGGTCTTTTACTATAAGCTTTCAGTTTCACTTACTTTGCACAAAACATGCCTGAAAGCAGAATCCAGGCTGCACAGCTGGACTCTTTCAGGCAGCTGTCGTCTTCTCCACCCCATTTTTTTTTTTAATTCTGGGCTTTGTCTTCTTATTTGTGGTGTTATTAAATAAAGTGATAGAAAAATGAGACAAAGAGAGGGTGATTGCATTTTGTGAATCCCACGGTTCTCCGTCTTTTCTATTAATCACAGCGGGGGTGGCTGTCAGATTCACCAAACTCATTATGGTTCAGCAATACTTTATATCATTTAGGAAACAGCATTATTTTTATCTTTCGTGCAGAAGTAACCTTGCGTGTCAGTACCGAGGTCCCAGCACCTGCCTCACTCTTTGCTATGTGTGAATGGCCACATACCAGCTGCTGAATTTAAGCATGTGCTCTCCTCAATGATGTGAAGCTTGAGAGGTTCAAGGGGCCAATACCCCGGCTCTCAGTGTTGCACTCCATGCAAGCTGTTTTGTTCCATGTTGTGGGAAACAACATTTGTCCTTCATGGGCCCTGGTGCCAGAATAGGGTTACAGTGTTAATTCAGTTATAAATATTTCTGCTTTATCAGAATATGTCAGCCTATTCCTCTGCATGGCTGGAATTGCAATGATTTGTTCTGTCTGTTAGTAGTAGTCATTATTAATGTCATTCAATGGCCACTCTGTTATTAGCTTGAGTGGTAACGGAATGTTGTAATTTTGTTTCTGGAGATTTCTGGTGTTTGAACCAGTCTGCAAGACATGGAAATGTGGTCTATCAAGCACTTTCTTTCTTCAGGTACGGGGCTTGTGTGAAAACAGCGGAAGTGTGGTCAATACTGGAATGTAAGCAGGTCAGGGAATTGAATTGAAGGGAAAAGAAGCAGACAGTAGGCACAAAAGATCTAAGCCAAGCCATATAAAGTATTTCTTTTTTGTTTGTTTGTTTGATTGTTTGTTGTTTTTTTCTTCCCTGCTGGAAGATCCCTCTTCACAGGGACATAAAGTCTCACATGTAGCCAGCCATCACCAGGGTACCTATACCCTAAGTACGTCAGCTTTGGCTGCTTTTTCTAAAAGTACTTTTCTGTTGCTGTTAATGTAAAACCTTGTACAGCTTCAGCTGTGTAGTAATGTAAACCACTTTTCACCATCAGAGAAAGGTTTGGTGAAGGGGTTTTACACATCTGGCTTGGACATAAACATTAGCTCAGTGACAAGCAATATCCTCAGTAAGATTTCTGTATAAGCAGAATCTTCAAACAGTAATGAGGCCTATCTTGAAGAGCCTCTGAGACAATCCTCTTTAAAGATACTTTGCTTGATATTAAGTGTCCCATTTTTTCAAAATTTATGGATATAATAAATCTTTTAGTCACTCCATGTTTATATCATTGATGTATTAAGAAATGAGGGACCAATTAGCCTGTAAAACATGGTTTCACAAAAAACTCTACTTAGCACAGTTTCAGACTTTATTTAATATTTAAAAAAAACAAATAAAAGAAGGAAGTAAATCAAATGTTTTAGTTAGACCCTTCCTGATGACATTCTGCTTTACTTTCCCTTCGTTTTTTTTTTTTCCTTAGTCCAGACATTTGATCTTTATAAAATATACTTTCCAACAAAAGAAAATATTGTACGTTCTTACCCGCAAAGCATCCAGACTGTTCATTACTTAATCAGTTATGAAAGCAAAGTCTTCTGTGTTGGATTGTTTAAAGAATCTGTATTCAACTTATGGTCAAGTATTGTTCTCCCAAGACATTTTTAAAAGACCAGGGAAGGGAGTTGTGCTGTGTATTTTTTATATCCAAGTAACAATTTAATTGTGAATAAAGATTGCTTTCACAAGAATTACGGTTAGTATGCTGCAATATGTACTGGAAAAAATAAAATTATGAAGCCTGAATATTAATTCTTTATGGGGTAGTGCTTTCAACATAAATCAATCCATTAACTGGTGTCCCTTGACTGTAGTTTGTGGCAATACTGACAGAAGTGTAGAGCTTTACAGGAGAGAGGGTGTGCAGAGTATGTAAATAGATAAATGGCTATTACCTGGAGGAAACGGTTTGGCAACAACTGAAGCTTAGATTTTTCTATCAAGTCAGCACTTTAGCAGGGCAATTCAAGTTTGTGACCTCCTGTCACATACCTGAGCTAGAGCCAACACCAATTGGCTGCAGAAGTGTAGAGATCATTTCTCTCATAATCCATCCTGGGATGGAATTTTGACATATGTCAGGCACAATTTCCTTTTTTGAGAGAGGCAGAATTTCATTTGATTTCCCTCTTGCCTCCAATTTTTTTTAGAAATAAGAGTTTATACAACTTAGACAAATGTTACAGAGTTATGACTACAATGGCCTATCTTTTTTTTTTTTTTTT
>VXBW01006646.1:420923-443074 GCA_013400375.1 Thinocorus orbignyianus | reverse complement strand
TTTTTTTTTTTTTGTCTGGTTCTTCAAGAGCAAATATATTTTACTGCAAATTGTTCCTTGCTAAAAAGCAAGGAGGGGGGTGTGTTTAACATTATCTTTGTAAGTGAGATTGTTTGGTGCTTGCCCTTAATCAGCTCCTTGTATTCAAAGGTGCATTTCAGGCCTGAAGAAAAAATCACTTCTCAATAGAGCTATGTATTAGATTTGACAGTATTTTGGGTGTTCCTTAGTCTGTTTACCAACACGCAGGGTAATAAAAAATGAAATCTGGAATGCCCATTTAAATTTTAATGGATTAAACATTAGATAAATATAATTATAACCATTTAATTCAATTAAAATATTACTGATTTCTGAATATTTAGATAATAAACAGAGAAAGCAGTCATTAAATTGCAGCTGACCTAAACCACATAAATTAATTTAAAAATGAACTAAATAGAAACACTTCTTTATGTCTTTCCTAAGTGCATTATTTTTCACTCTTACCCCTAATTCCCAGTCTTTTGAGGTCTGTTAGCTAAACACAGCAGGTTTCCCGAACACATTGTACAGTCTTATTTGCATTCAGAAACAAAGTTCTTGCTGTAGATGGTATTACTTTTTAGGAGGGAATGGTAAAATTTGTGGTGCTAAAAGAGTTACAACAGCTTCATCAGATTAGACTTCTATGATGTTTATAGATATATTAATAACAGAGCTGACTGCATATTTCAGAATGAAAATCGTTGCTTGCAAAATATCTTTGATAAGATTTCCTGTATTAAGGAAAGATCCTCATCTGATGTAAATCAGTGTGTTTTGCGGTACAGGATGAGGATCTAGACAGTGAAAAGTTCATAAATATTCATCTTGCTAGGTGTGCAACTCATTTTCAACTGGTGATAAATCATAGAGTTTCTTTTCCTTCATGAAAAGATTGTGTAAGAACTTGAAGAACATGTGTTTCTGAGTATGAAAGTGCATGTTAAAATGAGTTTTAACAAAAAATGCTGGATACAGTATTATAATTCATTTTTTCAGAACTCTTTGTGTCAGTAAAATTAGGGACATTTAAAAGTATAAGATAACCAAAATATCATTAGAGTAGAGAATTGAAAATCACTTCAAAGTTGTGCAAAATTTTGTATTAAAAAAAAGTCATTTTTCAATTCTGATGAACAGTCTACGTTTGTACAATTCTACAGGTATAATCTTTGCACTAATTGAACTTTCAATACATTTTAGATTCATTAACCAGCTTCTTATAATAAGTTTTAGACTTCAAGATTTTAACTAATCTTAAATAAATTAATAAAAAACTGGAGGCAATCACTGTAATATTCTGTTCAGACCTCCATGACACCAACCAGAATGCTGTATTGCTGTTTGGAAAAAAGTTTATGTTTATAACAGAGAACTCCCCCTCAGTTTAAAAGTCAGCAATAAGAAAGTGACTTCATCTCAACTTTTGTCAGGTTGTTTCAATTGTTCATTAAGTTGGCTTTTGAAAATGACATATTTTCTATTTCTTATCGTCTAGTATGTGGCTGGCAGATAATGAATAACCTGTGTGACTGCCCCATTTTTCGCTTGACATGGATAAAAATTCCACCCACGACAAGTTAATAGAGAATCTGAGATTTCTGATTCAGATGGCATAAACATTCCAAAATTCACATTCATGTCTGAATTATCTATATTAATTAGCCATCCATGATGTAAAGATGTCAGTGTACTTCATAAAACTAGGTACTATTTTAAGAACAGAATTCTACTGGCTATACATGGGAAAGAGAAAGGTGATGCTAATGCTATCTGGCATTCAGTTTGCATCATGTATTCTTTTTCCATGGGAAATAAAGAAAATCAGAAAGATGCTGGTATCTTGCCTCCAGTAGAAATGTGATCAGAAACAGCTGTGATGACTACAGACTGGATAGCTAGAAGCACAGACTATGCATGAAAGCAAAGCGGTAATACAGATGCAACAATCTATTCAATCTGTAGGACTCTGGAACCACCAGAAAAATTAGCTAAGAACATCTGATTTGCCTTTTACATAACAGGGATGTCTTTATGTCTTGAAACACAGATGCAGAACACACTGATGAAGCAGCAGGAACTTCTGACTTGCTTACTAGTGACCAGAGCTGCTTCTAAATCTCAGTACTTTCACTGCAGGTTAAAGAAGCCAAAATGCATGTCAGGGCCCCACAGTGCTGTAGAAGCACCTGTAGCTGCATCTAAAGAGACTGAGGTTTGAATGGACTTCCACAGCACAGTCATCAGCACACTTCCTCATAGCATTTGGGTTTGTGCCATGTCCTGATTGTGGAGATGTTGGTTGAGGCTGCGGCAAAGGATGGCAGAAGTTGGGGACATCACCTAATGGCAGTATAATGATGTAAGACTGTCCTGGGATGGGAGAAAGCCTAGGTGTCTAAGTGGTAGTCCTGCTGCACCCTCCAGCCTGAAGACTGGCAAGTAGCCCGTACCATTTTACTTGCTAGCACAGAAGTAACATTTATCGATGCTTAACAAGAAGACAGTGTGCTCTACAAGGGCTATACTCTAAAAGACTACAGTTTGAAGCCTAAAAATCAAGAAATATCAGGTAGACATGGAGAGATAACAGTGAGAAAGAGACAGCAGTCCTAGTCAGTGATCTCAGCACTTTGGCTGCTGCTGTTTCCGTGTAACATGAACTTTGTAGATAGCTATGTCTTGCAGAAGAGTGGAGAGGAAGCTAGTTTGTATACTGTGAAAGAATTAATATAATTTATATTATTTCAATTTAGTGATTAGCTACATTATTCAAAGGTGAAGAGGGTGATAATTTTTGTTGCAGATATATTTTGCCTTTTCTCATTGACAACTTACCTGCTCTGGAGACTATTTTATCGGTGCTATGAACCCCTGCATATTAGGATTAATTATTAAAGTACTAATATATTTTTAACTATAAATTTGCCAACACAGCCATGATGGAGTTGCACAGAATCTACTTAGCATGCCTGCTGCAAAAAAAGACCTATGAAATTTTCATGAATGTTTTGTGTTGCAGATAGTAGGAATCATTCAGTGCTTAATACTGGTTAATAATAGCACTGCAGTTTTCTAAGGAGGCAAGTTGTGCTTCCAAATATATATGAACTGTCACCCATCCCAGCCAAAATAAGCCTTCTGATGATTACAAGATTACACTGCACATAACATGCACATGCACGCAAGCACACATATGCCCCGATGCACTCCCTCCTCTCACTCTATTTATATACACTTAGAGACCCTCACATGGAGTAATCAGCAAAGCTTGATGCTCATCTTTTGAACGGGTAATAATTTCAGCCTCACTGAGTTACCATTTTGCCTCTACGTACCTATCTGAGTAGACAATAGACAGTTAAAGACAGAGCATTCTGGCATTTTAATCACAGTTATTGCTTTAGTCATGTTTCACCATTATGCTGAGAAGGAGAAACTGGAAAAAACCAAGGTAATGGGCTAAAAAGAAATTCTTCTGTCATGATATGTGCTACTTCTTATCAGCTTGTTCTCATCAAAGCAGACACCATATATCTCTTTCAACACTTTCTATATTGCCCTTCATAGAGATATGCTAGAAATGAGGGAATAATTTTCAGGAAAACATGTACATAACCTTATAATTTGCTTTTGCCACTGCTCATTTTTCCAAGTGTTGACTGTGCTTGTTAATGATTGTGTATGTCACATAAGATTGCTCCCGCTTCCTGTCTGGAAGAATATAACTTTCCAATCAGGAAGAGGGTAAGAGGAAACCATTAAGACTTCAGTTTCATGGAGGATTAGTCAGGAGATTATAAATCAGTAGGTGACCAAAACCTAAGCAATCCAAGAGCATTTTTAAAATATTTTTTATTTTTTTTTTATTTTATTTTATTTTTAAACTCCTAGAAGGGATCGATTAACTCCAAGACATTGTTCTTGGGTGTTCAGACTATCATGACACTTAGTGGGTTGAATGGGAAACTTCATTGACTTCTCTCATCTGATAAGTATCTGATGACCAGCTGTTAAAAGGACACAATTAGATTCCTATACAATTCAGTGTGCCAAGGCTCTGGCCAGAAATTATTTTGCCAAGCCTTATCTTAAAAGCAGACATTCACATTCCTGACCTATGAAAGAAGGAACAGTTTTTCCCTAATCATTATTTTGTTATTTGAGTATTTTGATTTAAGTAAATGGAGAAGAGGCAAAAACAGCTGGTTTGTTTATTTTGCCAGAAGGTCTTACATAATGGTTTGCATCCTCTTTTTTTCTTCCTAATGAGCAGATGAGAGCATTTGAGTTATCCACGTGAGAGAGGTCACAAATTCTCTATCTATCCCCAAAGCACAGCAGAGACACATTCTACAGGGGAATGTTCTCCAAACTCCTTGGAAGTGGCTGCAGAACCAAATCATTCCTCTGCTTTTCAAACTGGTAAAACCTATTGGTCTGTACTAGAGAAGAGCTCAGTCTCTCTTTTCATAATGAGCTTCCCAGGAAGTGTTTATTCTTCAGGATTCTTGTTCTTCAAGACTTCCTTTTGTGGTTATGTTTATTGTTTTTCCAGAAAAAAAAGCTGCTATGATTTGGGTTAAGGCAGCAATATTTTATAAGATTTTTTTTGTACACTGGAAGGCAAATTTATTTTGAAACAGACAGTGAGGCATTTGAGTTTCCTGAAGGGATCTGTATTTTACGGCTCTAAGCTACCTAATTAATTATATTAATTAATTTCATGAATTTAATTGATTATATTGTTCATTTCTTTCCTTGCAGTGTGGCTTTGCAAGGTTTATGAACTATGTAACATCCTTTACATCTTTAAAACCAAACACTGTTTTTGTTGAGCCTTTTACTAATGGATATATTTACATCATATTATGACTTCACCGTTGTGAAGAGACATTGTAATCCCATTGCTAAGAATTATCTCACCTTACCTTAATCCATGCACTGTTATGAAGTGATAGTAATATGTTATTCAAGAAAGTAACATGACATGTGTCATCAATGCATCCAGAAAATACAAGTTTGTCTTATTAAACAAGTATGAGTTCCAGCATTTTTGACCTGTTGTGATGATGTCCTGCCTCTCCTGTAGAAAAAAAACCAACTATGCTCATTGATATTGATCAGGGTGGAATGATTTAGAATATCTGTTGCTGGAGAAGATTTGAGAAAAAAATTTCATTGGCCAGAACAGTGTTTAATTACAACTTAACCAATTTTGAATATGCATAATAGCAATATTCATGGATCTAGCTCACCTCAGTTAAAATATTGATGGAAAGTGCACTCTTCCAAATATGTGTTTTGGGGCTGTTTAATGAAATGAGGAAAAGCACATCAGGACTCCCTTTACAGTTTGCATATATGTTCTATATCAAGAATTAGGCTCTCTGGTGGGTCACAAAATACTTGATTTGGAGTCACTATTGAACATGAAAAACTCTAGGGAATTTAATAGACGTTACACTAATAGCAGTCTTGGATTTATTAGACTTACCCACCCCCTGCCCCATTGCCTTCCCTTCAGCAATCCACACAAAATTGGTTCTTTCATAGCATATACTTTTACTTGTTTTACAGTCATATCCCTAGATAAAACCTAAGCAAATATTTTTAATCTTGTTTTCAGAACTCTGGAAGTAAAATCTCATCTGATTCCTCACGATGAACTGTTTAAAATGCCTTGTGAAATATCATATAAGGTACTAGATGCAGACAAACAGAATTGTTCCCACTGAACTATGCGTTGATTATCAAATGATAAATCCATGGCTGTTTATCTGCAGGGAGAAAACATTAGACCTCTATTCATTATCTGCAGAATTTTTCAGCAGTCTTCCGTGAATTACAAAAGACCACTATAGTCCTACAAAGGTCTTGTGTCTAGCCATTACTGAATTAAAAAAGTCCCCTTGGTAAAAATTAGCTAACATTATCCTATATTTCATGATCTTCTCCATTTATCTGAAAAATCTTTGGTAATGGGAAACTGTAAAGGAGAGCAAGAGTGCCACGCTCACTTGATTTTTGCCCTGCCTGCTACCACATGGTTTGGCCTAGCCATTAAAAAAGTAATTGATTTTACATTACTTTTCAGTGGCTTAAGCAGCTGTAATTAATCTCCTTACAGTTTTGTTAAACACAAATCCCATAAAGCTGTCTAATATGCTTATGAGACCAAAACACCAGGCCAATGGCTTAGGATCTGAACCACGCTGCTAAGCATACCCTTTTGTTTAGCGTTTACTGATGAGCTTGCAGACAGGAGCGGTGAGATGGTGAAAACTGAATTCTATGGTCTTATGATTGTGTCTTCCATAACTACAACAGGAAAACATTTTAATTTTGGCAAGCGCTCAAGACTTTGTGTTTGATATAGGACAGTCAGTTGAAGATAATGAGTATTTCTTCAGGCCTAGTGTTATCTTGACAGCAGATTCAAAGCATTTACACTGAAAAATAGGGGCTTCCAGCTCCTATTGCTGCTGAAAGCTCTTCAGATATCTCCAAAAATACCGGAGCTAATTCTCAAATTTGGAGGTAAAGAGAAAGCAGATTTTAATACTAATGCAGCCTCTCTCTTACTTGCTAACTTTCAGGAAAGTAACAGGTAAAGAAAATCTGCTTGCTAACCTAGTCTGATGACATAAGGCAAACCACCAAAGGCAAAAAAAAATTCTTAGCCAGGGAACATAAGATATGCTATGTGGTTATTAGCTACTGAGACATTCGCTTTTTTGTCATAGAGATCTCATACAGAATGTAAAATTAATGTGTACATTTTTATATTCTAAGCCTTCTAGCGGAGAACCTTTAAATAGCATTGGTAACAAAATAAAAGGAAAGATCTGACAGGAATACAGAGCAGTCACAGTGTTGAATGTAGTTCTGGCTCCTTCAAGTGTGGATTAAAGTGAGCTTGAAATGAAATAAACAGAACAGCTTCAGAAGTTTAGAACTGAAGGGAAGTCATCCATCACAGTGGAGGAATGTTTGATCTGATGTACAGTAGTTTAGCTCACAAACTTCATTGCTAGAAACATCTATCTCTGCGCTCACTGCAAATTCTAATAATAGCAGGCATGTCTTGAAGAAATTCAATATGCCCAGTAATTGTGAGCATCAGTCTTATGGAATGTGTGGAAAATAGACACAGTGGACACTTAGACACATTTTGTTTCTATCTGTGCTTAACGAGAATGGAAAAAAAAATCCCACACCAACACTTACATAAAATACCCTAACTATTTAACAAGCATTTATATAATTTTGCAATTCTTAAAGAAGATGTTTAAATGTTTGTTTCTCAGCTATATGTTGATTGGCAACTGAATGTTTGTGGGAACTTTTGTGTCTTTCCTTCACCTTGTTCTAGACATTCCAGTCTTATTAATCAATTAAGATTCTTATTCTGCTTGTTGCACATTGTGATTTCCACAGTATTCAGATGGATTGAGAAATACAGTCTGCCCCAAAGGGCCTGTCTTCCAAAAATATTAAGCAAGCAGCTGTTCAGAAATAACCTGAGATGACTGGTTATGTTCAGCCTTCTGATCTAAATTATTTGTGAATGCATAGTTAAAAGTGTCATCCACAAATAGTCCTCAATAACAGATCTGATAATTTTACCAACTTGTCTTTTTCCTCTTCCTTTTCAGTCATTTTAATGTATAATGTGTGAACAGTATATTTTCCTTCTAGGCAACGAAAAAGAAGTTCTTTTGACACTCTTAAGGTAAAAACAGAGTAGAATGAAAAATGCCAGCTTCTCCTTGGAGAACATAGTTATAATTTCTGTGACACTTCAAGGTTAATTCCTGTTACTTAAAGGAGATTATACTTCGACAATGCTGCATCTTGACCTGCAATGCACCTGTAAAGTGTGATGGCCTATAAAGAACACATAACTTTAATAAATATGTAAATTAATTACAGTATCAGAATACACTCAGATCTGGGGTATGCATCCTTGTTCTCCAGAATATGTACATGAGACGCAGAAGCATGGAATTAAGTTGTTTTCTCTATAGTACAACCCTATAGAGTGACAAAGATGTTGAAGAATAGACAGCCGGATAACCCTGTACTACTGGGTAACTAAAAGGTACACTGACAAAAAAAGGTCTTTCATAAAATTAGGTTGAAACAAGTTGTTGTAATATCTTTTCATAGGATTTCCTCATATTCAGATTAGAGAAAAACATGGAGGTCATGGTGAATAACTCATCATTTTAATTTTAATTGTTGCATAACAAATGTTTATAGAAATTTTCACATTTCCCCAAGGCAGGTGGTTTTGGTTTTTTGGTGGTGGGTTGTTTTTTGTTTGTTTGTTTGATTGTTTTTCTATTGTGGCTGTAGACTTGCTGTTTTCAGATTTGAAAACATTGATTGGAGGGTCATCATTGTAGAGTAAAATTTGCCTTGGTAAAACACACAGCCTTTCACTGGGTTGAATTGTTCTTGTTTTGATGTCTCTAGACTTCATGGGAGTGGAAAAGATAAGACTTGACCCCCTCCACTTTCATGTGTTACTGTATTAACTTTCCTCAATCAACATCTGGCCTTCAAAATCCCTGGGGCAACAGCCACAAATGTGGAGATGTGATCTTTTTTTATGTATATGCATTGTGTATGATAACCATATTATTTAGCTAGGTACCAAAAAGATATATATAGAATGAAAACCTAAATAGAGAAGATAGGCTATGTTTATTAAACATATCCACGGTGAACCAAGGACCATATCAACCGTCTTATTTAGAAGATACTTGGAAATCTGAAATCCTCACAGATGGAAATCCTCATAGATCTGAAATCCTCTCATTCCAGATAACCTTTCTATCAGTTTTATTTACATATTCTGGTGTAGTCAGTAATTAGCTTGTTTACTGCTGTCTCTACATTTGTTAGGAGGCTTTTCCTACTTTTTACCCTTAAAGTAGGCTTTCGGAATACTTAGACTACAATTTCCTAGTAACACAGTTACATTTTTGGTAACACATGAATATGTCTTCTTATTGAAAAGAACAATCTATTTTATTCTCTTGGAGAACGTGATTAGTTTCAAAGATAGATGCCAAAACCAGATTTTTTTTTTCCTCTTTTATCAAATACTTTCCAGCTGGAGAACCATTTCTTTTCAGCATAAATCTTCCAACCAGCTGTCACCAGTGCACACAGAATGTTAACACCTTAAAGCTTGTCAGTTCAATTTTGCCGTCATCTTCTTCATTTGCTATCTTATGAGAGTCTTATTACCCTTCCCATTCTTGTAGATTGGGTCCTGGATCAACATGCCAAAAAAGAAGTATTACAGCTTTCAGGAGGCAAAACACCAAAAGGATTTTAATTTAAAATTCAACCTAACGATGCTGTAATATCATCACACCATGGAGAGCTATTGTACAGGCAGTTTTAATGCAGTCACGAGTGAAGTCATGGTAGTGTCAATCAACCAAAAGAACATTTGTACCCAGGAAGGAAAGAGATGAAAGCAGTGGTGGCTGTAGCAGCTCACACAGATGCACAAGCTCTCACTAGTGTATAGTCAGATGACTCTAACACACTTTCTGATAAACCAAAAGGTTAACTATGAATATCACTGGTGGTTTATTCCTTGGTGTTACTTAGGAGGGAAAATTGGGTTTTATTAGTGCTATTATACTAGTACTAATGGAACCATCACTGTTGGGGAGTTTGTACTGAAGTATGTGACAAATTTAATAAATCTGAAAATTATGGTACATGCCCGCTACTATAACAAAGGTTATACCTAGTTAGTCAAATCCACAATACTGTATAAAAGGTCTTTCATGAGCGCTTAAACTGATAACACAATATTCAAAAGGGTCAATCTGCTTTTAGTGACAAAAAGCGTCCTCAAGCTGTCCTTATTATAAAATCAAGTGCTATGTCAATAACAAGCACACAAATGGAAAATTAACATCACAAATTAAGCTAGTTATTGGAGTACTCACAAGTGGTATAGCAACATAACCTTTGTCAAATCTGATCTGTCAATGCACCCTTGATAACTCATACAGGAATTAGTGAAATTCTGTCAAAGGTTGGTAGCAGTACCTCACATCATGAATGCCTGGAAGCCTTGCCTGAAAAGATTAATGTTAAAAACCATTGTGTCTAAATAAGAAAGGAAGGTTGAACATCAGTAATTCAACAGCTGTAGTATTAACAGTTGCTAAAAGCAAATAAAAAAGTGTGGTAACTAGCTGAAATGCAGGCAGGTGTCTGACATCTAAGCTTGTTCCATAACCCAAATCTTTCAGAAACAGAAAATGGAAATAAGAATATCACTGCATTCTGTGCAGGGCTTAACAAAGCACTAACACTGCTGGACTGCACAAAAATAAAAATTGCTACTTTAGTCATTGTCTCTTGCCTCAGTTTTCACTGGTCAGTCACTAAAAATAAAAAAGTGGCTCTAACACCACACATAGTAATTTTTCCTAGCCACTTAAATTTTAAAAAGGTAAGCTGCAAAAATCATGTTAAGCAATGTAACACCCTAATAGGAAATACAAAACACACAATCATTTTGTCACGCTGCTTTCAGTGTGCATTTCAAGAAGCTAGAACAAGAATTATGTGCCTGGAGCCAGAAATAGTTCATCAAGGTGAAAAATATAAACAGGTAATTCAGGTGTGTCCTCTTACTGAAGATGCCACCTGTGATGTCCTTACAAGTTGCTGAAGGATTAGTGCCTCTGTTAAAGGAATGATGGAAATTGTGGCAGACCTTCTTAAGAAATATAGGTATGATTGACAGAAAAGACATCATAAGCATAAAGGAACTTCCTAGTTGTCCAAGAGAGAGAGAATAATCCTTCACTGCCACATCCGATGAGTTTATGTATCAGCTTCATGAAAGTTATAGGACATGAAGCAAGCAATAAGTGACAGGAAAACAGCATATTCATCGTTGCAGACAATGTACAACATACGTTGCATGTACATGTACAATGGATGAACTAACTCTGCAAACCAATTCCCTATAGTATGCCAAAATAAAAATTGCTCTTGACAACACCTGAGCTGAAATGAAAAATCATTGGACTGTTCATTTAATGTATGTTCAGCTACATAGAAAATCCCCAAGCTCTCCTGCAACCATGTAAATATGGATCAGAGTAGATGAATTTCAGGCTTATGCCTTATGCAGTCATCTACATGATTTAAACAAATGCCTCTTCTTACACTGCCAATCACCATTTGTTGAAGAGTACGTTTGTCAAAGAAACTGAGCTCTGCTCAGGAAAGTAATTTACTGGTCAAATTGGAATATCACTCAGTGTATTGATAATGGCCTTGATAACGATACAATCATCTTGTGCATATTTGAACACAGTATCAGTAAAGGCTTCCTATCAATATATAAAGCTCTAACAGTGGTGAAAATGAGTAAATTGCCAACAGTAAACCAAATTTATGTCAATACTGTTCAAAATCTGGAATGATAAGCGGCAAACGGCCCGTTGATTCCATCTCACGTCGTAATATACCAAAGTCAAAGCAAAGGATTTCTGCCAGTTGAAGCCATGTTAAGATGTGCACATTCTAGGCTTTTGATTATGATATCATAAACCAAACATACTGTGACCTGGCTAAAGCATGATTTCACCTCTGTAGCCATCAGGCTAAATAAGAATCATGGGTTCAGTAGAAGCAGCGTTTTTTAATATCTTATAGTTCACAGAATATGAATCCTTTCTCCGATTCTCTTTCTATTAGCAAAATAAAGAGTTTAATATCTCTCTGCATTTGAAAGTCTTCTGCTTTACAAGGTAGTAGCTACCTTGTCTCACAGTCTAACCAATTAACGTATATTATTAAGCTGAGGGCAATTTTTTCAGCCTGTATTTAGCTTTGAAGTATGCTGACTCTATTAACAGAAAGTTTTTGATTGCTTGAAAGCTTATCTATTTTTTCTAGCTCTACTAGTTACCCTAATGATTTTTTTTTCTCTCTTTCTATGAACTCTGGCTTGTATCATGTAGACATATCATCTCATTTGGAGTTAGCTCAGAGTAGCTCTTAATATAACTCTGCCTAGAACAGTGAGGTCACTCTGCATGAGTGGTGACAGCTGGATGCAAATATTTGAAGCTTCTCATTGCTTTCCAAATTAGTCCAAAAGACAGAAGGATTTTATATACATCTTGACATATAGCAGACAACATTTCAGAAGAGTTCCATCCACGGATGGCATGGCTGTCAGGACATGACTGTTAGAATGGGTGCTTCACTACCTCTCACTGTAATTTCCAAAGAGAAATACAACCCCAACAAGGATGAAGGCCTACTAAATAGAGCTGATAGGATCAGGAAGTGGTCTGTTTATGCTCCTACTACACAGAAACTAGAGATAACAGCTCCTTAAAATTAGTGTCTGTGCAAAGCAGTGTTTAATGTTTTTACTAAAACCATTAGAGTCTTGTTTAGGAGAGAAATTGAAAGCCCTCATAGCAAAAGCTTAATCAAGAAAGCTAGCAGGGAAAACAAATTAATTTCCATCAGAAACTTTCTGTCCTCTGACAAGATAGACAGAAATTATGGAATTTAAAATAAATAAATAAATAAAATAACAGGAAAAGGTTTGTAAAAAATGGAAGGTTTTTGAGAATTCTGAGAAGGTTAAAAAGGCTTCTGAGAAGAATTCTTAGAAGGCTAATGAAGTTAATAATGTGTCTGAGAAGAATTCTGAGAAGGCTAATAAAATGAGATCCGGCTTCCTACATTGCCTTTCCTCCTTCCATGGTGATAAAAATAATATTATATCTTAGCACATGTAAACTGTAGCATTCATATTGATACACGCCTAATGTGCGTGGGTACTTATCTGAAGAGACAATTTATCTTGACCTTCTCAAGCTGACTGTTAGGAGTAGTGTCAGCTACAGCTAGTGCCAGCTTTGAAGAGTTGAAGGCTGTTTGAAGAGCTACCCCACTATAGCAGGCTTCTGATAAATCTTTTCCATAAAATTCTCTGAAACAAATACCACATTGTTGATGATGTTACCTGAACAGAATTTTTTTTTCTAGGCTTGCAGATTTTTCTCCTGGTGTTTCTCAGATTCCATTTTTTTTATTCAATGAGACAATATTTTTTAAAACATTTTAAATTTTTTCCTTTGGGGGAAAAAAATGTCAGCATAGAAAAATCTGATTCAATTTCTTTGCGTTTGACTTTATCTCTGAACACTTGCTGAAGAGAAAGTGACATCATGACAGGACTGACAGACTTACAGAATGTACCAAAACAGAAGAGCAATGAGCATCTTGGAACAGAGATTGTTAGTAAAATTACTGTACGTAAACATCTTAAAAGTAACCCCCACCTGTTGAACTTAAAATCCACTGTATAAAAAAATCAAGAAAGTACAAAAATAACAATTAAATGTCGTAGTACCTTAGCGCTCTCTCTAGATCAGGTAGGAATATGTATTTAGAGCACTACTCAAAAACAATTTCCACCCATGGAACTTTGGCTGTCAGGATTTTCCAGAAAATAAATACAAATATTCCAACAATTATTGTATATTAAAACCTCATGTTTTTTATGAGGCTTTTATGCTCTGGTTCAGAGATTTTTAAAAGATTTGTGTTGGTATAGCTGCACATTTCCTTTTCATGTCTATGAGAATGGTTCCTGTGGCCCAGCTAGTGAAAGACATTATGATAGCCTTCATTAGAAAGCAAATATCTTTGCCTCAGATTGCAGAGTCCTGTAAAACCACACAGTAAGCAGTTAAGCTTGGCCCTAATATTAAAATCCTAATGTTATTTCAACCACAAGAAGAAAAAGAATCCTTCCTTATTAAGAAATCAACTCCTCATCAGGTGTGCTGCCTGACTGACTGTCATAAAACATGCTTTTTCCGAACTCTAACTCATTAGTTTAATGACAGAAAGACTTGTGCAATTCCATCAAACCTGCAGGCAAGGTTTGAAATGAAAGATGCAATTATAGCACTTTCAGTGATGGTTATAAATAAGACAAATTTTCCCCACAATGTGATGTTTAGACCACAGCCTACTTCATACAAAAAACTAATAACTTTAAAAGAGGTTGAAGAGTTTTATAGAAATGTTCTACTATGAATTCGAGTGCTTTAAATAACGCATGTTAATAGCATGAATGAAAGAAGCAGGATGACGTTTTATGGTCTATATTACAAGAAATGTCAGACAAGATAATTTAAATTATTTTTCTGACCTTAAAAACTTATGAACTTGTGGGTGACTGTTACATCTGTGCAGTACTTTAATTGGCTACATTATAGAAGACTGACTCTAATTTATAGTCAATCTTAGTTTAGGAGGGAAGGAGACATGCACTGTAATTTTCTTTCAGCTGAAAAGACCTTCTTTTATTTTAGTTTGCTTTATGGCAAATTTATTGATAAATATAAAATTGTATGGAACTTTTTTCCAGAATTAGTGTTTTAGAAATTCATCATTCCATACTAATTTCTGTAATCACAGATTCTACCAACCAATGCTCAAATGTGTATGTGGCATATTTTCTTTTGATCCTAAAGGATTCAGAAATATGCATTTCAGTGATCTGAGCATACATCCCAGTACTTGAAAACCTCCTCAATTGTTTTCTTGTTTGTCCTTACACTTGATTTCATTAACCATTGTTAAAAAGTGTTTTTAATTGAAGTTCCATGGATATGTCTCCTTGAGGCCATCTCAACACAGTTTCTTATCTATAGTTCCTACTAGCTACAACTGACTGGTATCCACTAAAGTGAGCATATGTTTTAAAGCATGACTCATGTTTTATGAAAATGCATGTAAATTACAATGATATAATGTATGTTGTATATACCCAAAAGATATTTTCACTTAATTCAATGTGAATATAATCCACAGCGGAAACTGAAGCAGAAATAAAGAAGCTGATCAGCTCTAATTATTGGTACAAGGTATGAATCAACTCCAAAGTTATTTTCATTTGAATTCTAACATACAAGAGCATAACTTAAGTTTGAACATGGACACAGAGATGTGCACAAGACCCACATTTTCATGTGTTGCCTACTTGGGACTAAGATCTTTCAAAAATTCAAAAACGACATCTTACTTTTTTGGTAAAGAACCATTTACAGGGTGATAAATCCGCAGTTACTATTCAAGGCAAAACCTGACGCCACCTCCAGCACTTCCTATTACATTTGAATCAATAAGCTTTGGGCAAACATTCATATATTTACTAACTGTCATGTAGTTTGTATATAGTCTGCTGTGGTACTCCTGTCTTTATTGACTCTTGATGCACTCTGTTTAATATGGGTTTGCTTGTTGCTGTAGGCCTTGTTTCCATCCCCCTCCTGACTTCAGTGTGTTATATCGTAACTTCCTGGTCCTTGCTAGAGCTGCATGGGATCAAACAAGCCGCTCAGCTCAGTGTCTGCTTTCCTTAATACCTCTTCATGCCACCCTCTTACAACAGTCCATATAAAGTTATCTGAATACAAATGTTGGCCCTGTCCAGGTGGAGCGCTCCGCCAACGTCTCCAGTCTCAGTCCCAAAAACTGCTGAGAGTCTTTACAATATTTTCTACACTGCAGTTTGGGCCATTGCCTTTTATGATTGGTTTGTAAGGAAATTTGATTCTTAGACCAAGACTGGTGTATTTGTGGAGTGTTCTCAGCTTGTTGGTTCTGACATTTCAGATTGGTGCTGTCTGGCTGTACCTGTCTCCTGCTCATTGTTATTTTGCTGGAGTGGGCTGTTTGGAGCACACCAAAGAACTGTAATAAGGTATCTGAAAATGTTTTTTGCAAGGTAACACATAGCTGGCATGGTCTGCTTAGACAATTAGCTATTGTACACTGCAGTAAATGATTAAACATCAAGGTGTCTTACCTTGAGTACGCACAAAAGAATGTGGTGACAGACTGGGTGAAAGTGACAGAAGATGGACAGCAAAAGCAAATGGGAAGGCAAAGAAGTATTGTGTTCTATGAACTAGAAAGTACTTGCTCAAGTTACCCTTTCTATGACACAAAAATCTTTTGTTGCCCTTCAAGATGCCTTTCAAGGGAAAGTATGACAGGTGGAAGAAAAACCATTGCAGGTCTTGGTCAGTGTGGACCAATGTCAGCAGGAACCAAACTACATAGGCTTTGGGTGAGCTCACTTGTGGGCCTGAACCCATAAACTTGTATGCAGCTGGGCCAAGTATAGTCAGAGGAGAAACAGTAAGCATGGCGAGGAAGTGGAGAAAAGTGCTGAGAGGTCAGGGAAGTCCAGTGAGGCCATGCCTCCTCTTTTTTTCCCACTCCTCACTCCTGGAACCTCCTCATCTCTTTCTCATAAGTACAGGGTCCATGTTCCCATCTCAGTCCCTCATCCCTTTGGTATGATAGCCCACCCTTAACACCACAGTTTCACATCCAAGTATCCCTACTTTCTTCTTAAGTTCCCAAGAATCGACAGATAACTGGAAGAGGTTCTGTTCCTAGCAATGGGGAGACCATGAATCTTGGACCCAGTCCAGGGAAGACAGCCAGAAAAGAGTTTAAGAAGAAAAGTTATTGTTGCTGGGAAATGCCTCCTGCCCTTCTTTCTAGTCTTCCATACTGTCTTTGGCAGCAGCAACAGGAATCCAATTGCAAAGATGAGGAAGAGATTTGCTGATTGTCCTGGAAAGGCACATTTTTCTTTCCTCAGGCATACTCAGAGCAGGCAGTTTGCCATCTCTTGTTGGCTGCAGCTTCTTTTGCATCCTGCCTCACTCTGGTATTTCACAAAGTTGTATATCTACCTTGTATTATTTGCCGTAGTCTGTCCACATGTAACACTATTTCATGTTTATTCCCTTTTGGAATCATGCATCATCTATGCCCTTGAACTCCCAGAGATGTCTTTGGGCCCTGTTACCGATGCTATTGGAATCTCAGTGCAACTTCTGCAAATTAAAAAGCAAGCAGGATGTCAGGAAACCCTTGCATTTCCTATAAACTAGCAGGAAAACACATATGGATAGCAACAGTGACAAGCCTGCAAGAATTATCTGGGCATACGTTTTGAGGTACTGATGACAGATTGACACTTGGCCTTGAAGGTGAAGGATATAATGGGAGTAGAAAGGTGAGATTTTGTTTACAGTAACTATAATAAATTTTCAATGCTTCATAGCTCCATGATTACTTTTGGTGACCTCTGGAAATGTCATAACCCCCTTGCTGAAGACACCCTGGCCTAGAATATGACTTTAGAGACTCAAGGAAGTGTTATTACTGGCTTTTCATTGCATAGGGTTTTCTCTGTGAAGTAGTTGTGACTTTTCTATCTTTGATTGTTTATCTCCGATTAATCCTAATTTTCCTAATGATAGCATGCTGCTGGGATTTTGGCTAGAGCTGGGCAAGGAACCAACCCCTTCTTTACCTTTTCAGTCCTTTTCCTTCATTTCGTCATGTCTGTTCAGAATTCGTGTGATTTAATTGAATTTTCTGTAATGATAACCCCAAAGTGAAAAAAATGTTGTCACAAGAGTGGTTTTGTTTGATTTTTTGACCAAAATTGAGAATGATATGGATGAAGAGAATAAGTTTGACTCTTCTCCAGGAGCCTAGACCCCCATCTGTATTGAAGGAAGATAAGATATTCTGTGCTTAAAAGGTTGAGAAATGGAGATTTCCATGATAATGAAGATTGGAAGCTGGTGACTTCTTACACTGGAGGAGGGTGACTCCTGCACCACCTGCAGATTGGCAGTGATAAGTGAAGTATTGGGAGTGAATCCAGTGAATCGTATGAGCCAGCTGAGACTGAGCCACAGGAACAGTCTTATGGAACAGAAATAAAGTCTTCACATGTAGGACCTGCATCTTCTATTTAAATGATGGGAGATACTGCCTTTGATTGTACTTGTTAGTCACCTTAACATATCCATAGTAGAGCTTACCAGAATTCTATCAGCTTCTTACTACTTACTAACAGCCAACAAGTTTGGATGAAGCAGTAATTCATGAGAAGACTCATTCTGCTCGAAATGTTTCTGGGATATTTAACATCTTATTAAATATATATACATTTTTGAAATATTCAGAATATATCCACTCTTCGAAGATACCAGTGTGTGGGATATTACAAGAACTGAAATGCATTAGCCCTGGAACTCTAAATTTAACTCACTAAGATACAGTCGTCCAGGAGCAAGGCAGATTTCTGAATGGTACAGTTTGTCATTGTAGATGCAGCAAGAGGCTGATGTGGTCATTGATGAAGTATACCAATCACTATTTCTATGTGATACCGTATGTATGACTGCTAGTTCTGTGATAGCTCAAGAGAATACAAAAAGAAAATTTGGAAAAAAAAGATTAATAAAAAAAAAAAAGTATACTGGTTTGAGTTCTCCAACAAGTTTAGCTGAAATGGTGTTATAAAAATTCAAAATCTAATGAAAGAAAGGGAAATTACATTTCTAATTTTGTCTATGAAAAAAAAAACCAAACATTATCCAATGATGTCCCAGCACTTCTTTTAAACACTAGGAAAAAGAATCTGCTCTAATTCACTTTTCTATGTACTGAAAGAAAAAAAAAAAAAGGCTTCTGGAGAAAAAAAGTAAAAAGACCATAATTTACATCTAAGGTCTTCACTAGGCAGACTTGGCAATCTAGACTTCTATTAGAAGGGTCAACATTTTTTTTATTTATTTTTTTGGCTCTGAGTATAGGTATCTGTGGTCATCGGCATCATATTGCTTGATGACACATAGTCCTACAGCTAAGATTCATAAGAACTGATGAAAATAATAAAGGTATGTTTTAAAGATATTTTATCAATCATCTTCTTTAGAGACATTTGGAAAGCAAGTTATGGGTAGTGATTTTGAGCACTGCATCTTAAACCAAACAAGCATAAGTCAAGTTTCTGACAGTGATTTTTTTTAAAATAGTGTTCTCCTTTGTTGTAGATGAGAAAGAAGGAGGTATCTTCAAGAGTCAAATTCTTTTCTTGTTAAAAGTTATTTTAATTTTTTTTCTACAAAAGAACAGTGAGTAGTATTTAAAAGAAATTTTTTATACACTGAACCCATTTGGTTTTTTTCCTTACCAAATGTATTTTTCGATAAAAATCTCTCAACCTATGCTTTGATACGCAGTTTATTTTTTCTCTTCAGTAACTGAGTTCTAAGATGACTCCATTCACTTTTTCCTTTCCCCACCTTCTTTTCCAGATGGGTCAACTGTTGCTCTGTGGCATGGTCTGCAAAGAACTGGTGGCACATTTCTTCTGCCTGAATTCTGTCACGGTAGCACAGAGAAGTTCAACCATAACCTCACACCAGGCAGATCTGCTAGCAGCAGGGGCACTGAAACAGCTGAGGAAATTAAGTGCTCAGAAGCTGTGATTGGCACCTTGAGGGATCACGTTTTCAAAAGTACTGCAAAGTACTATTCAAAAGGGTCCTAATCACTTCTAAGCTTAAGTTTTGTCTAAGCATTTTTTGTGTTGCTGTTTTCTTTTTTGGTTTTAGTTGATTGGGCTGTTTAAAAAGATTAATTGGGGTTTTTTTGTGGTTTTTTTTTTTTTATTTTGTTTGTTTTGTTTTGTTTGTTTGTGCTTGTTTGTTTTTAAATAGATGCTTGTATTCTAACCATTCTGTTTCTATGATTTCTGTTTCAGTAAGATTCCATAGAAGGTCCCACTCTAGCACACACTCATGCATATTTAACTTCCTAAATGTGAAGTTCAGCTGAATTCAGATTTATACTGACTCATGCATATTTTGACTTATGCTTTAATAGTTCATATTGAGCAAAATAAGTACAAATGAAAGAGAAAGATGAAGGGTGAAAATTATGGGAGTAGTGCTGCTACTTCCTGAAGACATTTGATCCAACACTAACATTTTTATCTTGCCAGAATTTCCAATATTTAATTTTTGTTTACATCTTCAATCAAAGTTTAAATTAACATGTGGGTTGGTGTAGCACTTTATGTAACAGTCATATCATATTTATTCATCTAAACAAAGATGTGATATTTATGTATACAAGACAAAGAAATGAGACAGAAAATAGCTATGGTCGTGGTTGAACAGACAGAAATAATTTTTTAATTAGTTACTATTATTTTTCAGACAATGGGACAGTTTAGAGAGAGGAAGATTTTACATTTATAAGTGACCTGATAAATCAGAATGAAAATTCCCATTTCTTATGGTGCGCTACTGTTCTACTCATTCTTTTATAGCATTATAGAATAACAGAATGGTTTACGTTGGAAGGGACCTTAAAGATCATCTAGTTTCAAGCCCCTGCCATGGCTAGGGACATCTCCCACTAGACTTGGTTACTTAGGGCCCCATCCCGCCTGGCCTTGAAGACTTCCAGGGATGGGACATCCACACCTTCCCTGGGCAACCTGTCTTTCAATCTACTGTCTTTCAGTTTAAAATCGTTACCGCTTGTCATATTACTGTACTCCCTGACAAAGAATCCCTCTCCATCTTTCCTGTAGGCCCCACTTAAGTGTTGGAAGGCCCCAATAATATCTCACTGAAGCTTTCTCAAGGTTAAACAACCCCAACTCTCTCAGCTTGTCTTCATAGGAGGGCTGCTCCATCCCTCTGATCATCTTTGTGGCCCCCTCTGGAGTTGCTCCAACATGTCCTTCTTATGTTGGAAGCCCCAGAGCTGGACGCAGTACCCCAGGTGGGGTCTCACCAGAGGGGAGTAGAGTGCCAGAATCACCTCCCTCGACCTGCTGGCCATATTTATTTAATGCAGCCTGGGATGTAGTTGGCTTTCTATGCTTCAAGTGGACATTGCTGGTTTATGTTATTCTTCTCATCAACGAACACCCCCAGGGTCTTCTCCTCAGGGCTGCTCCCATTTTCCCTATCCGAGCTCCTGGATTATGTCCGGATAAAGAGGGAAAGGACTATATTGTCAAAACAATTGAAAGAGTCCTCTTCAGGCTGAGAAGCATTATACTTGTGTACCTGTAGAACATACATTTGATTGAGAACATAGAACATGACTGTTACAGTGAGTCTTAATGGACAAGAACATTGGCAATCTGCTCCCAGTGTTGGAGATGGTATAAAACAATTACTCATGGGTCAGGCTGACTTCAAAGAGAAGTCACCTCATTAAGATAATTGTTGGAAACATCCTCCTAGGTGCTAGCAATGTTTCGTTCCTTCCAGTTGCTAATTCAATCAGTTTGTTTGCTTACACAGTTAATATTGTCTCTGCAAGGGAAAGAAACAGAGTTTTAAAGAAATCTTAAAAAGATAGAAGTAAAACATTATATAAAATTTGAAAATGTGAGTATTTACAGATTTTACTAACGTGCAACAGCAGATTCAGGAGTAAGAGAAAAGTATTGCACAAATTTTTCGAAACAATAAGAATTGTTAATTTACTTTCCAGTTTCTCAATCATGTCATAATTCCATTAAATTATTTCCAACTTATTAAGAATTTTCATTTCACAATATTTCTGTGTTATAGTTTATGCTTTGACTTTGTTTGTTCTGAGCACTACAGAGATACACAAGCAAGGTTTTGAAGGGCTTTTATCTAGCCACTTAAACTGAGATGACTAATATCATCTGACCTGTAGTCTCCTATGGACAGACCATACTTCACAATCTCCTATCACAACAAAGAACCTCCAACTATATATCTGGTTCCAATTGCTGTGTTTTACGACATGTCAGGGAAGCTCTATTTCTTAACAGGATATTCCTCGGATCCTTTCCTACAAGTAAGTGGGTTAGATGCAAACCAGCTTCCAATCTTTAAGCCTTTCCAAAGCCGTAGTTAAAGAACTGTCAGAGGAAGTAATCAATCACCCAAGCTGAAACTGAGAGGGTACATCTTCACAGATGAGAAATCATGCTACTTCTTCACTTTGGAAGAGTTGCAGGCTAAGTATCCAAATGAAGCCTACTTCAGATATTCATATATATCCAAATTTTTAGTACTTACCTGTGCTCAGCCTGGAGGCTGCAATAAAGGTATCTTCATTTTATTTCATGAAGATATAATAATTTTGTTATCTAAAGTCTACTTGTTAGACAAAATGTTAGTGAAGTGGAAAAAAAAAAAAGAAAAAAAAAAAGAAAA
>VXBW01006646.1:372496-420800 GCA_013400375.1 Thinocorus orbignyianus | reverse complement strand
GCCTGGCCTTGAAGACTTCCAGGGATGGGACATCCACACCTTCCCTGGGCAACCTGTCTTTCAATCTACTGTCTTTCAGTTTAAAATCGTTACCGCTTGTCATATTACTGTACTCCCTGACAAAGAATCCCTCTCCATCTTTCCTGTAGGCCCCACTTAAGTGTTGGAAGGCCCCAATAATATCTCACTGAAGCTTTCTCAAGGTTAAACAACCCCAACTCTCTCAGCTTGTCTTCATAGGAGGGCTGCTCCATCCCTCTGATCATCTTTGTGGCCCCCTCTGGAGTTGCTCCAACATGTCCTTCTTATGTTGGAAGCCCCAGAGCTGGACGCAGTACCCCAGGTGGGGTCTCACCAGAGGGGAGTAGAGTGCCAGAATCACCTCCCTCGACCTGCTGGCCATATTTATTTAATGCAGCCTGGGATGTAGTTGGCTTTCTATGCTTCAAGTGGACATTGCTGGTTTATGTTATTCTTCTCATCAACGAACACCCCCAGGGTCTTCTCCTCAGGGCTGCTCCCATTTTCCCTATCCGAGCTCCTGGATTATGTCCGGATAAAGAGGGAAAGGACTATATTGTCAAAACAATTGAAAGAGTCCTCTTCAGGCTGAGAAGCATTATACTTGTGTACCTGTAGAACATACATTTGATTGAGAACATAGAACATGACTGTTACAGTGAGTCTTAATGGACAAGAACATTGGCAATCTGCTCCCAGTGTTGGAGATGGTATAAAACAATTACTCATGGGTCAGGCTGACTTCAAAGAGAAGTCACCTCATTAAGATAATTGTTGGAAACATCCTCCTAGGTGCTAGCAATGTTTCGTTCCTTCCAGTTGCTAATTCAATCAGTTTGTTTGCTTACACAGTTAATATTGTCTCTGCAAGGGAAAGAAACAGAGTTTTAAAGAAATCTTAAAAAGATAGAAGTAAAACATTATATAAAATTTGAAAATGTGAGTATTTACAGATTTTACTAACGTGCAACAGCAGATTCAGGAGTAAGAGAAAAGTATTGCACAAATTTTTCGAAACAATAAGAATTGTTAATTTACTTTCCAGTTTCTCAATCATGTCATAATTCCATTAAATTATTTCCAACTTATTAAGAATTTTCATTTCACAATATTTCTGTGTTATAGTTTATGCTTTGACTTTGTTTGTTCTGAGCACTACAGAGATACACAAGCAAGGTTTTGAAGGGCTTTTATCTAGCCACTTAAACTGAGATGACTAATATCATCTGACCTGTAGTCTCCTATGGACAGACCATACTTCACAATCTCCTATCACAACAAAGAACCTCCAACTATATATCTGGTTCCAATTGCTGTGTTTTACGACATGTCAGGGAAGCTCTATTTCTTAACAGGATATTCCTCGGATCCTTTCCTACAAGTAAGTGGGTTAGATGCAAACCAGCTTCCAATCTTTAAGCCTTTCCAAAGCCGTAGTTAAAGAACTGTCAGAGGAAGTAATCAATCACCCAAGCTGAAACTGAGAGGGTACATCTTCACAGATGAGAAATCATGCTACTTCTTCACTTTGGAAGAGTTGCAGGCTAAGTATCCAAATGAAGCCTACTTCAGATATTCATATATATCCAAATTTTTAGTACTTACCTGTGCTCAGCCTGGAGGCTGCAATAAAGGTATCTTCATTTTATTTCATGAAGATATAATAATTTTGTTATCTAAAGTCTACTTGTTAGACAAAATGTTAGTGAAGTGGAAAAAAAAAAAGAAAAAAAAAAAAGAAAAAAAGTGAAGAACCTTGTTCCTTGTTGCAGTTATATTGATTTCAATTTGTGTGTAAAATAATCACCACAAGCTAAAATATTACTGTTGCCAGAATTTCCAAGGAGGACAATATCTTGTCTGCATGGATGTCAATGTCAAATCTGACTTCTGTACCTGAATACTTCAATCCACAGCTTGGACATATGTCTGTTTTGTTCTAAGAAAATCCTACACACCCATCATTGTTTCAGTAATCAAACTCCTATGAATCTTCCTGGAAGAGAATCCCAGTATTATTTCCCACGTTTGCTAAAAACGTTCACTGTAGAAGACAGTATGTTTTTAAGATGGCTAAAGAATATGACTTGTTTCAAGGTTGGGATGTCAATAGTCAAATTCTCTTATTCCAATCATGCAAGTTCTGTGAATGAGGCTTCAAGGGGCAACTGAGATGAAATCTTAGAATGAAGAGATGATAAAAAAACTGTAGAGTTTCATTTTCCTTAGTTCAGGAATGTATGACTTCCTTCCCCTCTTCCTGGCAGTGTTATTCCATGTCTTGTAAACTGACACCTGTTGAACAAGGACTTCCCCATCAAATACTCCCTCCTGTAAAAATACTATCAGATGAAGACAACTGGGAATGCAATCAAAGCTAATTTCACTGCAGCAGTTCCTTGTACGGATAATAATGGAGTTTCTGTATTATAGCAAGGCAAATAAAAAAATACCAAAACAAACAAAGGCTTAAAAGAGATCAAGTTAACTAGGACTTTTATCACCTGGCAGCACAGGCAACTGATGCTGTGAAATCAGTCCACTTACTTGTCCACTTACATTGCAGACAAATTGCTTGTCTTATTGAAGTGTATTTAGATGTGTTCTTACGATTGTTTCCACATATGTTTGGTACATCAGTCACTTTGATGAAGTCGATAAAATTATATTAAATAGTATTAGTATAGTACGGTGTGGTATGGTATAGTATAATACAATTAGATCATTATAATAATGTACCATGGGAGTGATGGTAAAAATAAGTGATTTTATATAAATAAACAAATTTTCACTCTGAAAAAGCAGGAACAAGAAAATAAAACTAGGAAAACTAGTAAGGAAGTAGTTGGTTGATATTAGAAGAGTATTTTTTAGAACAGCATTCAAAAAGATAAGAGGCTCACCTCCTCTTGGTCATCTTATTTTCCCAAACTGAAGAAGTCATTAGTATGAAAGAGATAAAAGGCTGATTTAATTATTTTTCTAAGATTTTGATTCCTATCATACAGGCGCACAAAGACTGCAGTACTAAAGTAAAGGTAGTTATTCAGAAAACTGAATCTTGCAAAGGCAGTGATATCTAATCTACCTGTACCTGCTTCACTATAGCAGTTTTGAGGAGTTTGTGACCAGCTAGAAAAATGATATCTGATGCTATGGCTCTAACAGTGGCATAAATGTTATCCACCTTAGAATTGTATGGGAACACCCACAGCAGCGTTTCAGTTCAGATCATTAGTGGTCATTTGAATAAAATCTCCCATTTATCCAGAATTTACTGAGCACAGGTTTATGCCAAAGAGCTGCCTCAGGGCATGCAACTGACCTTCTTAAGCTAAAGCAAAAGATTATCCCAGGAAAGCACCTAACGTTACACCTGCCAGTGGTAGACCTGCTAGTGCATGTTCCAGCAACTAGGCTAGGACCAAACTAAAGCAAAATGCCCCAAGCACGTACAGAACATATATCAGTACTTCGGTGTTCTATGTTTCAATCCAGAAATCTCCTGTTGTACTTTCAGACATTACACACTATATGCCCCTACATCTGTGGAAATCATCCTAGGCTTACTTTATATGCAGCAGAAAGAAAAAAGCAGGTTTAGGCTGAAATTCATGGGAACTACTTTAGATGTGCACCTGGAGGGGAAAGGAGATCTAGACAACTACCTCATTTGGTTATACAAACCTATCTTTCGGGTTTGAAATGGGACCCAGAGTGGCAGTCAATTAAAATGCTGTCTCTGAGAGTTTAGCTTCATTAATTTCTAGAGTGTTACATAGAAGTCTGTGGCAGTCCAGGGAACAGAATTTAGTTCTGATATAGTCCAGGCTTAGGTCTCCAGTTTTTCAGCAGGATTCCTTCAGGTTCAATTATGTCAACCATTAAACACAGAATTTTGTCAAGTACTTTTTGATACCTAAATTCAGAGTTTTATTAGTTCAGTTCTACAGTGGGAGGAGAAGTATTTGGCAGAAGTATCTTTTGCCAAAAGAAAAATTGGGTAATATAGGAGATCTGTGCTGTTCTGCTCTTATTTCAAATTTCTGTACTGGACATTATGAAGTATTATACTTCAGTTGAAATGTAGTATATGAACTGTCTTTCCATATTTCAGAAACAACTATTTTTTTAATAAAACCCACTGCAATAGAGTAATGGTTTGGGCCAGACTGGCCACTGAAGTGAATGACAGATTCTCTTCCCCACTTTTCTCATCAAACTACCATGCAAATCTCAAAGAGCAGGAATGTGCAGAAGTTAGGGAACCACTTCCTAACCATTCTCTCATATGCAAATGTTTTGTTTCCACTGACAATGGCATATCCTGCCATGTCATAGAAAGCTTTGTTCTGGTCCCAAAAGATAAGGATGTGCACTATGTACCACATTAATCTACTTTACTGTGTAAAGCCAGCCCTTAATTACCTCAATAGCACAGTTGCTAAAGATTCAGAATGATAGGCACACACAAGTGAAGGTTGTAGCAGGCATGCAGGGAAAGTGTAAGACCATAATAACTTTAATGAAGGAATGTTGAACTCCCTCTGTGTCTTTTCACCAAGGATGATGAAAATATGGTGTCAGTGAAAACACAATTCTAAAAAACGAGTCCCGGTTGTACATGCATAATCAGTAGTTTATTAGTGCTGTACTCTGAAATAATGTAGTTCTATAGGTATATAGAAAACAGCTGTGTATGACTTAAGAATTAGTATGCAGCTAGTTAATTCAGCTGATGTCTGAAATCATACCAATCAAATCAAATAGTATGAATCAAATAGAATTAAGATAAGTACCTGATACTCATTTCAGCACTTTTTGCTTTCCTAAGGTCCATTTTATAATGGTATCAGTTTAATAATTTCCACAGACATAGTGAAACTAAGGTGGTGATGAATTGCAATACTGACAAACTTTCTTCCTTTAATAATTATTTTGGATACCTTATTAAAAATTAAACACTGAACAACAAATACATTCCCATGTAAAGTTAATTGTTTCTAAGATAAAAATGCATGTTAAAAATCAATGCTGTCCATGAATATGAATGTGTTTCACTAAGTCATTCTCTATATGAACTGCAGATAAACCAAGAGTTTCTGACAGTTTTATGAAGCCAAATATATACGATGAGTTTAAGAACACAGATACCTTGAAAGGAGGCAAAGAAAATAATCTGCTAGAATTCATTATTCTTGAAAAGTAGAAATGTTGTGGTCGGCTGAAGATTGCTAATGAAAATATATGAATATTTCAGAAAGTGAGATCATAACTAGAGATACTGAATGTGTTACATGGATAGCATACATGAACTACATAAGAAATTAGCAATCTGTAAATGTAAATTATACATCTTATACATAGTCAATGTCTTTGAATACTGTTTAAGTAATATAATTGATCTTTTTTCAATTTTTAATGATTTTATTTTACAAAAACGTATGAACTGATGAAATATTTTATCATTACCTAAGTCACTGTCTGAAAAACTTTGGAGTATGCAGTGAACTCTATAATTAGTTCATTGACAAAACTGAGGGCCACAAAAAAATTAAACTTTGGGAAACAGTTAAATCTGTAGCCACTAGGGATTTTTCATTCTGAGTCTTATCTGGAACTAATGAATAGCATAATGTCTGATCTTTCTGGGTTAATTATCGTAGATGTAAATTGTATGGGTGGATTCTGTAACAAGTCTCTCTAACCTCCAGCACCCCTGGTGGCTGATATCTTGGTGTCCCGATCAGCTCTGCTCTTAGATTTCTCTGCAACGAGAAATCCTGAGCACTCCTAGTCAGACACATCATTCTGAAGACCGCTATGATTTTGTGCCTGTGATCAGCAAAAGTGGCTGCTCCTGGAATTGGCAACAAGGCAGGGACAGTGGCTACTCTAACCAGAGCACAGTGCCCCAGCAAGACCAGGGTGGTGAAAACCAACTGGGTACCCAGATTTGAACTTACATGGAGCTCTGGAGCAATTGGCAGATGGTGTTTGGGTGAGGGTCTGGGTGAAATTGAATAGGCTGCTCCACTTACACCAATCATCAATTTTTATGTGCATAGGAGAAATTTCTTTGGTTGTTACTGTGCAATTAGTAACATGATGGGTGAGTAGGAAAACTCACAGACTGTCACAGCTCTGAGCATACCAGTAGGTCCTGACTGGCATAACCCAGGATGTACCTATAGTTTTCTGCATGTTGGTCTAGGATCTCTGTTGTACTTCAGACTGGGCACCTCAACCTTGCCTGAGCTGTGTTTCTGAGGTACTTGTATTTAGCCCTCTCTTCACTGGCTTGACTCACTAGTTATTCTTCTGGGATTAATCCTAGACCCAGGGCGCGGGCAACTTTGTCTTCAGTCCCTTTTCAGGACTGTGACCTTTTATTCTTGCCTGGGCTTCCTTGCTGGAACCTGGCTCATCTATCATCCTTCCTGGAACCACTGGAGGAGGCTGTGTGTATCACCGCCCTGGCCCTGCTCATGTACTTTACCACTTTGGAGAGGACACAGCCTGCCCTGAGGCCACCCTTGGCTCCCAGCTCATCCCCTTCATGGAGCAACTTCTGCTGCTCCTACACGCAAGCAATAGCAACAGGTACTGAATAAATGCATGAGTTTGCAGTCAGGCAGAGATGGAGCAAGACCTTCATATTCATGCAAATATGATCTATTTATACAGATGCAAATTTGACAAGCAAGTTCTGCAGCAATTCAAAAGACTCAAATCCAAACTGGAAGGACTTGTTTAGTTCTTATTTACGTATATATGTCAGATATACAAATTTGGTATTTTGTAATTTAAACTCAGTTACCACTTTCTATTTCCCTATTTGGATTAGCTGTTGCAAATACTTCTGTATGTACTCATCCACAAATCCCAATTTTAGTTAGAAATATCATCCCTAGACAGTCTGTGTCTAGAGAGAGGATACAGATTGCTTCAGGGCTCGGATCATACCTTGGCATACATGCTATATAAACAGACAATAGCTGGTTACCAGATTGTTTTTCTAGCAATGTCCAGTCGTTAGTTATCATCAAAATTTTTATTCAGTAATCTGCGGTGTCTACGTAGCAAATTTGTGGATATTATTTGACCTTCCTTTTGTGCAGATGATATTTCTAAAAATGTTCAGATTTTTTGCTAGCAGCTAACTTTTTGGAATTTTCCTTTAAAGTGAGGCATAAATAAACCTCTGCTGGTTGATGGATGTGATTTTGTATCCTAAAACCAGATGCTTTTCAGATGCTCTGGTTTTAAGTTTGCAACCAGTGCTTGTTCATCATTTGTTTTCCTTTGGGTCCCACTATGAAACTTCACTGTATAGTACAGATAGCCCCACTTCTCCAAGGTCAGAGGAGAATTTTCACATGATCCAGTACACATCTATGATCTGGAAAGTGTATTTATTTTACCTTGGTATATATGACAGACATTTACACAACCTTATCTGCTCTGTTCCTTGGTGGTGTGGACTAACAGCCACGTTGCCTACAGTGCTCTAGCATGGGCCTTGAAAATTCACCATGAAGTCCTTGATCTGTCATTGATAAGCTCTTTGACAAATGTATTTAAGATAGCAAACTGTTCAGATACTATTGCACCTGAGGCAGCATGGGATATAGATAGTTATTTGTTTCATATTTCCTATTATCTCTTCCCAACCATACTGCTGCAAACTGAGACAGACTAAGACTTTAAACCAGGGAAAGCACAGGATCAAAGCAGCATCTTCCACAATCCTATACAAATCCAGTAAGTGTACAAATAAATATTTTCAAAGGAAATCAATTAATGTTAGGAAATCAATTAATGTTAGAAAATCTCAATTTTTCTTGTTTACTTTCACTGCATACCATTGCCTATTCAGGACTTCAGTCCTCTCTTCTGTGGGGGAACTCCTCCAACCAAAGTCCCACATTTTATTGCTTTCATCCCATTCCCCCTCAGGACAGCAAGCTGGGCTTCCAATTGTATCTATAATAATATCCTATAGCCTTTCTGTTTCACAGTTTATATCTAAAAAAGATGGGCATCCCCTCATGGCAAATATTCAATATTGTTTCTAGAGGAAAATTAAAGAATTTTGTTTCCCTTATTAAATTGTAATAGTGCTACAGTGGCATTACTTTATTTCTCAGCCCTGTCGTTATTATGGTCTTGTCCCTTTTGGTTGGTGATGTTTTGTTATCATCTTAAACTTTCATTTGTGGAATAACTTAATGCTCTGTGTCCTTCTCTGAGTGTAAAACAAGAATTATCTACTTCAAATGATTGATTTTCTTTGTTCTCATAGGATGCTTCGTTCCTTTTGTAATTGTGTAAGCATGTTTACTCCAGAAAGAATAGGATGAGGGAAGTGGTGTGGTATTAATACTATGTGAGACAACACAGAATAGCTTCGGATTTTATTTTTATTTGTTTGCTTTGCCTAACCACTACCTAAATGGCAAATGTATAAAGAGCCGTTACCATAATTCAATCAGTGACTTTAAAACCTCTAAATAAAAGCCTCAGAAAGCAGTAATGAGAGCATGCTATCTCCAGTTATGGATTAACTTACATACCTTTCAAACAGTGTATGTTCCAACATGCGAACATCTCCCCACATAAAAGCAATAGAAAAATTAAGGCTTCCCATGTTTTCCTAGTCAGTGTCTCAAAGGCAACCAGTGAGTTTGCTGAAGGCAGTAAGGTAAGGTAAAGTGGACAAGAATTTGGTTTTGAGGACTGATTTATTCCCACACTTCACAGCTCAGTAAGGTTCTAGGGGAAATAGTCTGAAGTGCTTATATAGTGGGGATCTCATTGTGCTGCTGCAGCAGCGCTCTGAGTTTAGGTGTCTCTAAGGACATTTGCAGGCAGGAGTGCTGCAATGACATCTTTAGGAGAGCATGGGAATATCACCAGTTAAGACTGCCATCCTTGAGTGGAAGTTGAGGAAGACCTATGAGTGCTTTGGTTAGAAAAAGCCTGCTTTTTAACATGGCAGGGACTAGAAGTCATGGAGAAGTGTCCTCATAACCTCCAGCATTAGTTAGAATGGGTAGTAGTAAGAGGAGGAAGGAGAGTTCCCCCAAAAAATGTATACAAGCTGCTTAGCGCTGGACTGTGACAGCTCAGATAGTGTAGTCAAGAGTGCCCTTGGAAAATGCAGTTTTAGGATCTCAGAACTGACCTGTGCAACAACTGGGATTTCTTTGTGTGTCTGTCTCCAAAGAGCACAGTGTAACTCTGTGAACATAGCTTCTAGGTAATGTCATCCAGAGAGCTGACCACAATTGTGTATATCTGAAAGCACATCAACAAATCAAAGCCTGTCTTTCTGGAAAAAAAACCCAGCTCTTTTAATTCCTGTTAGAGTTATGTGGACCTTTTTGATTGACTCTAGCCAGTTGTTTCCGTAACTGAGGCCAAACATGTTATGGTAAAAATAAAATAAAAATCTTGTCGTTGCACACAAAGACCCTCTTATCTGATCTGATACAAGCAAACAACTTTGGTCTCACCTTAGAAATTAAGAGGATGGGAGGACTGAGCCTATGAAAAAGGGATGTTGAGAGGTCCTGCTGGGAACTCAGATCTGTGCTGACTGCATGGGTCTCACAAGATCGTCTCTGGTGCCAAACAGGGCTGTAGATTCAAAATGGGCACCAGAGGCAGGGGTGATGGTTACACTGTGACAATGGTGCTTCTCTCTTGTCCTTTCCGGATCCTGTGAGTGCTAATCTGCACTCTGCAAGCCTCCCAGGACGTTGGTGATCACTTCTATTTAACCCAGAATACTCTGCTAAACTTTAAAACATTATTTTGGTGGAGGAAAAAGAGTGAGAAAGGAGAGGAGAACAGAAATAAGGAGGGGGGAAAAAGTCTGAATTGGCTAGTGACTGATTTGGTTTGTGGGTTTTGATTTTATTTTTTTTCTTGCGGGTAGATTTTATTGTTCAAATTGTAATTGATGGCAGGGTGTGTATTAGAGAAAAAAGAAACTTCATACTTAGTAGACACTGATGTATATGGTATGACTGGTTTTATTTAATATCTGTATTGCAGACTAATGAGCAACAGGAATATTTAGGTTCAGATTTAAGTCGGTGGTACATCTAATATAATTTAGTAAAACCCACAATCTTGAGCGTACTAAATACTATTGTTTATTTTAAAGCAAAATAAGCAACGGAATTTCACAATGTAGACAGCACCTTGTTTATTACATGGCTTGTTGTTGGCATTGTGCCATCATTTTAGAAATCAAACATTTCCAAAATAAAGAATAATTTTTTACTCACTCATTGACAAAGTTTATTGTTCTCCAGCCTATGGTTCAGACAATAATATTTATGCACCAGAATGAAAAACAATCAGAAAAGTAAGTAGTAAGAAGCCTTCTGCTCCCAACTACACCTACATTATTCAGAACCAGGATTTTAACCCTCCTAGCACTGCTATGTGGAGGACATATAGGGATGATCTGAACAGTCTTATGGAGAATCTGGGTAACAGATCATCTTTTCATCTACATCTGGGGCTAGAACATTGTTCTTCTTGTCACAAATGTTGTCTCTTCTCACAAAGAAATATATACATCATGAGATGATGTGAAGAGTAAGTGTTAAATATTTGTAATTATAAAATAGGTGATTATCTGTAAACTATTTTTGTATATTTCACTTGTAAATGCTTGTGTTATAAAGTGTTTTGTGATTAATTTGTTGAGCAATACTGTATTAATTATACTGCATGTTGCCATAAAACAAGCAAGATAAATCATTCCCAGTAGGGAGCTAGGGAAAACCTTATTTATGATAGCTTGGTTAACACATTGATTCTGTTTTCAAGAATGAGCTATCACCTCTAGAAAAAGGCCAGAAACTTATAAAGTTCCAAACACAAAGAAAAGGCATGCAGGGAACCTAACCCTGGGAAAATATGAATATTGGCCAGTGTCCTGTATGTTTCCTGACCCACTTTACATTAGGTTTTGTTCACTCAAGAAAATTTGAGAGAATTTCAGAAGTTGTTTTTGTTCATCCCCCCCGCCCCAATGTGTGATTGTGAAAACCTGGGGTTTTTTTCAATATTTTTAGTATATATATATATATACATAGTATATATGTGAGATATATTTTATAAGTTTTAACACATAACTTTCAACGAAAGCTATCTTTAGGTATAGCTGTTCTATGCTGGTACGATATTCCTCTCCTTTCCAAGGAAACATGGAGGTCTTGTGAGTTTTCCTATAGCCTTTGGAGTGTAAAGAGCTGTAAAATATCAAGTCAGAGTATAAAGGTGGGAAACTTAAAAATGCATTCCTTCCTTGAGAATGTTTTGAAGAAACTGTATTGCTTTAAATTTATCTACGCGTTTCCTGGTTGCTTGACATAAAGCCACCTTACTACATTCATTTTAGGGCCCAAGTAATGTATTTACAGAAGATGCTCTGTATCTAGTGTATTAAATTTTGCTAGCAAAGTGCAATTTCTTGGGGACTAGGTCAAAAAAAACCCCAAAAACATACTTCAAACACAGTGAAATTATAACCTAAAAATAGGCACACAGAATCTAACAATATGAACTCATTCATGACACTTAGTGAACTTTAAAAGATTTGCTTTGTTTGGATACGTACCTGTAGACCTCTTTCATCTGAAAACCGGAGCTGAAATTTTCATAGGGTATAATGCTTCTTGATTATTTTATTATTATTAGTAGTAGCAGTGGTATATATTTTCCTTCTCAGAACAAAAATCCTGTGGCCATAGTCTATTTTGGGTTTAACTGAACTTTATTTATTTTTCACTCTCTCTGTTCATAATATTTGAGGGTTTTTCCAAAAGACAGCCAAAAATATAAAGGCTTACAGAATTAAATACAATTAAAGAACAATTTATGTCACAGCAAGTCTCTACTGCCTGCCCAGGACATAGTAAGACAATATTTCTTTGCTTTCTAATCACATATCCTACCCCTGTGGCTGCTTTTTATCTTATTATTGCTCTGTTTCTTTGTATTGACAATCGTGTAGATTTTAAGCGAAACTAAGGTGTCACCAGATGATATAAGATACTAAACACAACTGGCAGATATTTACTGCCAATTTCATGAAATGAATTATCTTTTTCTTACTGGAAAGTGTCTCATGTTTTGTCTTACACAGTAAAATTTACTCTCTATTAGTGAGCTACCCAGGCATACCTTTGTATTGATTGTGACATAAAATAGTGCAAAACTTTTACCATCATCAACTTTATTTCAATTCTTATGACTAAACTGTATCATTAAAATGATTTCAAAGAATCAAATTATTTCAGAGAATAAAAGCTGTACTCAATGTACTGGGAATATGTCTTTTCTGCCAATATTCAGTCTCTTTAAATGCATAAGAAGATTTATACATATGCATCGCAATTCAAAAAAAATGACCCAGTGTTTTGCCTGGTGGTTTTACCTTTCTCTCACTGCAGTTGCTTTTGGAAATCCCTTGATGAACCTTGGACTTTTGACAGTTTGTTGTTTTCTTTTTCATGTGAAACTATTTGTATTGCAATAGTCATAATCCTGTGAAGCAGCAGGGGCTGGGTAGCGTTAGACTGAATGCAGAGCAACACAGTACAGCTTATTTCTGAAGCTCAGGAAGGGACTGGTTGGAACCTCTAGCAAAGAAAATATAATTAAAGAGATGAACCCGGCTACTCGCATTCCCAACAGACACTGATAACCTGAACACAGTGGCAAGATAGACACACTGTACTTCCACAGCTACTCCCTCAGGCTCAGGGAAAGCATGTATGAAAACCTCTGGCTACATCTAACCTATAGGGTAAATTTTTTGGCAGCTGGTTAAAGTGGCGCTATGGTTCTGCTTTTGTGGAAGGAGGGAAAAACACCAGATGCCAATAAGGAACAAGTTCTGTCACTACTGGATATATTGTTGCTTAGTGGTTTAGTGTTCATTGTAAATCCTGACTTGTACTTGGAGCTATTTTGGGAAGTATTAGATGAAAACTTTAGTAGACATGTGAATACTGTAGTCTCCTGATTGCCCTATGTCCAAATTTCCGGGAAGTGACAAATAGTAAAATTGCTGTTTCTTGTGACATGCAAAGCTCCAGATGTAAATACCTGTGAATATCAATACAGATTTTGAGTTCTTTATAGTTTAGCTTTATTTTGCTATGAAACTTAAGTTCCGGTGAATTTTGTCTCATGCCCAGTTTCAGACTACCATGTGATCATGTGTACACAATTCCATCACGCCTGCAACCTGGAACTGAAAGGCCGTAAATCAGCCATTCTAAGAGGGCAAATTGTTGCTGAGGTAATGTAATGTCTTGGAACATTGCAATTCTTTCACCAAAAGGTTAACATAAACATGAGCACTTGCTATAGATGTACAGAACAATGAATTATGCTAATAGGCTTTATTTTCTCTTCTCCTGTTCCTTTTTTTTTACTTTCTTCTTCTCTGATCCCATCATTTTCTTCTTTGAAAAATTATGAAGACATAATTTTATCACCTTTGTTTATAACAAAATTCGTCATATTAGTGAACTTTCAGATATAAACAGATTCTATTTTAAATCTAATTCTGAGCTGGATCACTGAAATGGTGGTCTTTCAATGAATCCTGTCAAAGACTTGCTTATAGGAAAAATATATAGGTTCCCTTTCTAGTTCCAACAGAGATTCTTGACATCTACAAAGTGAGACTTGAGACTTGGCCAGGCACATACATGTTTTCTACAGATGAAGAAACTACCAGAGAAGCAAGAAGAGTTCTGTGGCTGTGGCGTCATAGGGTAGCAGGGAGTTGTCTCATCCGTGCCTTGCATTTAAAGCAGAATCAGCTGCACCTGTGTTTCTTATGACAGGAATTTCACTATTTTTATTAAGGCTTAAACATTTGTAATTATGAAAACACACACATTAGGCTTCTTTTATAATCATTGGAGTGAATCAGTCCTCCTTCTGATGCAGTAAATACCAAAGCAGTCACCACGTATAATATCTTGAGTGGCCTGGTTCCACGGTCAATTTTTTGTAGTATGTTCAGTTGGGTACTGAATTACAAGAAGTGAGAACCCTGTAACAGGCCTGTTTGAAACAAGAATTATATTCTGAACCTTTCCTTGTCTTTATGTGTATATGTGCATGTGCTAACTTGCTGTGAAAGTTCATATATTCCTTACAGAAATGTGAACTTCATACAGCTGTTTTCTATACTGTACATTTGTGTTCTCTCTCACTTCTCCACTTGCTTAGACATACCTGGGAATGCTTTCTAGGAAGTGACACACTGTTGTAACGTAATTGTCATAATTTTATTTATTATTACAAATAAAATTTTGGGAATGTCTAAATTTTTATAAATGTTCCCAGAAAGGTCATTATTTCCAGTTTCTTTAAGTTTCATAAATTCTACAAAGTAAATTGAGGTATTATTGTAATTCATCATCCTGGCAAGTCTGTATCACCTTCTCTTTTTCTGAAACCTTGACTACTGTTTTTCTACCAGGCATCTTGTGATAAGCAGTGCTTGTATGGAAGTGTGGTTTTATAAGGTCACCAGAGCTTGCATGAGTAAAATAGTGGTCAGGCCATATTTGCTGTATTCTGATTACTTTAGTTAATCCTTACACCATTTTTTTCAAAGCACATAGAATGTAAAACAAGACATTGCAAGACTCAGCCAGTTTAAAAATAAATCTTGGCAACAAACAAAAAATCTTGGCATGATACAGCTGCTGGCATCATCATACCATACAGCAGAGTTTAATTAGCTGTTTTCAGGAAGAAAAACACCATTGTGTGCAAGAGACTGTACCAGTAGAAGAGTTGCATCAAAAAAAATAGTACAGCAGACCCCTTTTCTTTTCTGAAATCAGTAGAACGTCAGTTACCAAAGTGAGCTTCACAGACAGAAATGCACTTTGCCTAAAGGAATCTTTCTGTGAAGCAACCTGATTTAATGTAGGACTGTTTAAGTAATTTCTTTAATAACAAAAACAATTTGACTTCTCCTAAGGAAAAAAAAAATCTTCAGGAAATTGGTAGTCCGTTTTCCTGTATCACACCCCACCATTACAATTCCAGGCTCTGATCAAGGTCAATCTCTTCTAACAGATTTATCAGGCCTCCTGCTCTCAGTTCTCTTTGTAAATCCTGATGGGTTATTGCTGAAACACCTATATTGCACAGTGCTTTAAATTGTCTGCTTCCACATTTTATAAAGAGTACCAGACATCTCCAGCAGGAGAACTGTGCAAGTAGGGGACTTCATGATCCCGTAAAGGGGACATGGGGGTCACTCACAATGGCATAAGCAAGGTTGTGGGAAGGGCATGTAAATCTGTAAGTGTGTGTGAGTGTTTGTGGGTCTTAGTATTAGTTAAAGAAAGGTGTTTAGAAATTTGTAGCTGTTAATTAATGTCTCCTAAGTATCTAATGTTATGGTTTACTTGTTGAATTATTGCTATGAATTTTAAATATATAGTTTGCTGAAAGCCAGTAATTTTATGCCATAAGTAAATAGCAAACCTCTTCAATCTTGAGTTGGCAAACTATGTGAACTGAGTTGGTTTTATTCATTGTGATAAACCTCTGTGTCTGTAAAAAAAAATACAAAGTAGAAGAATATGACAGTACTAATTTAGAGCTTATTTGGTCCAAGACAGGGAGAAAAGCCTAAAAGTTGTGTTAGCCTGCTCGGATTGTAATGGTCTAAACATTTTGAGAAGTCACAAAAGCATTTCCAGATTACCTAAGATCGCCGGACTTTATTTATGGTGTCTCTCTGTTCTTTCCCACTCTACAGACCCTTATGATTGCACCTCTTTTGGTAGCTGTGCAATATTTGGATATTTCTGTGGGAAATTCCTTTTCACTTCAGGTTGTTTTGTGCTGAAGATACAGAGTACAAAGACTGGGATTCATAAATCAAGTAAACAGCATAAAACTAGGACAGAAAGTAAGTTGATATTAATACCTGACACCATTGAAGTAAGGCTGAATACCATAAATCAGTATTTACACCTCAGACTAGTTTTGTTACTGGCACCACATTATGGGGTTTAGCACTGATTAGGACCTGATGATGTGCTTGCTTTGGCTTCCTCTTTGGGGCTTGCTGTTGTAGGTGCTCATGAAGAGGGCAGGGAGAGCAGCTGTCAGATTGGTCAGCTGTCATGGGGTTCCAGCATTCCTGTCTCTGTGACCTGTTGTTGCTCAGCTATGAAGTGTTCTGTGCCATACTTCTGCTATTGCTATCACTTTCATTTATATTTCTGCACGGCTCTAATAATATGAGGATATTGAGAAGGAAGACCTTCTGCAAACTTGAAATTTAAGTGGGAGCAGGGAAGATTATTTGGAATCATATCAACACAACATTTTTCCGCTTTCAGTCACAACTTGTTATACAGCAAACTTGGAAAGGTCACACAAGTAGACCAAAAACAGTCTCCTTAAAACACATGCTGCATTCAGTTCACCTCAACTTTACCAATTTGCCAAAAATCATATATGAACATGGTTTCCCTTCTTTATCTTTTCCTGTATCACCATGTCTGCATCTCATCATCAAAACTTCCGAAAACTTGTAACATTAAGTAAAGACTTGTTGCTTGAAAAAAGACTTATTTTAAAAATCATGAGTGTAAAATATGGTTATAATACAATTGATTAATGGAGAGCTATTCATCTGCTTGAATGCAGATGTCTGCTTTAGGTGTATTTTAGTGGACCTAGGTGGCCTAGTGACTTCTTTGGCCAGATTGACTAGATCTCCATGACCGTGCAAGGAGCTTAGACACCCAGCACATGTGTAGACATGCATTGTATATACCTCATGTAGGTGACTGAATCTGGAGCTGAATCCTCACCCTTTACTCTTAGGAAGTTCTCCCTAGGAAGGACACTCTTTATTCCAACAAATGAATCTGGGGGAGTCTCAACCAGAATTTAGCCTGAAATTTGTCTTTAATTGCATTGCTAGTGAGCGTTAGGTACACAAATGTGGTATTCAGTGCATTGAAGTAAGCAGAGCCTACTTTGCAAAAATCTTTTGTTTCCCAACATTTATGTTGCACAAAAGAGCTGATCTGTCCTCTAGTCTTTGATCATTATCTAATTAGGATTTTTGTTTGTATTTTTCCAATGGGTCACGTGCCCTTTTTTTGGGGTAAATAAAAAAGCATTGACAGGATTGCTTTGCTGCTGTTTTCTAAAGCTGTTAAAAAGCAAACGATCACTAGTCAAACACCACTCAGCAGAAGATCAGAAAGCAGTATGCGTGCCCCTCAGTGACACCACTGCTTCAGAGACTCTGCCAGGAGAAAAGACTAATGAGAACTGGAGCTTGTGTTAATGTGTTTTCCTCCTCATGAATCTTACTGTTATTCAGACGAGTCCCAGAAAGTTAAAGACTGTATTTTGGGCTGCCTAATCTTTTGGGGAATGTAGGTCAGCAGAAAGCAGAAGCAGGATCTGTGATCTTCCATGCCAGCTTGCACAGAGCTGGAAGCTCAGCAGATAAACAGAGGCTAGGAATATTGTCAGAGCATCAGTGACAGAAAGATGTCAGACACTGATCTGCATGATAGAAAAGTGTCTGATGGCTGACACACTCAAGTTTCCTTTTCTGAGGATGACTGAGATATGACAGATACTTACTATGAAGCTAAGTTGTAAGATTTGTATGGCAATTTGGCACTTTTAAATTATTGTTGTTTTTCCAACATGTGGGAGCATTATGAAACGATGAGAGATGTACTTTGTAAAGACCAAGGAGTGAAGGATATTCTCCTTTGAATGCTGACTGCATTTGCAGGCTTGCCCAATGTGTTTCTTCATGGGCTTCTGTTATCTCCCATATTCTTTGGAGACGCAGAAATAGCTGGAATCGTGTACCAACAAAAAATCTACTTTATTGTGAGTGCTGTCAGAGAGCAGTCACTGCATATTCCCACGAGTGACATCCCCAGAAATGCTGTGTAGCAGCACCACTGCATCATACCCAAACTTCTGAATGGTGTGAAAGGAGAGGAAGAGTACAGAAATGGGATGAAACTTCAGCTATTCAGATTACTAAAAGACATGATGGACATCTATTAAGTGGAAATACTGTAAAGAAAATCTACCCTGTAAGCGTATTTTTGCTCGCTAATTATTCTATTAAAGTACTACCAGTAAAAAGCACTAGCTAGGAAGATGTGCAAACACTAGGAGTTGATATCTGGAGGGCTGCTCTTGGGGAGGAAGATCATGATTTCCAAACTGCCTCTTGACTCTTCTATTTTATGGGATGACTCCAGAGGCTGAGAAGAAACAGTTTCTGTCTTCTGAGTCATGATTTAAGAGCCCTAAGGATGTGAAAAGCGTAGTAGGAAACCCTGACTGCCAGTACTACATTATCTGCACTGGCAGTTTCTAGTAGCTCTCACTATTTTGTGGCTACTTACACAAATGTTCTGAGTCAAGAGTGATGGCAGGGAAGAGGTTCCTTGTTGGGGATGGGGTCCTTGAAAACTTTGTGTAATGTCACAACACCTGGGACAAAGTGGTTCCACTGCCTTAATGGAGCTTGAGCAAATAGAGTACAACATGAAGTGTACTTGCTCTCCTGGCTTTTTGGAGGGCTGCCAAACATCCATCAAGCTCTACAGTGATTAATGATATGGACTAAACTTACTAAATTATATGTTAATGGCAATAATATGCATGGAAGAGGCAAAAAGAAGGTTTGCTGTATCTCACATTCCTGGCAGTTTTCTCAAGCATCATTTGGTGGCTCTTGGGTTTAGGAAATACTTAGTGGTACTCAGAACAGTGACCCTTTTAACTTACTAATGTTTGTCCATATTTTGCTAATAATTGGTCTTTTAAGTGGAGTTTGCTATCCACACATAGGAAGTGCTGCTGCCACTTCACAGCAGCATATACTGATTTTTGGATGTGCATCCATAGAACTGAGCTTTAATGGATATGTAGGATATTCCTTTCTGATACCTATAAACAATAGGACAGCACTTGGTGAGTTTTGTTTGGATACCGTTTTTCCTCTTGGTTTGTGTTTGCAAATTAGAAAAATAAAATAGCCATCATGATTGATTTTATGATCTTATTGACGTGAATTGAAAGAGCTGAGCTTCCAGTGGTCTTTCATTGCCTAGTATTCTCTAGTTAAACAACTGTGTGCCTCTGTTGAAAGTATGCTGATACATTCTGGTAATGGAATGAATACATCTTAATATGGAAACATATTAAATTTCCTCTACATCTTTTTTTTTTTTTTTTTCCCTTGAACAAAATCACTCTTACATATTTTTTCCGTCATAAATATATATACCCTGCCACATCACAAGGCGTCCTTTTTTCTCTCTCAGGGAGATTTCAGTCTTCATAGCTTATAAGTTTGCTGATCAAATTTTCACACTCTACTTTAAATTACATAGACTATCAGTTCCTTTATTTATTCAGTGTAAATGCATCCAAATATCTTTTGAATGTGCAGGCAATGTTGTTGAGCCATCCAAATGTTTCAACTAGTTTACACCAAAGAATCCTACAAGTTCAAAACACTTCAGAGTTTAGGAGAAAGTTGGCAAAAACTAGTCTGTATTTTCACACAGCCTTCTTGCAAAATAGCTTAAAGACAATAAAATAAATTTTTGAGTGCAGAGGGAAATCTCTCTTTTCAACTTCCTCCACACCTAATTATTCTATAAAACAAAATAAAACTAAGGAGAATTCTGTGAACTAAGGGAATTATTTAAGGTATTATTTTGTTAGGCTGTCAGAGTCAGATTAGCACAGTGTCATGGAAATAACAGTACTGTGTTTTGAAGAATCAAGACAACTTTTAAGTGAAGCCTGAATTGACTCCTATGACTAGAGTCAATCATCTGAGGGCACCAGAATGAATCTCTGTATGGGAACTTCCTCCTCTTCTACACTTAGCTATCCCCAGGTGATCACCCTGGTTATACGATCTTCTCTAAAGACACTGGTGAGAGATAGACACTTTTAGATAGCAATTTATCACATTAAAGATAAATAAAGATAGGTGTTTAAGATACATGGAGATAGTTGTCCTCTGGAGGTATTTCTCTCATTTCACTATTGAGGAGGGTACCTGAATGATTTTAAATGATTTGAGCTTTCTTCCAGAAGACTGCTCTACTTGTCTTCTTGTAGTGGAGCAGCTTGTTCAACTCCAGACAGAACAAAACCCAGTGCAACTACTAACCACATCAAGTGTTCTGTTTTGCCACTAATTTAAACTTAGGCACTAATGCCGTAACGTAAGATCCTATATTTAATTTACTGTTTCCAGGTTGCGCATTTTGTACTCCTGGAACACAGCTTTAGCGTGTCTTAAAACAGAAATATTAGAGTATATAATCTCTGAGCTGATCACTGGTTTTAATGGTTCTGTTGTGCCTCTTTTTTTACATATTACCTGACTGGCAGATTTCAAGTTTAGCATTGCTATAATTACTTTTTATCTGAGGTAAACCTTCAGTAACTATAATTGCTTTTGTTCTTTTTTTCTTATCTCTTTCAGTATTTTTATATATTAAAAAAAAAAAAAATGACAAAGATTAAATACCTCTTTCTTTTAGATTTTTAAACATGTTGCTGTTAAAAGCTGCTGGTTATCAGCAAATTAAAACTTTGTGGTCAAATCTTCTGTTGTTTCAATTATACATTCTGGATGGTCTAAATCTCTTCTGACATAAAAAAATTCCATCTCACCTGTGGAAGACATAGACTATGAATTATTCAGTCTGCCTTACTAAAGTCAGTACAGATGTTTTATCCACCATACAACTTCTATATAGAATCACAAAATCATAGAATTGTTTGAGTTGGAAGGGACCTTTAGAGGTCATCTAGTCCAACTCCCCTGCAATGAGCAGAGACATCTTAAACTAAATCAGGTTGCTCAGAGCCCTGTCCAACCTGACCTTGAATGTTTCCGGGAATAGAGGATTTACCATCTCTATGGGCAACCTGTGCCGGTGTTTCACCAACCTTATTGTAAAAAAATTCTCTCTTATATCTATATTCCCTCTTTTAGACAAAAACCATTACCCCTTGTCCTATCACAACAGATCCTGCTAAAATGTTTGTCCCTGTCTTTCCTGTAGGCCCCCTTGGAGTGCTGGAAGGCTGTCTGGAGCCACCTCCAGGCTGAACAACACCAACTCTCTCATCCTATCTTCATAAGAGAGGTGCTCCAGCCCTCTGATCATCTTTGTGGCCCTCCTCTGGACTTGCTCCAACAGGTCTATGTCATTCTTATTTTGGAAGCCCCAGAGCTGGATGCAGTACTCCAGGTGGGGTCTCACCAGAGGGGAGTAGAGGGGTAGAATCACTTTCCTTGACCTGCTGGCCATGTTTCTTTGGATGCAGAGGTGAGGCCGACAGGTTGTTAGTTCCCAGGGTACTCCTTTCTACCCTTTTGAAAAATGGGTGCAATGTTTCCATTTTCCAGTCACCAGGGATTTCATCTGACTGCCATGACTTTCCAAATATGTTAGAGAGTGGCTTTGCAACTACATTGGCCAGTTCCCTCAGGACTATGGGATGTATCTTGTCAGGTCCCGTAGATTTCTATATGTTCATGTTCCTCAGATGGTCACAAACCTGATTGTACAGTGGGAGAGTTTTCTCCCCCATTCCCTGTCTCATGGTCCATGAACTCCAGCTATGTGGGGAGGGACGTTGCCAGTGAAGACTGAAGCAAAAAAGTTATTGGATACCTCAGCTTTCTCAACATCTGTTCATACCAGTTTGCTACTCTCGCTTGTCAGGCATGATACATTTTCTTTGACCTTCCTTTCCTGGTTGACGTATCTGTAGAAGCCCTTATTATTCTTTGTACCCCTTGTCAAGTTCAGTTCAGTTGTGTATTGACATTCCTGACCCCATCCCTACATAACCAGGCAGTGTCTCTCCACTCTTTCTGGGATACCTGTCCTTGCTTCCACTGAGTTGCACATCTCTTTCTTACCCTTTCATCTGACCAGCAGGTTTCAACTCAGCCATGCTAGTCTCTTGCTTTCCTTTCCTGGTTTCTTACACCTGAGGACTGAGAACTCTTGTGATCTGTGGAAAGCATCCTTAAAGACCTTCTAGCTCTGTTTTGCTCCCTTGCCCCTGAGGGCAGTTTAGCAAGGGAGTCCTATCGACTAACTCACTCCTTCAAAAGCTGTAATTTTAATTTCCTAAAATTCAGGGTCCTGATATGAATTTTGTGATGGGGTAGGAGAGCGAGGACAGACTATAACTTCAGAAGCTGTAAGGGTAACTAGATTTCATAACTTGATTAAGTGCTTGAGTACATGCTCCTAATTTGTAGCACACATACATTTTCAACTGCAAAGCAAAAGTACAATGAAGAAATAGTGAACAAAACATGCATCTGAATCAAAGGATTAATAAGTTTGCTTATCACTGGCTCTTCATGCAGTGAATTCATGCCCAACATGAGGAGGAGCATCACTTCATGACATACATGTGGCTACTCCTGCCTGAGTTCTGAAGAGCTTTCTGCTCAGATACGCTACCATCCTCTTGGCTAGAATCAGGAATCCTTTTTTTTTTTTCTTTGAGATCAAGAAGTATAGTCCTTAAAATTCAAACGGTGTTTAAAGTTGTCATTATGCAAAACTAAAATAAAAAAGGCTTTTTGCTTACCTACCCCCATGTCTCTTTTCACATGAATTAATTTGCCCAACTTACTGTAAACCTCAGTTTTTCTTAGTAAGCACTTTCCACCAAAAAGTTTCCAGATGATTTGTTATTTCTTTCCTATTCATTCCCAGATTTGCATATACTAGTGAATACTATTATGTGCCTGAGCTTCTAGCATACATTACTTATGAATTATAATTTTGTAGTTTTATTGTCTATTATTCCCAGACCAAATTCTCAGCTGGTGTCAGTCAGCATAGCTCCACTGATTTCACTGGTGCTGTTTGACAGGTTGTACCATTTGAATACATTTTATTTGAGGATCTGATTTTCCATACTAGTCATCAACTACAGACTGCCTTAGTGTGTAATTATGCATATTCCAAACTGAATTAAGGTGCTGATCCAACAAAACAGTTACATATGTACTTAAGTTTTATCAGACTTTAAATCTGACAATGTAGGTAATCCTGCTTAGTGTTAAAAAGGTACTTTAGTATTCAGTTAAGCCCATAAATTTTCCTAGGATCCTCCAATTGAGAAGTAAATACAAATAGTATGTAAAGTAGAAGTACTAACATAAACAGAGAAGGCACTGTTAAAATAAAGATCTGCTTTAAAGATGGAATTGCAAATATGCTTTGCCATTTTGACAATTCCCTGCTACCAACAAGGTTCTTAAGTGCTGAGTGAATGGAGTAATGTCTAAAAACAAAGGGAGTGTCTTTTTTGTACGCCTTGTGCAAGATCCCAACACAATAGTGAGGCATACTAATCATCCTCTAGAAATTAAATGAAAAAAGGTGACATTGGAAAGGTCAATGGCCCTCCAGGTCCTAACATCATCCTTAAGTGTGAAGTTGACACATCATTATCAACGTCTTGTTCAGTAATAGCACTGATCTAATAAGCCTAGAGGTAAATTCTGACAGAAGCAGTCCAAAATCTGACTCAAGTGGACACGGGAACAAGCGAACAGAGTCTGAATGGAATATGCAAGACCCTACAGTAACACCAAGCAGAAAATATCACCTGGATAACAAGTTCTCCAAAATCTTCTCTCTGTCCCTTATGTTCTCAAAATTTTTATTCAGTACACTGGACTCCAGTAAACTACAAAATTTACAAAGGGAAGAAAAAAGTGCAGTCATCTAGAAATGTCCAGTGAGAACAAGTAAGCAGTATTTCTGATGAAGCCTTGAGATGATTTTGTTCATACCTTTGGTCATTGTACACATTTTTATTACTGATTACTCCAACAATAGTTTAATGAGGACAAATAATTATTTGATTGCAGACATAGTATAAAATTCTCTTCAAAACTGAGAAATCTGGAGCCCTGAGATAAGGATTAAGCTGGTATTCAACTAACACTTCTGGTTCTTAATTATAAAACTTAGTAGATTGTTATTAGTTCAAGTTTTACTACCAACACTGGCAAATATTGCTTTAACTTTAGCAGCTGCTATTTTTTTCATTTTTCAGGAAAGTTTAAAAAAATGTTAAAACTTCAAAAGAGAGAGCTCTTGCAGAAAGTCTTATTCAACAACTACTCAGAAATAGAAAATCAGTTATAAAGAAGGACCAATGATATGGAAGGTGTGAGACTTCGCATATTACTTACACATGAACCAAGTGCTTCCCTCTAACCAGTTTCCAATGTTTGTTCCTGTTTGTGAAAACACTTAGAGATTAACTACTGTCATATTTCATTAAAATTTAACTTGTTTACTTTTGCCCAGAAATAATTTTATTATCAAACATATCTTTGCAGATATGTCAAAAATAATTACACCTGTAATCTATATTAGTTATATCATTTATTTAGATACTTTTCCAGAGCAGAAACAACAGAAAGAACAAGAAAGGAAATATAAAAGCACAGAAAGAGACCAGTGAGTAAGGTGCACATCATCTATGTGTTAAATCATATATGGCATTTTTCATGTAAAATGGAGACAAATAGCATAGAATTTTTAATGACATTGTCAGTTGTGTTCTAAGATGAAAAGTTCAGACCAAAAATCTATCACTTTCAACCTTGAGATCAGAGTCAAAAAGCTGAACATAAAAGGCTTAGACAAACTGGATTCAAGTTGGATAAACAGTACCTAATAAGTTGTAAAATGCCCATATTAAAACAATAACAAAAACAAAAACCACACAATAATACAAATCAAGAAAGAAAATAGATTTTTTTTTTTTTTTTTTTACAAAAGCATAGGCCAGTGTTCGGCAGAACTTTGCATCTCTTTGCCTGGGAAGTGGATATTAGAAAATAACACAAAAGCGAAAAAGGACCTACTTTTCACCATGTGAAAGACACATACTATTGAGTGCTATGACAGAAACTATTCCCAGTGAAATTGTTTTGCATGTCTACAAAAGTAAAATGTTCACCTTTTGGAAATGTTATTTCCTTTCTACTTTACTTTTGTCTCACCACAATGCAGTATAAAATAAACTGACAGGTCTTTTTGCAATTTTTTAATACCTGACAGCTCAGTCTTTTCACTTAACATAAGCATATGTTTCTCCATAGAGAAATGCTGATGTTTTATATGTAGAATAGCTCAGTACCTCTAATCTCATAGCGTCTATGGATAATAAAATTTAGTAAACAAAATAAGTATGGGAAGATGTCTCCAGTTATATATGGAAGGGACTAAGGCAAATATGACTGTTCTCTTAAATTAAATTTGTTATAGTAAATTATTTTTCTTCAGGGCTATAGTAAGTTTTGCCTTTTTTNTTTTTTTTTTTTTAAAGTGCTGACACTATGCATGAGGTCACCTGCAAAAGACCTTCAATATGTGAGGCAGTTAAAGAAGCAGAAAGCAATCTGAAGTCAGATGCCTAAAACCAAAATATATGAGAGGGAACCGGCTGAACTGTGTAACATATCAGACAAATGCTAATGGTACAGTAGAGAAAACTGGCTGGGATTTGGAAAATTTACAAAAAGTAACTGGCTGATTCACTGCTGAGATCATAAAAATAGTTCATAATGAAAAAAGTGAATTCATAAACTTCTAAGCATGAATTCTACAACTGGAGATGAGATTGTAACAAGAAAATGACTACATGGTGAGATGTTCTTTGTGAGTTGGACACAGAATTCTTGCAAACTAACGTAAGTAAATTCAGGGTCTTTATTTTGCTATGGAAAATTCCCTGAAAATTCCCTGACTGAAATATCTGACTATTAAAATGCTAAATAGAGAGGTACCAGGGCGATGTTAATACGGAATAACTGATAAGAAAATAACTTGTTGCGACCACATCATAATAACGATCTTGCAGGGACCTTTAAAATGTACTGATACTTTAACAAATCCTGGAGAAGAAACAGCCAGAGGAAGGAGGAAAGAAAACTGCACTGGCAGTTTGGCATATTGAGCTACATCATAGTGGAATAAGAAAATGAAGACACTGAAAACGGTTTGAAACCAGTGATCAGTATCTGAATATGCAAAACATTGTCTCATCAACAAATCACAATATGGCTATCAACAAACAATCACAATAATACTGTACAGTCTGTTCCAAAAGAAATTACTTGAAAGCTGCTTCTTCCTTGAACACCTTATTGGCATCTGGATCACTGTGTAAAATGAAAAACATAAAACAATGTATGTGTATGTAAATATAAAAATCAACAAGAGTTTCTGTGAGGTTCATATGATTTGCAGGAACTTAGCAACAAATAATTTAAATTATCTTTCATTACACAGAAATTTAGCACAGAGATGTCGGTCAGGACATGCAAAATGTTTAGAAAAATAATTATTATCAACTATATCAACCAGCTATCTTTGCACCATAGTGAGTGAATACTATATTTGTACTTCAGTCAGTAGGGAACTATTTTGATATACAGGTACAACAGTGAGATTTTCTCATAATTTCCTTTTCTCTAAAATTTTCAACAAAAACTCCTCACTAATAGTTCTTCACATAAAAGTTGAAACATTCATAAATAATCTAGAATATGCTAGATTAGCATATATAATCAGAAATAAAGTCTTTCTCAGAAAATTTCACTAAGAAATTGTGTCAAGGGTACAGGCTGGTAAATGAAAAGGCTGCGTTGCAGAGAGAGTTGGTTACACTAATATTAGCATTTTATTTGAAAGCTAAGTTTATCGCCAGGTTTCACTAATGCAGACATATTTTCTTCCCATCTTTCCCTCAAAAATATGGGAAATTTCTTTCTGAGATGTCTTGTAATGAAGAGCAAGTTATGTGTTTGCAAGGAAGGTGAGTGAAGGATGGAAAAGCCTAACCTACTTAAAATGTATGGAAATTATTGCATCAAAAGTGTTCAAAAGCTCATGTTACGTGATAACCTATTTCCCAGGAAATGTTCTGTGACTCCTGAAATGCAACTTGTGGGTTTATAATGCAAATAGCATAGAGTGAGAAAACTCTTATCCTGAGAATGAGAACTGAGGATATTGCAGATTTTTTGTTGTATGGAGATTTTTTGTATGTGATTTCTGTATGAAAAAATGTTTTTGGCCAAAGCATCCCCTGTATTCAAGGACTGAATGTATCTAAAGCCTTTTACCAGTCTACCCACAAGAAATCTTGTTTTCTCTGTAGTTTGACATGACCTGGTTTTAAATGTCTTACAATAATAGCAAATCATATTCAGTTAAGCACTTACACTACTGTGTATCTTTGTCTTATGATTTTTAATAGTACTATATTTGATCTTTTTACTACTTCAGACAAGAAAAAAAGTCCTCTACATCAGTACAAGTACTCATGTGCTCATGTCCTACAAGTCTGGCCTAAAGGAACTATGATAAAAGTTACTTGAGTCACTTCAGACGCAAAACTTAGGGTGTCATGTTTCTGTTGGAGTGAAACCTGAATTTGATTCTTTTTTCCTAATTACAAAGGCAAAATTTGGTCTGATTTTGGTTTTAGACCCTTGACTGATAAAATTGAGCTCTTTTTATTCTGAATCATACATTTCTTCCAACAAACTTCACAGACAAGTTAAATCTACATTATTTTAAAGGCGAAATGTCCTGACTTTCTCTTTGACAACTCAGCTGATGTTTTGGTTAAAGATACTGAATTTTTCACTAAATTTTCCTTCAGTTCCTGGAATATTTTATCAAGATAACATTGAATTACACAAGTGATGAAAATGTTCTTAATTGTAGTGTAAACAAATAAACCATTTTTTCCTCACCTTGACAAAAAGCTAGACAATCATTGCAATCCAGGTAATTTTTTTCCAAACATTTACAAGAATTTAAGCCACTTTCAGTTTAGTTAATTCCTCTCTGGTAGGTCAGCTGAAACCCTTTTTAATCAGCGTTTGTCAAGAGCACTCACATAACAGACAGATCTTTAACCTTCTTTTAAAATACTTCATGTGCAAGAAACTACATGAAATTAAAATTCTTTCTTCTGTTTTACATTCTACATGTCCTCCCAAACAGTTTTATTTCTAAGATTAAGAAAGGAAGAACAAATCTGGTGGCTTTTAAGTTAAGGGTCTGAGAGTATGGGAAAAGAGAAATATGAAGCATGATAAGAACTCATCAGATTTCAGGAAGTAAGAACCCACCACTTGAAGCGCAGTGCAGCTTTATTGCTTATCAGATGTCAGTCAACAGCAGGGTGGCATAACCTTGGCCAAATCACAATCTCTTTAACAGCCTAATATTTAATTCCATGGTGAACTCCAAAGGGAAAGGTTCAGAGATGGTTCACTGAAGGCCGTTATTTGACAGTTCAGGTTGGTTGTTTACAAATTAGTGTGTTTCAATGTTTTCTTATCTCTTAATTGTTTCTTATATTTAAGTCCTCCCTTGAAATAGATTTTTTTCTGACAATCATAGCTTACAATCCCATCAGTGAACTTATGTGAATACACACACAAAAAAATAAAATAAAAATAACGTGACAACAGGCTAAAACTTGCTATGCACAAAATTCTCTCTGCTTTGAATTTCCACAGGCATAACTCACATCTCCAGTTATTGACACTCCCTTAAAAATATCAGACACTGAAGTAAAGCAGTGGATAACCTGCCCTACAACATAACCTGTAGAATCAGAGTTCAAGGGGGCTGTTAGGTTGGAAAGAATTGGCTATGAGGACCAAAAGATGGCAAAATACTGGGAGCAAGGAGGCTGCAGAGTAAGATCAGTTTCCTATTGTATTACCTGTGTTTCTACTATCAGTTATTTTTCTCTCTGCATATACATTCCTGCTTCATGGTACAAACTATATACACAGTATGTAAACCCCACAATAAACTATATATATGTATGCAATATGTATGTATATTATGCAGATATTATATATTTAGTAAGAATGAAAATTTTAAATATACAAAAAAATAATATTTGTAATGCAGCTATATCTGCAGACTAATCTCAATTTGACATTTATTCTTAAAATGTTCAGTTGGTGAATTGACGTTTTACCTACAAACAAGTGCCCAATGTAAAACGTTTGTTAATTTTTTTTTTCACCCTACAGATATGTTGGATAATCATTCTACCTGCTCTTTATAGGATTTAAAATTAAGAGAAAAAATATTTTGCAATTTTAATTCTTAAGATAATTAAAGGGTTGTACAGAGTGATCCCATCTAAGCAATTACTCTAAACATTCCTACTTAGTAGTTTGTGAGGTTACCTTTTAAAACTGGTTGATGTATTCACTTACTGCTGGCTTTGAAAACCATTTAGAGCTTCTTCCTCTTACAAACATGAGAATTTCATCAATTCCTCACTTAAATTATTAATGGACAACTTAGCATTCTACATCTTTGAGTCACTATTAACTTTAGTATTCCTTCCACTTTGTTATATATTTGCAGAATTAAATGTTATATGTACTGAACTGATACATACGCTGTAGCTGCCAAGGCTCGTAAGGAGCATAATATCTTTGGCTACAGCAGATGGACAAGCCCAGAATCCCTTTACTCGGTCATGCCCAAATGCATACTAAAATATTGGCATCAGTTAACACCACCCGAAATATTAAATCCATATTCAAATAAAAACGTTTTGTTGACTTTTTCAATAAATGTTTTCTGTTCTTGTTTCAGTTAAGATTTCTAAAAATCTGTTATCACCTCATTCATTATATATTAGCACATTTTTTCCTGGTCCTGTTCTATGACTCTTACTTCTTGAGCTTTATACAGTATACAGAGTACTAATTGATCTATCATTGGAAGTGCCGAGTCATCTAAGCTTGAACTCTAATATTTTTGTACTGTGATCTCTCTCAGGTTTTTGAAATAAGATAAGCTTTTCCATGCCACATATGGTCTGAGAAATGTCCAGGGAATGGTCTGATATTGCAAAGAGAGGGAATGACAGCTCTGCCTTCCTCTGCCAATAGAATCTTTTACCCCTTAGCACGTTACAATTTCTGAAACAAGCCTCTGATCAAGGATACTTAATGTGTCAAATGATTTAATCTTAAAAGCGTCACTATGAATTGCAACATACTGGGATGGGGGGGTTGGTGTGGTGGTGTAGAAGATTTAAAAAAAAATTAATGGAAATAGCTTTTCCAACAGAATACAGATTTTTCTTCAGAAGTATTGCCTCTGTGCTTAACAGGTGTTACAGATCTGTTGGACCCCAGCATGGAAGATGGTAGTTCCTGAGATTCCTCAGTGCTTCATCCCAGAGGATAAAGCCTCTAGGTTCATCCTCTAGGGAAGAACAGAGACACAGAGACATGAAGCAGCTGAACTATAGTTTTCAAGACTTAAATCTATTTGTATTTGTGGAGATACTTCTCTATACAATATTTCAGATGTCAATCAAAGATATTGCTTCTTTCTAAAGAATGTCTTTTTTATTGTTATTTTCAGGCATTTTCTGTTTTGACAACAGCAACACAACAGCCACAGAAGGAAGGCAATTTTGGGTGAGGTGGAGAAGAAATACTATTACATTAAAACCCCAAACTTAAATGTTATTATATTAAAAACCAAATTCAAAGAGTTCTCATTAATACATTCAGATAATCTAGGTCACAGGATGACAGAACTGGATTTATTTTCCTGTTTGGAATCTCTGTTCCTGACTAAAACTCACTAACAAGCCATGTTTCTCTTCTATTGTATACTTAATCCTGAGCAAAAAATAAGAGCAAAGCCCTCAACTGATACTATAGAAAACTGGGAATTAATTTTCAAAGTGTTTTTTCATGACAATCAATAAATGGGTACAAAAACATACAAATTCTTTTGAGATCAACATGTCCTTTTGAAGGCACATAAAGCTGGTTCACAAAGATTTACAACTCCAACAATTAAAACAACTGTCTAAATAGGAAAACAGAATAGGTTTTTGTTACTATTTGTACAAAACCCCATAGTTTAATGTGTCATTATTTGTACAATTCTTTACATACTCAGTAAAAATGAATTAACATTTACATTACTCCAGATGTATTTGTAAATCCCCACTTCCATATATTTTAAGCAGTTTTATCATTCATTTATGTAGAAACAAATGCTTATACAAACTCAGAAATCTGTAACAAAGTACCTGGACAAATGATCTAAAATGAGTGCCCACAGAACTTAGGTAGAAGTTGAGAGCCCTTCTTGCATTTGCAAGATGTCACTGTTATGCAGGACCTGCAAACCAGAAGAGTCAGTGTCTAATTACAATCAGGTACAACACCTTTAAAACACTACTGACTCTGTTTTTAATTATTCTATCATATTGCTAGGAGTGAGAAAGAACACGGTGTAACTTAGCTGACTTAACATCATGAATTGTGAATTATTACATACAACAGTTTGCAAACAATTTTTAGTCTGTATACTGTGAATAAAGTTGTTGAATAAGACCGTCAGAACTGGCTAATGTCTAGTCTGACACCTAAAAAAATCATGGTGTTCTAAATAACAATATTTGTAAAAAGTAGATCAGCATGTCACTGTATCTTTATTTCTGAATAACAACCAAATTCCATTAAAGGATATTTAAAGAGTGAAATATTTGATCTGGAATACTGAACACTGAACACTGTATATCTGAAATATACATGGAATAAGATTAGTTGAAAAAGTTCTTCTAGTTAAATATCATGTCTAAGTTTTATAAAAGAAGTAAGGCAAAAAAAAATGTATTTTAGTCTTTTATAACTCTGTAGTGTCTAATCTCCTTCTAACAAAAAATACAACCAGCTTCCCCCTTCCCGCCTCAACGCCCCCCCTTCCACCACCTCCCAAATCTTTCCTGGGTTGTTTGTTTTTCTTTTATTCCTCCATTTTATTTACCTAATATTAAGTCTACTGATTTTGACTTTTTTTCTTCCCCCATTGTTTTCCTCCACTTGAAAGGTACACCTGAGTTTTGTGTAGCTTGGGAAGCAGTTTCTTTCGGTAAAACACATCCTATGAAATAGACCCTCTTGTGAAACAATCAGGATATGATGGTACTACCAACATTTTAACTCACCCAATGATGCAGCAATATAAAATTTCCCATTTGAAAAATAATAAATAAATAAATAGTACTTATTCTTAAAAATGACTGTCCACGGCTTTGAGTAGAGGGAGAGGGACAAACACTAGGATATAAAATCTATGGAGTCAGTTCTTATTACAAGGAGTTTTTTTGGAACTAAACATTGCTACAGAAGTAGATTTTCTGGGATGGGTGACTGCATTATAAATCATTTAAGGACTGGCTGTATAAATAACATAATTACTTTTAAGATACATTGCAGTTTAGCATCACTGATTTCATTTACCAGGCAATTTGCAAGAGCCGCGTACCTAGTACTGCTTGGCAGATGGGCAGAATCAGTTTCACTGGAATCGACATTTTCACTGTTTTATGGGAGTGTGATGAATTGGATGGATTATAGACCCTTTTAGTCTTAGTATGTTACTAAACGAGGTCCAGATTTTTTTATTTGTTTGCTTGCTATATTTTAATGAGTTTAAAGGTAATTTTGCATTAAGCAGGTTGACCTGAATGGTGTCCGATACCACTTAAAAAAAAATACTGTCCTTGAGTTCCCTACTTTCTTCTCTGAAACTTATTTTAATGGAAACTGTAAGGTATTTTTAATTCTTTAAAACTGTATAATTTCCATTGTAGAATAACATATCGGTAAGTAAGCATCTGAGGAGTGGGGTTTTTGTCTGACTTCTATGTAAACAAAAGTACATCAGTGCATACATATGGATGCTACAGTTTTAACTTTACTAGGCATTGCCAGTTTATATTCCAAGCATTGCTTACTCACGTTCCCTTTCTAGGCTCTTACAAGGTCCCTTTCTTACAGCAGTGCAAGCTTCCCAGACAACTGATGAACAACCAAACTGACAGGGTGGAAGAGCAAATGGCCAGTAGTTTTTTTCACATAGACACTGCTACAAGTTTTTTTAACTGATAATTTCCCTTTAGCCTTGACTTTTTGCAAAATTAATGATTTTGCGTCTTAAAATATTAAAATCTCCCACCAGCCCTGTGCATTTTAAATGCCCATGCCAAAATCTGCCATCGTGTAAGGACAAAGGGTAAACTAAGAAAATGACATTCTTAAATAATGGTTGTCTTCATACTATAATACAGCTTGGAAAGAGCTGGAAGAGCTGGAAGGAAAAAAATACATTTACTGTGCTGCAGAAAAGTGGGACAGATCTGTCCTTGTGTATGTAAAGACATTTAAGCCAAGAGATTTTTTGATTTAATGTAGTTTGGTCTTCTTTACGGAACTTAGCAGTAGCCTTATCTGGAAAATGTCATGCTGAGCTTAATTAGTTCTGGCATGGTGATTACATCAACAGACAACATGGCTCTGTAAGAGCTGTGCAAGGCACTGCTTTGTGATGTAAGCTCCCACAGATTTCATAAACAGCTCCTTAGTATTATCTGGCAAACAAAAGGACAAAACTGTTGTTAGCTGATATCTTTTTTAGTCTCATGACCGTAGCAGGAACTTTCAACATAAACTGATGGCATTGTTGCTGCTTCACGACAGACAGTTAGCCTACTTGTAAAGATGAAGCTATGGCACAAGTGCAGCATGGATATATCAACCCTGGACATTACTGAATCTGTTCTGTTGGTGAATCTGTTCTGTTGGTCAGGGAGTAATCCTGAACATGAGATGCAGACCTAGAAGGAAAATTTCTAAGAAACAAGAAATAGAAAATAACCCATAGAACACTGAATTTGACTAAAACATGCTAACACATCTTACATCCGTTATGTGGTAGTGAGTAAAAATATATCCACTTGTCAGCAGTAACATCCAAAAGGTGATGAGCCACACTTTCTTCAAAAAACCTATTCTCATTTTCCTGTGCTTCTTTAGAGCTCACTTATTCTACGTGTAAGTCTTCACATTGCTAGTATCAAGTGTGATTAGAGATACAACAGTCGGCTTGAACAATTTTTTTTTTTTATTTTTTTATTTTTTGTCCTGGAAGCAAAGATTAAGAACTTTTCTGTAAAAGGACAGTGTTAGAGTTAACTGTGTTATTAGGATTTCTTCCATCCTGGAATCTCAAAGCATTTAAATATCCTCCAACCTCACAGTCAAAAAAACCCCCCAGGGAATAGGGAAAGAAGTAGAAAATAGGAAAAAATAAAATAAGAAAGTATGGAGTGTCTAGTTTTGTCCTTGAGAAGACAGTGTTAAGTCTTTCCTTGCAAGATCGTATTTGTGTATTTAGCTTATTTACTCATTCTGTTCCACACCACAGCTCACGGGCACATTTAAAGCAGTAGGTAAAGTAGTAAAGTTCTTTGCATTCTCACACATTTCTGATGTGAGAGTTACAGAAATCTTAACTTTTTTTTAGCTCCACTTGGAGAAAGGCCTGTGAGAAATTAGATATCCTCTTTGAATTTAGGATGATCAAATTTGGATTAGATAATTTGTCTTTCTGCTGGGTTTTCTGTGTGCTACGCTCAAAGGTTTGACAGAGTTCTAAGTATTCCTTGGGAAGTTGTTCCCTCTGCTATTTTGATACGGTTATTTGTTCTTGTAAATTTTCCATCTTGCTATGTACTCAGGGTTTTGTAGTTACTATATACAAGATTATATTATTTCTTCATCTTTTTTGTTTTCAAATCCTATGAGCAATCTAAGAAGGAATACTGTAGGCTGAGGTATTCATTGACCCAGCACATTTTCATCGAAACGCTGAACTTTAAGGCAGCCTTGTTCCACTTGATTCTTGTTTTCCCTAGAGTAATAGCTGACCCTTTGTAGCAAAGAAGGATGAAACTTACTTTCACCTGGAAAAGGAAAGGCAAAAAAAGCCCTACTGGACACTTTTAAGTAAATGGGTAGCTGGCCAATGATGTCTTCCTTGTTTTAGAGTATATCATCCTACCTTACTGTAGAAAATATGGAAATCTATCAGTGAAAAGAGCTATATAGTAACTTTCAGGGAGGTAATGAAAGATTTTCCAGAGAACTTAATGAAATGAGGAAAAGTATGAAGATTTATTACTAGTATTGAAATTAGGATGGACCAGACTCCACTGCCACAGTGAATCCAGGTAAAAGAATGGATATAGGTACCTGAAGCAGGAGTCACACAGATTTTTGAGGCAAGTACCTAACCTGTAATCTCTCTAATACCATGATGTGGATCTAATCTCATTTATTTTCTCCAGGATGTCTAATAGTCTTCTCCACTGTATCTCCATACATGAGCATACATAGAGATTATACATACATACCTATACACATGAGCAACCTTGAACTCAGAGGACTAGTTAACTGAAGCTGGATTGACGCCTGAGCTTTGTTACAACACTCAGAAATGCCATAGAGGTGCCTAGAGGGACTAAAAGAGAGGTTCTCTATGTGTAACCCACACTAACGATATGACGGTGAGTTGACTGTGTCTCTTAAGGTTTGTACATTTAAATAGTGCGATGCAGTAATATTTTCTTCCCATTGCATCTGATCAACTGCTTGATTTACTGCCTGGGAAAAGATGGATTGATAGAGGTACATAAATACAATATATAAAAAAAAATTACTTCATTCAGCACAATTCCGTACATACATATGCCTTAAGACGTATGATCAGTATTGCCCTTTTTGATTTGGAGAGCAACTTTGATGTAAACAAAGAAATTCCAAAACGTTTGTACACCTGACTATTGAGATTAAAACAAAAATGAATGCAATAAGAAACAAGTAGAATAAAAGTAATTGTATAATAATACATTAATAAGTAACTGAGTCCACAAAAGATTGAGCTGGAAATATTTGCAATGTTGATGACACATTTCATAGACATTTAAAATAGAACTAGAAGATTAAAAAATGGCTAATGATTGTTTGCCCAAAATTTTTTTTGCAAGAAAAATGGTTTTTATTTATAGACCAGCTCTAAGAGAAAATACTGCAGATTCAGAATCAATTTTTTTTCTTTCATTTTTATATAAACAGCTAAATAATTCAGCTAATTTTATGTCAGAAGAACTTAGAAAAAATATAACAATATTGATATACACTCCTCCTCGTAGTATTAAAAATGAAGTTCCACAATATTTTTAACCCGATGTCTGATTCAATATTGAAATACAGTAAAAGTAGCCCTTATAGACAGGTAAGTAATGGCAGGCTTTCAGAAATCTGTTTTGTGGCCTTTAGTAATACAATTCTCTTCACACTCCTGTCACTGTCAAATGACGGGAGGCTTATATGATCTCAGCTCTCTCAAGGTAAAGGATTCATAGGTGAAATCACAGACATTTATTAAATAATAGTATTAAATTCAGCACAAATGCATCCATAAATCTGTCATCTGCTAAACTCCCTGTAAGAAGGTAGATAAAAGAATTGTTATGAAAATATTTTATGATATTTTGGTCCTGCAATATGAAAATAGTTAAATACACAATAAAAGGATTTTTCTGCTTGACTAAAATGATAGCTGTAAAGCTGAAACAGTGCACGAAATGCAGTCAGACTGGAAACTGCTGGAGGGTTAGGTCTGTATATACAATACCAACATGAGCAGAAGCACTTATAAAGATGTCCTCTTACATTTCAGATGTGAGGTACCTACAAAACCTGACTGTCATTCTGAATTTTTTCATGAGTGAAAAATTCTTGCTATGAATTGATTCTTTTCTTCCCTCTGTCGGTGCTTGTGTCATTAATGCCTCTTCCAGACAGAGGTGGGTTGTAATAAACTGCTAGATCCTTGCACCCACACAGTTTCCATGGCAGGATTGGGCTCTATGTTTTGGGGTTTTTTTTGTTGCTTGTTTTTTTTTTTTTTTTTTTTTTTTTTCTCATCCTTCAGCTACTATTTTAAGAATTCATATGACTGTCATCCAGCTTTCCAAAAATCTGTCAAAGCTCAAATGCAGAAAGAGAGTTTAATGGCAAATTACAAATTGTTATTGCAGTAGAAAGTAAGTTTCAGACTGATAAAAAGGATGGTTTCTTCTCATCTTATAGTAGTAGTGAGGGAACTAACTTCTACACCTTATCATCATACAGGCAATTGTTCTCCTGTGTGATGATCAGGATCAAAGGTTTATGTCTAGAAGACCAATAAATAGCATGACTTTCCATCCCTGAAATTGAAACACTTTAAATTAATTATTTATAAGCAGCTTCATGAACAGTTACTGAAATAGTAACAAATCTGCAGGATTTAGGCAATCAGTTGCCAAATCATCAAGACTTTAAGCGCCTGGCATTCTTGTTCTCTATTCATATTTTAATAAAATGTTTATTAAATGACTTCTAATGGAAGATGAATTAACAAAAATGTACTTAAATGTTACCAAGATATAATGGAATATATAGTTTGCTACAAACAATCAGATTCTTTCTCATTTTCTCTGTTAACTGGATAGGAGATGGATAGGAGATGTTAGAAAGAGGCAGAGAAGTTCTACATTTCTTCACTCCCATTTATCTGTTGCTAATATTGGAATAATAGCATTAACCTGGTACCATACTTTAGGTGCTGTTGCAAGATCTTCTGAATATTTTCAGATAGAATTTGAAGGTGTGGGTTTGTTGTTTTTTTTCTCATGAAAATAGCAGCAAGTTGGATTTAATGCTGTAATACTTCATTGAAATACAAAGTTATGTTTTTCTTAGTTTCTTATTTTTCTCTGCCACACTATTCCAGGTTATTCAGCAAATCACAATGAATTGTTGTATTACCATTTCCTAAGTCACAAAAAACACGTCAAAATCTGTTTCAAGAAACCTTGCCTCTGACTTTTGAGTTTTCTCCAACATGGCTACCTTCCTCATACCATCTCCAACAGAAAATACCTGTTATGGAATCACCAAAGCAACCAAACCTTAGTTGAAGGTTCAGTTTCCTTTACTCATATTGACATTACATTTTGTGTTAAAGACTTATTGGATAAAGTACTGAATTCAATGGCTATTTTGGTATTAACATATTCATATGAGAGGTCCCAATAATTAAAAACTGAAAGGAAGAAACTATAGCTGCTTGCAAAGTAGATGTCACAGTAATATTGTCCAATTGTCTCTGGTTTTTGTTTGATTGGAATTAACCTTCTTGCATTTGCCCAAATTTATGGAGTTATGGAGTTTTCCCGTTTGGTGTGCCCCATAAGAGCATGAGGTAGTAGAGAAGTGAGGAACAGTGAGGAGAAAGAGACAAGAAGTAACTGAAAACCCATAGAGATTTCCTGTGCTTTCAGACTACAGCAAAGTATGATGATGAGTGGCAGAGAATTTGAAAATAATTATTTTACTATTGGTAAGCAGACTGGACATCTTATTTTCTGAACCAAAATGTGTGACGTAGGTGGTAAAGTGAAGGTGTTTACTAGCCCTAATGGCAGCTGTTTCAGGACTAAAAATGTCTCTGTGTGAACACATTTCCCATGTTTAATTATGTCTGAAACTATTTTTTTTTAGAGGGATTTAAAGTTTTACCTGGCATTTTACTGGAAATTTTGATTTAATAACACACCTCCATTTATGTCAGCTTGATTTTCATTTGTTTTTGCAACTCATCATTTTTGCACTGCTGTTAAATAAATCAGGAACGTAAGTAATAGTCTGTAATCAACAACTGTGAATTTTGAAGTTCACAATGAGTAATTCAAATTCATTTGATAGGGTACAAAATGGTTAGAAACTTGCAAATAATTTCTGGTCAGGATTGCTTTAGAGAGCTCGGTAATCTGCTTTTGAATATTTCATTAATTAAAAAAAAAAAAAAGACAAAAATCAGTTAATAATTTATTCATTTTGAATTATTCACTCATCCGTATTCTGGTAAGAGTTTAAATATCAGTTCACCATGTTGTACCATGATGTGATGACATCTAGTGTTGCAATATTGAAATCAACTTATTTTATAATAACCTGAAAAAATCCCAGAAATTTGGTGTGTGGGATGAAGACTACTACCTTTTGACTGAGTTAACATCTGAGCCTGGGATACATTTGATATGTTTTGTAGCTCTTTCAGATGTCACAAATACAAAAGTATCATTGAGTTTCACTAGAAAAAATGTCCAATTAAATTTGGAAATTCTTCCTGGTCTGCTTCATTCAATTTTAGAAATATTTTGTAAAGAAGTAAGGAAAATACATCAAATTTTGTAGAAAGGATAAAAGTTAGCAAAAGTTGCATGACGTTTTATTAACATTTTGTCTTGATCATAAAGACACGGAACATGTATTAAAAGAAAATTGGTTATAAAAGAGGTCACGAAAATATTAAAATCCTTTAAAATGAACTTTTATAAATGGCAATAGCTATTGAAATCAGCTGGAAATTTTTGACAGATTTGGCTGAACAGAATCCAGGCTTGGATTTCCGTATCATACTTAAAATGCACTGACAATGTTGAGAATTCACAATTCCTCTTCAGTAAATAGACTTTTCTGTTCTCAGTCCCACTTAATCAGATCTTGATTCTGACATCCGTACTACATTTACAGCACAATTCCAATATTAAAAATTTAAAATTCTCTATACATCGTCATAAGGCTGGTCAGTACAAGGGAAATTCAAACTGCTCCAGAATATGGATATAGAAATCCATTGCCTTTTAGGCAAATTATTTTTAAAAATTATTTTCAGATATATCAGTGAAACCTGGTTTTACAAAAGTCACTAATTTTGTGTCAGAGAAATTCAGAACTTGGTTTAAATTATGTACATTGTTCTCCATTTTGTTGATTAAAAGTGATTCTGCAGAATTGGAGCTTGATCATGGAAAATTTGGCACCGTTCAGCAAAGCTGAGCAGAAAATAATCTCAGCTTTAGGCATTCATGTAATTCCTTTGACATAGTCAATGGCACTACCTGAATGCTTACTGCTAAGTGAACACTTAAGTAGCTTGTTAAATTGAGCTTTAGCTAGCCATGAAATTACCACCCACTCACCCAATCAGACATCAGAAATGTTTAAAAATAAAAAACACCGAAACTTAGACAAAACAAATTCTGCTATCCTGTGCAGCCAGTTGCACCTCCATTCAGAAAGCGCTAAATGACTTCCAAGCCATTAAGTATATCTGACAACATATCTTTTTTTTCTTTCAACTGGTTTTAAACTTGGTAAATTTTTTGTAAAAGCTCCCCCAATCCCTGGCTGCTTGCTTGTCTGTGCTCTGAAGGTAGACACTTTAATATATATTATGTTTTATCTAAAAAGTTTGAGTCGTAGATGACAGAAGGACATTAAAAGAAAAGTTCAACTTAAGGACATAAAAGAAACCACTGTAATAATAGGGTTGAATTTGAAATAAACTCATGCTATTCCAAAGCATAATAGATATCACATGATATGGCGTGACACAAGAGACAGCGCTGCTTGTCATCACTTCCAGGTATAACAGATCCTTAGCTTAGATACTGAGTTGTCCTATGGTTGTGTATGTCACCTTGCACAATATAGACCTGTTGATTCAAGCTCTGTGACCATCGCTGTCATCACTAAAGATCCCTGCCAATGAAGTTCAAAGCTCAGTCTAATTTTCCCACAAAACATCAACTTGGAATTTCTGCAAAGGTTTTAAGGTGGAAAAGCCCCCTTGCAATAAACTTAGATTTTATGCTTGGACTCAATGAATTCACAAAGGGGTGTCCTGATTTCCAGTCTGGCAGTTAATACATTGAGGCACCTCACACTCCTGTAGTTCACAGAGCAGAGCAAGGGGACCACATGAACTTCACTTCACAATGGGATACATGATGTCCAGCATAACAGGAGAGGAAACTGTGCCAGGGAAGGATGTTCTGGATTTCTTCCTCAGACTGAAGCATTGGTCGGTGTCCTTGGTCGCTCTTTAAGACTGGAATTCTTAGACAGAAATCCATTTGTATGTTTAGGTACCTGAAAAAAAGCAGAGAAGCAGCACATCATTCTCATTACAGCCTAGCAGTTAGACAGTGAGTGATTAGGCTTCTTGGTCCTCCTTTTCTGAACTCAGAAGTGCATGCACTGCACCACTGGATTGCATTTACTTTCTATCCCTCCTGCTAATGGATGGACAGATTTTGGGACCTGATGACGAAAAAAGACTCTTGCATATGGGGTCTGCTACTGAGCACATTCTCCTGGAAAGGGCAGGCCTGGATTTCAGTTTCAACTGTCAATGCAGACTTTTTAATTCAGAAAAGCTAAACAATCCCTGAAGTAGAGAACATAGCAACCATGACCTTGATACTGACCAGCAGTTTTCTCCCTGCTACTTTGTTCAGAACATGAGAAAATTTGTCTTTGTATCGTCTATTTTGTCTGTATGGCAAAAGAGTCAACAAAACAATCTTGGACACATTTGGACTTTTCTGTGGTATAAGAATTTATATTTCTTAGATTCATGACATTTCTCCCAATATTATTAAGTCAACACACAAATCAGAAAGTCTTCTGCGTCAAAACTGGTCAAGTCATCTTTCTTTTGTCTTGCATATTTATTCCAGTTTCTCAATCTCAAGTCAGCACTTATAACATGAATAAAATTACATATACATACAGACCTCACTTGAAAAATTGTCCCAGAAATTGTCTTTGAGTTCAAGGCACAAAGTCCACAGATCCTTTTCTGGAAGTGTTTTCACTGAAAATTCTATAATTGTCAACAACAAAAAAGAATGGGCTTTGAGAATTTGTATGCAATCTCAAAGGCAAGATCTTCATTTATAGAAATTTAATTAAAATCTGATTTTGCTAAGATGTTACACACATCAACACCTAAAATTACATGTATCAATATTTTTGAAATAAATTACTAACACACTTACTTATATGCGTCATGCAGCGTAATAGGCTTATATTTGTATTACCAGTAGTTTGAGATAGCAGAATGTCATGATTACTGTCATAAAAAATTAATCAAACCATTAGCACTTTTTAAATTTAGTATCTATTTATTCTTCTTATATGAGTTTACTTACAAGCTGATATAAAAATTGCAGTGTTCTGCAATGCATGGAGAAGCACAGCAGCATTTGAAAGAACTCAGTTGTGCTGTGTACATGCAGGAAGCCATATAAATGCTAATGATTTTACTGCTTGAGTTGTACTTTTGGACATGTTTTGTCTTTTGAGTAGTCAGTGATATTTCTTCAATAAAGCAGGGATTAATTTTGTTTTCCTATTTTAGTTTTTACTTTTGTGTGCTTTATCTCTTGAAAAGCTACTCTGGGCAGCTGAGGCCACACAGTCTGGCAATTACTTCACAAGCTCAGTTTGTCAAAAAGTTTCATAATTATTCTCTAGTACGTGCCACCTGCCAGAAAATGTTTGCTATGCAAATGGTGAAATATTATCGTACTAAGTCATTCAAACCCAGTTCATTTTCACTCTGATTTTTGTCTTGATAACAGTGTGTAGAAAATGTAAGTTAAACCCTTCAGGGAGTTAGCCAGCTTGCTAGTCCAGACAGTAACCTGCTGCAAGTTATTTCCTTATTTTGTTATTTCTGTTATTTCTGGGATTTTTATGGCACGTAGACCTCTTAATCTTGAAAAATTGGAATGTAGAAAAACAAGTCATCCATGACGATGCCATGAAACTGAATGTGCTTGAACTTGCTAAAATAGAAAGAGATTTTTTAATTTAAATTTAAAGTTGGGCAAATGTGCATACTTTTTGCAGTATCTGCTTTAGTGCTTCTATGACATTAACACTTGGGAGATGAAGATGGGAAAAGAAAAGAACACTATCACTTGCAATATTTATTTTGTACTGTCTGTTTCCACCAGCAAAATGAATTCTAAAAAGTGAAGGGAAAAAAAAGGAAAATTAACGAATGCCAACCCATCAATGCATTTCAAGCAGGGCACTAGTTCATTCTCAGAGTCTGAAATAACAAGGAATGAAATGTGAAACTCTAAATCCTAAGAGTTTGAAAATAAAAGTGAGTTTTCCATGACTCTGGTTGGCAAAATTCAAGCTTTCACTACAAGCTTGTTCAAATTATGTCAGATTTCCCTATGGATGGAATTTTACAATTATCATCAAATGGCCATAAGTTGCAGGATTCCTAATAGTCCCATATCAGAGGAATTATCAAAAAACAAAAAGTCAAGCTATTTTTCCAAGCTATGTGATGTGTTGACCCTGGCTAGCAACTTAACACTCATCAGTCACTCATTCCTCCCATGGTGGGATGTGGGGGACAATAAGAAGAGTCAAAGTGAGAAAAAATTACAGGTCAGGATAAAGACACTTCAATATATGACGGAAGAAAGGGAGGAAAAAAACTCAAGTGATGCAAAGGCAAGCACTCAACACCTCCCACCAGCAGACTGATGCCCAACCAGTCTCCAAGCAACAGCTTCTTTGGAAGGACTAGAAGGAGACAGGATCTTCACCCAGAGTCTGGGATGAAAAATGAGGTTTCTGTGGAGATGATGCAGTAAAGACAGGCAACTTGACTTTGATAAGGGAGAAGGCAAAGAATGTAGAGAGATATGTGACATGATCATAGCAGAAAATGTCTTTTATTGAATCACTCAGAATGGAACCGACATGATAATACTCATCAAGGAGGAAAAGAAAAGATGCAAGATGATTTGAGTTTGGAGGAGTTGCATGCTTTAGTTGGAGGCTTGAACAGGAAAGTTCTTAAGCATATATTGTCTGATAGAGATTAATATTTAGGCAAAGCCTAAGCAGAAAGACCTACAGAAGTCTCCGAGCTGGAGGGGACTAATAGGCTGTGGATCAGAACAAAATAAGGAATGGAAATATTAAAAAAGGAAGGTGTAGAGAAGGAGATAATGAAGCTATTTTATCTACCTTCTTGAGTTGCTCTTAGTCTAGATAGAAGCTGATTAGTTTATAGTACGCATCTGGGAGTCACTGATATTAAGAAAATCATTGTATTTGGTTTTGAGATGAGCTTACAGAGAGATGAGTCACAGGGGAGGATGAACAGAGGAGCAGGTCAAAGCAGATGTGGGAGAAGTACTGGTTCTGAGATCTGGCTAACAGCCATTAGAGACTGTAATAAGAGCAGCTTTATTTTATGTAAAAGATAAAAGAAGATTTGGGAGGGATGTAGTGTACATCTGACAGAGAGACTGTCAGCAATTATAAACAACATGTTGAGTTGACTTAGAGAGACAAACAATAAAAGAAGAAAGACAAATAGCTGAAGTATTAGCAGATGATAGGATCTGGAAATGTGTTTCAAGTACAAAAGGATTTCACAATAAACAGTTCATCAGATAAATAATTGTTTCTAGGTTTCTCAAATTTAGGCAGATTTAAGTATTTTGATACTCTGATGAATTCTTCACACCGCATATCCTTCATGACCTGTGCTCCTCTGCTTCTTTCAATACTTGTTTGTACCTCTGAGTGCTTTCAGATCTGATCAGTACCTTTTAAAATTAACTTGCAGAACAGAAAAATTTTGCATGTATCTATTGAACCTATAATAGAATCAGAATGATTTGGATTGGAAGGGACCTAAAAGATCGTCTTCATGCATGTAATTATTTTTATTATTATTTTGCTGTGTCCCACAACTCTAAAAACACTCCCTTCTTTATGGAAATATTATCTTCATAGCTAGAAAATTGAGTTATTCAGGGAGAAGATTCCTGCTTTCATATTGAAATCTGAACTTTATGGAAACTATTTCTTAGTGAAAAATGAATGAGCAGTCGTCATTCTTATTAGAAATTGAGAGAAAAAAAAAAAAAATTAGTATCCCCCTGCAGTACGTTAGCCAGCCAGTGATATACCTGTTCTCTTAGTACCATCTTCCAGGGTAGAAATATAGAATGAATCATAGAATCATAGAATGGTTAGAGTTGGAAGGGATCTTTAAAATTATCGAGTTCCAATCCCGTTGTCACAGGCAGGGACACCTCACACTAGAGCAGGTTGCTCAAAGCCCCATCCAGCCTGGCCTTAAACACTTCCAGGGATGGGGTATCAACAACTTGTTGGGGCAGCCTGTTCCAGTGCCTTACCACCTTCACAGGAAAGAATTTCTTTCTAATATCTAATCTAAATCTCCCCTCTTCCAATTTAAAACCATTACCCTTTGTCCTATCACTACACTTCCTGACAAAGAGTCCCTCTCCAAAAAAATATGCACTTTGTGCTTGTTCCTCTCCAAGGAAATCTTTAGTACAAGGTAAAAGATTTATATGATCTGCAGAGAAACCAGAGTTTACAAAGCAGAATAGAAAACACAGTACACAAAGTGAAGAGTTGGGTGTTTTCAAAATTTGAAAATGCTTTAAACCTTTGAGTTTTTAAAATTTATTTCTATTTCCTCATGAAACACATTTTGACACAGATTTTTTGTGAAATATTTAAAATATTATTATGCAATGCAACTACAGCTTTAGTCATATAAAGATATCCCAAGACTGTGGTTTGTAAGAGATGTAATTGTTACTGATGGGTTGTAGGAAATGCTGAAACGTGAGCTCCTATTCATTAACGTTTGCTATTTTTTCTTTTCACATTTGAGAGTGATCAAGTGGCAGAAATGATTTTGCATGCAGATTTCTCTAACTATGGCCCCAGTATGTGTACCTCTGCATGCTGGAAAAACATCCTCTGCTGCCACTCCCCACAAAGTTAATGACGCTAGATGAATCTAGGACATTGGTATCAGTGGTTGTGCTATACCACAGTCCTACTGAAAGAATCTAGAGAAGAATAATGACAGCCAAGCATAAGAAACCTCAAAACCATTCACAAAAAATGAAGTTACAACCCCCAAGAAACAGAAGTCTCATTGAGCCAGTAAGGCTGTTTGGGAAAAGTGAGTAAGAACGTTTCTCAGCACATCCTTGGCTCTGTCTTTTAGGACAGATACAGGAATGTATCAGGTCCATATCCATTCATCCTATGAATACAGAGGTTTGAGGATATGCTACTGTAATCTTGATCAAAAGCAAAAATACCACTTGTGCCACTGTTCCTGTCACCTTGCTAATAGATATGTAACTATAAACTATGTGTGGTTTGATTTGTTTTCAGCAAAAACAGTTACGTTAATCAAACTGCATGACCTCTACTTCTCCTGGGGCAGGCACTGAAGATGTCAACAAAGCTATGATTAAATTAAGTCACTAAATTAGAATGATTGATGTCATCTTAGAAAATCATACACAGGAATACCGTATTTAAAAAAAAAAATGGCCTAAAATTGGTATATGAACCTACGAAAAACAGGTTAGGGCATAACCAGAGCCATTCTTTGTCTGATGGGGAAACTAATGCAAAGTAGAAGATGACTGAATAAAATCATAGCTTAGAAGGAAATGTACACCTTCATCTACCCTTTCCACAAACAGAGGTTGCTTTTCCTCCATTGCATCTTGGTAAACATATGGGTCTAACCTTTCATTAGCATGAAACTTCCCGAATATGAAAAATCATACTAACATGAGGTCCTGACAGTTTATTTGCATTAATTATAACAGAAAGTTGGTAGTGGAGGGAAGGAATAAGCCAAAGTTTCCTATGCCTCATTCAGCAACTAAATTACAGAAAACTTGTTCTTCTATAATAATGCAATTCAATTGTAATTTATTTTTACATCTTTCTGATAAATTACATGCTAGAATAATTTTACAAAATTGAAATGTACAATTACTGAGAGAGATTTAAAAATGATAGCAATAAGTGAGAAATTAAGAGATGCTGGTAAAACTTTCGATGAAAAAATTCTTAACTGGAACATACTTAATTAAAAAATACGCTCAATCACAAAGTTGATTAAAATCTAATGGTACTAATCATCAATAACTGCTGCTGTTGGGACAGTTATACTCTTAAATGGGATTCTTTGGTTTGCTTTAGCAGTGATGCAAAGTTACTATGTGTGTTCTTTTTTGTACAGGTTATATCTGCTTCTTAACCAAAGTGCTGTTGTCCTGCAATTGTAACACATGTGAAATATTTTACTAATGCTTCAGTTACGGAATGAATTGGATGCTATGCCAAGAACTTTTTCAATAAAGTATCTGATAATGCTTGTCAAGATTGGTTGAATCACTGAACATGTCTTCCCAGTCCTATTTGGCTTATTTGCTCATGAAGCATCTCTGTGATTTGGTGTCACCTCTAGTGCAACAGCTCTTGGTATAACAAAAGGAGTTGTGTAGCAGCCAACACAGATTTGCCAAGAACCAATTTTTCTCAAATTAATGTAATTATTTTCCACGGTAGGGTAACAGGACAGAGGCAACAGAGGAGAAGCAGTAGTGTCATACATCCTTACTTTAATGTGGCTTTTAATGCTCTCTCAGGTGTCACTCTCATAGCCACACCAGGGAGCTATGGTCCTGATGAAACTAATGTTGTATGTGATCTTGCTGGATAAGTGTACCCAAAGAGTACCTGAGAACAACTCTCTGTCAGGATGGAGGGATATAACAGGCGGAGTTCACACAGGTTTCTCATGGACCTCATTCCAAACCTGCTCAATGTATTAAGTAATAGGTGATATAACATGGGCCAAGAACCCTGAAGAGGTTAGTGGTCTCCCCCTGCCCTGTCCACCGTTGCTCTCCTGATCCTCTCTGAGTCTATTCACTGTGGTCAGCCTTTAATCACATCACCTAACACTGGTTTTAAGGAAAGCTTTGATAACTGTCAAGAATGGCATCATAATTGCCAGTATTTGTTCAGGAGGGCTAGACTCTTCTAAAATCCACTCGAGGCTTGTTTACTAGCAATGTTATCAGACAGCTAACCAGGGAAGCAAAATACTACTGGATCTTACTTTCTTTAAATGGTGTTTCTCATTTCAAGCTTTGTAAAGAATGCAATAAATTATCAAAAGCCTAAAAGCCTAGTCACAGGGGGTTTTTGTTTGTTTTTTTTTGTTTGTTTGTTTGTTTGTATTTTTCTTTTTTTTGAGGGGGAATGGTGTGTTGTGGATTTGTGCCACTGATTCTGTGAGTCCCACATGCTGTATGGATAAATGGTAGACTTACAATAAATGAATAGACTCTTGTCAACTTTGCAGAGTTTTTCATCCCCTTCATCCTAAGAGTCAAAAAAAAAAAAAAAAAGAGAGAGAGAAAACCGAAAATTTATAAAAAGAATCTGCAACCTTAAAATTTGGTTTTACTC
>VXBW01006646.1:334327-372189 GCA_013400375.1 Thinocorus orbignyianus | reverse complement strand
GGTAGCAGGAAAAGCCAGTTTTAAAATTAATTATTATTTTTAGAAAGAAAGTTGCATATTGCCTTTTTTTTTTTTTTACATTATTTCAATAGTTAATAGAGAAAATGACCAGATTTACCTGAAGGGAAGATTATTCCATTCTTCCAGTGCAGTAATTTACAGTGAAGCTTCAATATCTCTTTTTCACAACCATCAAGAAGTGACTATCCTCTCAGATAAAATACAGGATTAAATGGACCTTGGACCTAGCCAGTTTACCAATTTCCAGATTTTTCAGTCCTTAAAAAATTTCAGTCAAAATGTGCTGCATATGGAATACTATCACTTTATGATGCTCTCAGATATCTTTCACTGAATAAGTAGAAGACACCAAAAATAGTGCTGATTCTTGCCAAGCTGAAAAAAATATCCTTTGCAAAGGAAAACAAATGAAGGAAGGGAGATACATTTAAAAAACCTCCTTAATCCTTTTGGAAAATGTTGAGTTTGATTGCAGATAATAGTGTGTCCACTTCTTAGAAAGATGTAATAGATCGCTGCATTTCTTGAATCCCTTCAGCAAAGTTTTATTCACCTTTATTTCAAGAAAGAAATTGATTTTGAATATATTAGATGGAAAAAATGGGATTATTGTTATTGTTTTAATTTGTCAATTTATTGTACTGCAAGTTTAAGAGGCAAGAACTAAATGGAGAATGTCCTAATGAGTTTCTCACAAATAAGAGCAGCCATCCATTTTCCCTGTTCATTGTGTAAGGTGTTTGCTAGGGGTAAATTCTTGTCTCTACCAAAGATGAAGAAGTGTGGAGAGCTGATACCAAAGTGTCTTTCCCAATCTTATATCAGCAAACTGCATCTCTTTGACAATAATAGAGGCAGTCCATGAAATTATTGTTGTTTTCTTCATCTTAATAATTGCTATGATGTACTAGTCATTGAATTTTACATAAGGCATTGCAAATAAGGCAAATGAGGAATACTGAGAAATATTTTAGTTCCCAGTTCAGAAGATTTTTTTTCCAGAGTATTAATAGGATCCACTGAGATGATCTATTAAAAATTGTTCACTACTTCATGGATTTTGAATTATTTTTTCATTTGAGTGAAAACATATTGCTATTTTCCTCTTCCAAAATTTATAAAATCAGTTTTCTTTAGCATATCATGCACATCTGCTCAGTCATGCAAAGTACCTTGCAGCATCAGGAGTTATTCAACCAGTCATAGTGACCTTGGTAAATTTAAATAGTTCATATATTCCATGTGGGTGAATGCGTCTTTGACAGCTGTCACACGTATCCCCTCTGGCCACAGTTTTCAATTCTTTATATTTATTATGACTTGCAAAAGCTAACAACTCCTAAAATCCACTTTATAAGTTATAAATCCATATATTGACATATACACACATACCAAGCACCATAAACATATAGTGTTTTTTAAAGGAGTTTTCCTTTGCTGGCATCCTGCTGCAGAGAACCTAACAGATCATTTCCTTTCCCCAGTACATTTTCTAAGAATCTGTGTTTACATGCATTCCAAGTCCTATGTCCAGAATTTATTTGTTCATCCTAGATAGGGAAAATTTCGGAATAGCCATGTTTTGATGAAAGAACAGTAGAGAAGGCTTGCATTAATGCAATATTCCCCTCTGCAGTATTTGGGGGAGATGGAAAGAATTCATCTATCTATTCTAATTACTNGGGACGGACAGGGTTGGTCTCAAAAAAGTTCATTCAAAATTCAACTGAAAGCTTTTTGTTCAATATTTAAAAGTGGTCTTTAAAAGGGAATTTCAAACCTGTGCTGTTTAGTGCAGGTAATACAGTAATAGGGACCAGACTTCATTTCCTTACACCTCTGAAAAGCCCAACCAACACTAGGACTTAAACATCCTATTTTAATCCCCACAAAAATTATTTCTATGCTTCTAAGTTACCACCTGCTGCAGCCAGTAATGGTTTTCCAGTGAAACCTGGTGGGCTTTCAGAGGCCCCCTCAGCTCACATCACCTTTAGGACACTGCTGTGTTTCAGAGGTCTTGCAGACTCAAGCAACATTGGCTCAGCCTTCCCAATGCAGACATGCTTGGACCACCTCTAACGTTGATACGGTCTCTAAGCAGAATTGGTTTTGGCGAAAGCAACCGCAGCAATTGCCTGTGGTCAAAAGTCAAGCTGAGGCCTTATGAAGGTAAGTTAAGTACTTGAGCAAGTAACATGCATGTGAGGGCACATGTTGCCCCCCACATGCCTTAGTTCCACTTGGTGCTTTTATGAACCTAATGGTGTTTCAACTTTTGACTCTTAAAGCAACATAAATACCACCTAGTGAATGAATACCTATTCATTTTTCACAGAGTAAAGAAAATTGAAGTGCAGTCTCATCTCCAGATCTTGCACTGCAGGTCCTCACCTTTGATAATAAATGTGTGATGCACGATTTGCACCTCTCTTCAAATAGCATCTCAGGGACCACCTACCATACACCCAACACCTTGGATAAATGAAATTCCTTCATCATTTCCTTTTGCAGTCTGAGCTCTATTGGGAAAGCTACTGAAAGAGCTCCTTGCTCTCTTGCTCCCACCCCTCCTCCACATCTATCAAAGTCATATGGCTTCTGGTTGAAACCCAAAAGGAAATAAAGTCATATTTTTGATCAGAGCCAAAACATTGTTTTAGAATAACAGCTGTCAAAACCTGGCCAAAAAACCTTCATTTTAACTGTGTATAAAGTTTCACTCTTTAGTGTGTACAGTGACTTGTAAAAGGGTCAGTGGCATTGTCTAAGACTCTAAGGAAGCACTGCTGAAAGTATTTAAAAGTTCCAGGGTGTGTGGGTGGAAATCCCTGTCAATCAGCTTTTCAACCATTCAATGATTTTTTTCTCCTTTCAGTAGTGAAATGTGCTCAGGACAATAGTCCTTGGGTGTACATGCAATTAGGGATGGGGGAACACTAGGGGAACATGCTGCGCATCAGGCCTGAACTGGAAAGAGAAAAGATTTCAAGCCATGAGTTTCGCTAAGGTACACTTCAGAATTGTTTTTGTTAAAAGACAGTAAGGGTATTGTCTCCCCCTCCTCCCCCTCTGCAGGCACTCTAGGCTATTCTCTTCTACTTTGTTCAAAAACATTACCAATCCGCAGCACATTAAAGGAATCATTGTTAGGTTGTGTACTCTTAATTCTCTTTCCAGACTGATTTTCCCAGCCACAACATGTGGCTAGCACTTTTCTCCATGATATGGTCTATCTACCCCCTTCCAAAGCTCCTGGCCAAATGGCCAGCCTTCTTTCAGAAGAGACAACAGCTGCCTGTCCTTCACTGCTGAGACGTGCTCTGGAGCATGGCTGGCACAGCTGTGCTGCGTTTATTCACAGGCAAATGAAAGAAAGGACTCTTCTGGCTGAGAAAAGAAAGAGAAAAGGCTATCAGTTGACAGAAGTTAACATCCAGAGGAAGTTGGGACTACCTCCACATTTTGTTGACTTGACTGGAGTCAGCGATTTTTTGTTTGTTTTCTTCTTGAAGGCTGAAAGTAACTGGAAGAAGCCAGGGAATACTTGTATCCAAGCTTTGACAAGACCACATTTTAAACCATTGTTTTCAAAGTCTATAGCCACCAGGTCTCAAGACTCATGAGGAAGTTTTCTGTTGACTAACTTTGCTTGAACTGCATATCACAAGCCATATAAGTCTTCTTCATTGCCCAAAGTAAAATGCTCCCTTTTATAGTATCACAGTACTCCAGGAAGTGCCCATGAAAGATCTGCCTTTGGGAAGTTTTTGTTTATTGGTTCTTGTTGTTTGTCTACAGCACTGAGGCTTTTCTGCAAAGTTATACTGGTGAAAACCTGAGAAGAGTTTCTTTTGGATAGCAGTGTTAAGACATTTTCCTAAATCACCTCAGTCACATTGTGAAATGAACAGCATTTCCAGTGCAAATTTGTTCTTAAAAAAACACTAGCAGTGAAATTTTGGACAAAAAAGCAAGCCAAAACACTATACCAGCAACATTTTATAATGCAGACCTGACTGTGATTATTTTCCTTCAAACGGGACATGCTACAGGGTAACACGGTAACTGCTAATGCTGCTTACTCAAATCTGAGAACCTGAAAGTCAAGTTGAAATTGTGTTTTCTAATGCTTAACCATCCACTTACAGCTGAAAGAAAAAAAACACAGCTCAGAACACTTCATCTCTCCAACAACAAAGTAAATGCAGTTGTCTTAAGGACTTCCTCAGCACGTAATTGCTCAAAATTTTGTAAACAAGCCAGTTGTTGCCATACAAGCTGGAAAAGACCACAGCTCTGTTATGCTCTTTCTGCTGTGCTAAAGGGTTTTAACAAGACAGTAAATTTGCTTCTGTCAGCTAATAATCTTAAGCAGATGCGATTCTAAATACACAGTTTTGTTATATGCAAAGGATAGAGTTCTTAAGTTAGAAGAGGCTACTTTTACAGCCAGTTTTTAAAGGCAGTGTGATGTTCTTATTTCTTTGGAAGAGACTGATTGGCTGTCGTGAGTGATAAAAACACATTTATCTTATTTTTTTTTTTATAGCAGTTAAAAAATAAAAGTTTTCTCAGACTGCTTCATGCAACAAAATGAAATACAATTAGGAAGTTATCACAGAAACTGTAGCGAGCCAGAAAAGTATTTTCCCTATAAAACATAAGAAATAAAAATTTCTCATTTTCCATCCAAGTTTTCCATTAGAAATTATCTTTCTATTTTTCAAGAAAATAATATTTCAGAAGCAAAGGAAGTTTTATATATTTATCAATATCTTGTTAAAAAAACTATTTTAAAAATTCAGTCTAAATTTCAAAGAAATTACATTTCAGAGACTTGAAGCATTTGAACTGTGGTCTTGGTAGGCATTATTACTCATACAATTATTGTCTCAGTGCAGTTCCTTGTAAATATGAAATATAGTTCATTTAAACATACTTAAATTGACTTAATTCCATACAATCAGCAGAGGCACGGCTGATATAAAAGAAGATGCTTGTGTTGATGTGCATTTTTCTAGTGAATAGCATTTGTTTATTTGCAAACCCACTTGTTTATGTAAAGGCTCTGAAGAGATGAGCTCATTGCTCACAGAAACAAAACAAACGAACTGCTCTGCAAAACATACCAACAAGCAATTTTAAAAAATAGTATTCCTAAAATTGCATTCTGAAATTCAAATAAGTGGTCTGGTTTCCAGCAGAAGGCACAGAGTGTTGAATAGTCTTTTCTCTAATCATAAGCTGAATTTACTTATATCTAAAGGTAAGTGTGAATTTTGTAGTTTGATTTTTAGCTTGTCTTTTCTAAGTTGATAACCAGGTTTTGCTATTTACTTCAAAAGCCTCACAGAGAAGAAACTGGTCCTCAATCTACTGTCACAATAAAATTACTCTATCTATATTAAGGTTAAAGGCCCTGAGTAGTAAAAGAAAGAGGATCTAAATTTTGTGCCCTCCATGAAAATGAAATGCACCTTCTATACGAGATATCAGTATCTTGTTGCCACTCACAGTCGGCATGAATTTCATTAGTATAGCTCTTCCTACAAATAGGAGATTATTGGTAGGCTTAATGCAGTTACCTGCATTTTCTATTATGTTGTAATTATTATGTAAACTGCAGAATTGTTAAACTTACTTATTAGTAGTTGATGTTGGCTGCCTTGGAAGTATGATGAGTAAAGAAGAGAAATATTTATATTATTTATTTTTCTATTCTATTATCAGTTGTAGGAGAGTAGCGCACAACTGTAGAATTAAGGCCTTGGATTTCCAGAACTTTTGATACTTTATGGGTTTTCAGTATTGAAAAAATGATGAGTGGACAGGCTTCCTCTGTCCTTTAGATATAATTTCAGCTAAGATACTAATTTTCCAAAGCAGATGGTCACAAGCAGCCATGAAATCTAGATATTTATTGGCAAATATCGAATGCTGGGGAACCCACTCCTCTTGTGTGGATTCCTAGCCCTCAACTGGAAGCAAGACAGGTGTCAGTGCCAATGTGTACTAATAAAGTCTGATGTAGGCTCAGGAGACACACAACAATTCTCTCCAATTGCTCCGGGTAATCACGTTCCCAGGAATTCAGATCAATTCAAGGGAAACAAAACACTGAAAAATAGGGATATGGAGAAGTAAAATATTAATGTAGTATGATGAGGAAAATAAAACAAAATCACACATCTTCAAGAAAATTATAACAGAAATCGTGAACTGAACTTCACTGCCTGTGAAGAAGAGATCTGTACATTGGACCAAGGGCATGTTTTGCTTTGTGCACAGTGAGATGGAGAGGTCAGAAGACAGGGAGATGAGAAGATGTGGGGAACTCTTTCCATGGAAAGCAGACAAAGAGCAAAAGGTGCCCTGACAGAGAAGCTTACTGATTGTTTTGTTGTCTGCTAAAAATAAAACATAAGCTGTTTGTAAAGGTGATGCCAACATGACCTAAATTGAATATAAAATTCAGAAAATGCAGGGAAAACTAGGCTAAGTGCTTGAGAAAATTTCTTTCTGAATTGCAATTGTTAATTTCATAGAAAAGTGCAAACTAAAGTTTCTTAAATGTTTTTGTCTTCCTTTGGTTCATATAATAAACTACTGTCTACGGGCTTCTGTTCTGCTGAGGAACTGTGGCAAACTTCAATTAAAAGAAAATTTGTTTTCTAATTCCAGAAAGAGAATCACTAAAAACATCATCTGGCTACTCAGAACCCCTTAGAAGTAGACCAGACTGTTGATTTTACAGCTCCAGTTTCAGGTCAAATGCCTGGGTTTGATTAGGATCATTAAAAAGCCATGCAGCCCTATTTGCAGGATCTAGGAGAAATGGCTCCCAGAAGCAACACCTCAGGGGCCACAAGGGAGAAGATTAGTATAGCTTGGTTTGTAAGCCTGGTAGGTGTGCTTATTCCTGGTTCATCCTTCATTCTGGCTGCATAGTTAGCATCTCTGAGGTATCGCATTCGTGGGAAAATGTGCCGATACACAAAGCCAACACAATTCAGCATCAAGTACAACATTTATGGTCTCTTCCGTGTGAAACCACAGCTGGCAGAGAAATGCCTACATTTTCATAGCCATTCAGTAGTCAGAGTCCTAAAGCAACAAGTGGGGATTCAGCTTCCTCTAGAGCCTGAAGATTTCCACATTCATATTTCTGATGATGCGTGTCCCAGATGATGGCAGAGGGGAGAAAGTGGGGGTCTCTACACTTGCTGCTGAAGGTAGGAAAATGTGCAGTCAGTAATTAATGGGTTGTGAGAGCCCAATACTGAACGCATGACACTTAACCAGCCCCTGATTAAGAAGGTGTGTTTGAAACTGGGCAGGTTGGCGTTTAGACTCTGCTCCAAATGTTGCTTGTGCATCAAAAGACTGCTAAAGGAAAAATCCTCAGGAACAGGGATCAGGTCGTAGTCCCAGGAGAGTGCCCTTTACACCAAACAGCAGGAAACAGTCTCCTGCTTGCTTGCTTGCTAGCTCTCTCTCTGTAACCCTATGAATCTTTCATTTCAAACTGCGGAGTGTTCCAGACATTTTATTGGTAGCATCCCCTGTAGGTTTCCAATGTGATCTTAAATGAAGTCGGAAGAAAGAAGCATGAATGCCTCTTAAATTGTTCTGTGACCTTCTTGTCCTGTTATCTGGAGTCCAGCTAAGCTAATTTATTGCTACCCAAAGCTAAAGATTAATTTTTATTTTTTTTTTCCTCAGCTGAGTTTTTCTTCCAGCTCCAATCATTGCATAGTGCATACTCAGGAGAACAGATTTAACTGATGCCCTGCATGTACATGGTATCTTTCTCTGAGATGTTGTTGAAGTTGGGCTTTTATCTGTCAGTTTTCATCTATTATTTGGTAGTTAGGAGAGACACATGCAGGATTTCTTGTATAAATTATTGATTTTGTATTGGGTGAAAGTCTCATAACTGCATATGTACGTCTGAGACGTTAAGTAGGATAGCACTTTGCTGCTAGCTTTCCTCAGCAGATGTGAAGTCTCATGATAGACATATTTAAATTTTGAGGCATAGCTTCAGCCAAATTTGTTGTTCTTTTGTGGGGTTTTACTATTATTATTTTGTTTGTAAAATGATGAAAATATAATATAATTTGTTGAAGTTAGGATCCTTTCCGCCTGAAACTAAACAGCCATGAAATCTAAAATCAAAGAGATTTTTTTTGGCCTGCACTTAACAGATATTTCATCAAGCCTATTTACAAGAAAGAACAGGAAAAGAAATCCGCTTGCTTTTATATTTTCCCTCTCTACCCCAAAGCCTCTTTACGTACAGAGCAGTATGGCTTCGGCTTCTGAAGGTCAAAGATTGTGTAATTTCCAGTTCGCTTGTGGCAGATCTGGTATAAAATATTGTGTGGGCTACTCACTGACTGCTTGGGAAAGGGGCAGAAAAGGCTGATGTAACAGTGTCCTTGTGTGATTTCTTTGCACCATGTTGCAGTACTGATAAAAATAAGTTTTACACCTGCAAGATTCTTTGAAAATGGCAGCCTGCACAAAACAAGCCAATTTTCCCAGACTTTGTAGGGATGCTGGAACCTCCATAGTGCTGTATGAACATGGTTATGTATCTCCTAGCAGACAGCTGGTTTAAACCAAATCAATTCAGAAAGCTCCTTAAGTTAGATGCATATATTTTCTCCATCTCCCAGGTCATGGGGCCTAACATTGATTATAGAGAAGGGCTTTCTATATGATAGATTCAGTGGACAGTCCTTGATAGACATGTCAGAAGGTATAGGAAACGCATGTTTTAAATGTTTTGCTGCACATTGATACAACTACACATTACTGAAAAAAATGTTGTGGTGCTAGGGTGATATGTTTCAGATCTAATCCCAGTATAGGTTAGAAAAGGCTGCAAAGTATATTATTTTAACTGATATCCGTATCAAGACAGTCAAGTTTTAATTATTTTTGTTATCATTCTGGTTACTTACAATTTGCATGCCAGATTATGAGGAACAAAATGACTACTTGGATTCCAGGGGCCTCCTTGGAAAATGCTACCAAATAGCAATTTTTACAGCAAGACTGGATCCTCTAGTTACTGAGAATGGAAATCTGCTCTTACGTATCTCGGTGATTTTGAAATCATGATCTTTATGAGATGTATTCTCTTTGTGTGTGTGTCTACTAGAACTGCAGCATTTTATTCATGTTCAAAGGAAGAAATCCGACCTATTTTTTTCTCAACATGTGAATTTTTCTACAGAAAGTTTGGCTCGGAATAAAAGCTTTATGGTAGTTTAAGAACCAAGTTTCTTCCAAACTAAAATAGCATTATGCCTGGACCTCATCAAATTTAATATGTAGGAAAAAAATACAGTGAATGATACAGCTGTCCAATCAATTTGGGGAAAAAAATGATAATGAGCGCTACTTTGGCATTGAAGGAAAGTCTGGGCTATTGATGCAGGTTTCTATGAAGGGCAAAGCTTCAATCTAGTTAATAGGATACTCTTCTGAGATGTTATGACACACAATTAGTGAAGTAAACCAAAATAATAATAGTCGCAAATGAATTAACAAACAGTAAAAGGCTACCATACCCAGGAGTTCCATGCATTGCAGTTCGTAATTACCAGTGAATGTACAAGAATGATATCTCCACTTTCAACCTGTGATTGTCCCTAAGTACTTTATCATTCTTATGGACTGATTTCCTGTTTTCTTGTATGTTCTGTAATCACATATAGGGGTAGCAATTATTTTTATCAGGTGTAACACTTGTATAAGAGACAGTCCTACCGCCTAGGTAAAGTGCACAGCAAAGTGGGGCTTGTGCCCATATTACTAGGGAAGACTTAGCACTCAGGACTCTCTCTCTCTTCAAAGAAGAAAACAAATTTACTCAAGAAAAGGACAAGTGAATCAACAAGTTTAATTATAATTTTTACTTAAACTTTTATAATGAATACAAAAAGAGAAAAGGAACAACAAAGTAAGCAGTCTTCCCAAGAACCGGAGTACTCAAATACAAGCACTTTGTGATTCAAAAGACCCTTTCTTTTGGCTGTGTTTGGCAGAAACACTGTGGAAACATATGACCTTTTACATACTCATAGGGAGAAAGATGAGTTCCTGCAAACAAAACAAAGGCATTCTCAATGAAATTAACAGGGGAGACTGTCAATGCTGAGAAATCCCAGTCTAGTGTTTGCTCATCTGGAAAAAATCTAGACATCAGGTTTTTTTGATTAATAGTATTCTTTAATATACATTAGACAAATTAATATTTCTCATATTATAGAAGGCAGTGGTTTCTTAAAATAAGATTTAGTTTTACTTTACTGCACTAGACGAAGCAGGTCAAATGGGACTGTGGGAATACCATGCAACATTTTCAATGAAAGTTCATCTGAAATTTTTAATGAAATCTTGTTAGAGATATCTGCTGTCCCTTTTGTTTTAGATGTCACTTGTGTGGCCAAATGCAAACCTATCATGAGTCCAGTTAGTTCAGAAGTATTCCACTGGGATTGGGGTGGTCTACTTTTGGTTAATTTGGGACTTTTGAAAGAGGGACAAGGCAAAGTTTTCACCACTCAGTGTTAAATTTCCTAAATTAGCAGTTAGAGTCAAGACTTCTTTTGATGACACATTGTTCAGATATATTACTCCGTCTTCTTTCAGATTCAACCACTTGGCTGGTTTGGTGGATCTTAGAGATTCTTTCCCTTAGAGACACAAATTGCAGACTGTGCAGGTTCTTTCATGTCCTTTCATTATTCACAAATAATATGCCCAGCCTTAAGTCATCGACAAAGGTGGACTTCAAGAACAGCTAATTTCGGTGCTTGCTGCTCTGAATCTCTTGTAGAAGGACACTGAACCTATACTTTTCTGGGTGCCTTGATCTCTGAACACATCTACTATGTGTGATCTTTGTTTCATTCTGCTTGAATAAATATGTTTTTATGTCACTTCTCACACTCAGACACACTAATCTGTGACTGAGAACCTACAGCTGTTACACTAGACTTGAAGGAGACCTCCAGTACGATGGTATACCTCATTATATTTCTATATTGTGAATTGTAGCCCCTGTTATCTGAACTATTAATTCTGGAAATCTTTGTGTTTTTTTTTCCTTAAGGTCATGTTAAATTCTTGATGACAGTTTGTCAACCTCAATGAGGCCCAACAATCTTCAAGTTACTATTTCACATGCGCAGAAACATGGAAGAACTGTATATACATTTTCTGTAGTTTTATTAGTATATAACAATAAATGCATTTAAGGAAGTTAATTTTATATGTCTAAAGTTGTAAACACCCCAAAACATAGGCTTATAAGTGACTGTATAAATGTATTTCTCTGTAGCTTTACATTTAGATTTGATTTTTAGAGAATTTTTTTAAATAAATTTCATTCTAAATGGGCTTTCTAATAGACCTAAAAGAGTAAGATAACAAGATTCACTAAAATTCCATGTCAAGGAACTTCCTGTAAAAAATGTGAATGCATCTTTAGTACAGTGGTGTGTTACTAGTCCATACTTGTTTAGTTGTCAGATGAAATTAAGTGTAAGGATAAGTGAAAGTCTGTCCATCTATCCAGCTTTTAAATTTCCAGGAATCCTATGGTTTATTTAACTTACCATAAAAATATGAGAGTTATTAGGCTACAAAAGACGCAAACAAGGCAGCCTGTATCTTACTTGCAAGGTAAGACTCAGTGCTTCAAAGAAAACCACTATAAAATACTTATCTAAAAGTAAAAAAATAAAAAGTAAATCTGTTCTCTCCTCTTCCTTGCAGGCAAAAACTTTAGGTCCTGGGATATGTAGAATGCCTTCACCTGTGTAAAGTCCTTAAAAAAAATCTACCAAGATCTAAAAATGTGATCCATGCTTAGTAAGGTTTTCCAGACTTTTTTTTTAAATCTCCCTTCTCCCTCTGTCCCACATCTCTGGAAGAGGAAATCACATGCTCCGATTTTCCCTGCACAAAGGAGTGGAAAATGGCCAAAACTGAGGCTCCTTTGTAGACATTCTTATTTGAACCAATTTGGATTTTCCATCTGAACACTGTAATTTTGCGGCTAGTTTTGATGTTTACTAGTTTCAGTTGCTCTTCCCTAGCTGTTAGCTCCTTAATAGTTTGATAAGGATCTTAAACTATAGTTGTGATAAAACATTTTGTCTCTTGCTCTTACACACATACAAGCGTCACATATGAGGACATTTTGGAAACCAAGTGCATTAACTGCAGTACGCCAAAAAGACTTAGGATTCGGTGAGTTCCAGTATCCGTTCCTTTTTTTTTTTAATTTCTTTTTTTCTTTCTTTTTTTTTTCATACCTGATCTTGGCATGCTTAAAACCCTGGAAAGTCAATATTACTTTCCACGTAGCCATCCTGGACAGCTGAGAAGCCGAGCCATACAACAGGATATCCAGCTATTGAGCACTACTGTCACAGGTGGCCAGCAGTGCAGCTGCAAAGAGCTTCCTGCCAGGAGGGCAGAGTGGGTCCACAGGAAGAAATGTTCCTTTCCTCTTCCAATCTGTTTTCAACCATAAAGGAAGGCCCAGGCTCACACTCCTACGGCAGATCTGCCTACACAGCATTTTTCAGCTGGAGCAAAATCGCAGCTAACATTTCTAACAATAATTGCCCAAAGTGGAGCAGACCCTTTACAGGGCTTCAAACAGCAGGCTTCCACCTGTAACGCAGAGCCATTCTTGAGAAACATTTCATCTTCATTGTCTTACTGTTGTGCATAATTGTATCATCATTTTGTAGCTCATTTCAGATCAGTCAGTAATGTGCAAAGAAAGGACAACAAAAGGAGTAGCTACCTTTCTCTCAAGATACCCCCAGTAGGAAAGTCATATGCTTCCTCTTTTGTCCTGCAATCAGCCATAAAAAACACTTACCAGAGCAAAATTTATTCCAAACAGTTGTGGGTTTTTACTATAAAGAAGGAAGGAGACAGATAACTTATGTCTATGAATTTTACATGCTTACACTTCAAATCATGTACACTGAAATCCTGGTTAGCTAAAGCCAATCAAAAAGAAAGAGAGTAATTCTTCATAACAGTGTTAACAGAAAACATGGAAAAGTTTCCCGTGCCATGGGGAACCCAAGCTTATTTCCGGGAAATTCTTACACTAAAGAACACCAAGAACAGGGATTGGGAATGGGGGCAAGCAACAGAGAGCAGGGTGTCAAGTACTGTTATAGTGGGCTAAAATTTTATTGAGACTGGAGCACATTAGGCAGTTAAAAAAAAAGTTTTCTCTGAGCAGACAGGTTGAACATTTTCATTGGATTTGAACACGGCTTCATCCATTTAAAATAAAGTGCAATTCTAAATGTCTTCAGGTTTGGAGCCTCCATTCTGGCCCTGAATTTCCTAACCCTGATCCTGCAAACTCACGTGCTGTTGAAGCAGCACCATGTACTTTTTCCTCTAACTTGTTCTGTAGTTTTCTGTACTAATTGGCTAGTCTGAACATTAAAACTCAATTTTTTGGTAGATTCTGGGGCTCTTAATTTTTTTTTGTTCTCTCAGATCCAAAGGGTGACTTATCTGCACCCCAAAATAACTAATCTCAATCTGCCAGAGTACTTTGAAAAGTAACACTTAACCATTTTTTCTAAAAAAGTTTTAATTAATACCAGTTATTCCAAGAGGTCAGCCGGGCTTGTGAAAAATATCTTAGTGGATTTACTGAACACAATCAATTTCTTTTGAAATTAAAGCATTTGTCACAGTCTTTACTGAAAACTACAAAATATACCTCCTGGTAAGGGTATATTCCTAAAGCACTCAAGGAATTGAAAATGACACAAACACAGGGGGATGATCTTACCTTATTATCCAAGAAAATTGTCTGTTAAAAAGGTGATTTAAATAAATTGTTAAACATTTGTATCTGGTTGCTCTGAAAATGGTATTGTTTAAAAGTCAATGCCATAAGCCTGAGTATAAGATGTACTTTACTACAAAATTTACTGCATAAACATTATTGATACCAGAGAAATTACTTGTCATTTGATATTAGTGTACCTATGAGAAAGATCTAAAACTTAGAAGTCCAGCATAAAGTAAAAAATGTCTATTTACATAACAAACAGGAAACATGACTACATTCTTAAGTGCTCTCTGTACTGTAATTTTTGAAATCAATGTTCCATAATAACGATCATTTGCAAACTTGAAACTGCTTGAAAATACATTGAAAATACCTTCCCTTGTTTTCTCTGGGAAATAAAGCAAAATTATTGCCTTTCCCTTTGACTCTGCAGATGCTAAGTACTTACCAGCTAGTCTTATCTTGTCATTTAATTTCTTGCACTGCAAATCTAAGGATTATCTGTTCACTTTCTCATCCTCATATCTCAGATATCAGACAAGCAGATGCAGGAAAGCAGGCGGTGCTATGAAATCTCATGTTTTAAGGGTAATCAGGTTCTAGCTAATGCCTTGTAAATGCAAATCTTTTGCAGACTCCTTTAAAATATGTTGAAAATAGGTTCTACAAATTCATGTGGATCTTGTGCAATGGTGACTACCTGCAAAGACTCAAGCTGAGGACAGGATAAGAACCTATCCATGGGTTTGCTTCAATTCAGCATAGCACTAAAAGCAAGTGGTTCAATTCCACCGATATCAGAGGGTATTACATTAGGTTTAAAGTACCCTTCCCTGGCAGAAAATAACCACAATTGTCAGGTTAGATATTTAAATTCACTTTGACTTGACTATGAAGTTGTTGAAATTGGTGGGTCCCCACTTGTTGTTAAGATTTGTAACCTTGCTGTTCTCTTTGCAGTGAGAAATAACAACAAACACCCAGCCAACATCTGACTGTCTAGTGTAGCCAGTTTTCTCCTCATTGCCATTTCTATATAACCATAAACAGATTTTAACACATCCTAGCTAGGCTTAAAAACATGCTTTAGTACATGTAGGATTATATTTTTATATTGAGAAAAGAAGACATTCACTCTTTAGTGTTCTTTTATGTTTGTTTTTTTCTGCTAGAACCCAGTAGTATTTTAGTAGGAGAACAGTTCCTTCTTGCTGAAAAAGGAAAGTAACAAAGAAGAATGATAAAGATATTTTATTTTCTGGAAAGAAAAAAGTAGAGGATATCAGTAAAATCAAACTGAATCAAGCACACAAGAGCATGACAAACACAAAGATATGCAACCTGGTTCATCAGTCTGTGACTGATAGCTATCACATAAATTATCTACAGAAATAAGTTGCATGCATATAAGAATAAATAAATTTCATACTGAGGCATTGGAACAACATGCACATTAACGGTCTAACTCAAGCATCTCAAAGCTTCCCGAATTTTATAAGCTGAAATCACTAAATAAATGCTATTAAAGGATACTACTATATCACTAGGAAAAAAAGTCTACTTTATTTTTTGTAGATCATTTTGTTCACTTGGTACAAATGAAGAAAAACAGACTAGAATGGTAATTATTCATATTCTGTAAGATATAATCATGAACTTCTTTTACAGAGTTAATTAACCTTCTTTTTCACTTTGGAAAGATAGAAGAACTTAATGACTCCCCCAAATCATCTCCCCAGTGAAGTCTACTGGGAATTAACAAAGCCTGCTCATCTGAAAATATTACAGTTGGCAGACTATTACCACTGCCTGATCTTAAGTTTGCCTGACACTTTATGTTATACAGTCCTTTTTTCGTTTGAGACAATAAAAAAATTATAGAAATTTGGCTGAAGACTTTGTCCCATCTGCATACAGCTTAGGCAGTTCAACATAAAGGCTGAACACAGTCAACCTTCTTATATTCTTGACTCTTACTCCAGATGACCACTGAAACAACTGCTAAAAAAGCACAATAATGACGCCTGCCAAGGATGTGACATCTGTTAGATTTTTCATTTTCTGATGATCCTCAAGCTACACATAAATCAATCAAGCCTTTGAATAGGTTTGTATTTTTATTTTTATTTTTTTTAGTTACTCTCATTTAAGCTCTTACAAATCTGGAGCAATGCACTATAACAAAGTCAGATCAGAATTGCAGTTATATCACTGGGAACATGTTCTGGGCCAGTGGCAGTTGAGTTTTGCCAGCTGGTGCTACTGTTAGGATGAATTCCTACCCCAAGCAACATGGTGAATTTTGCGTATATTTAGAAATGTCTGGGTAAAAGACCTACTTAAACTGGTTATTTAAACAGTCTAGACAATTGCCCATCATGTTGCAGGACGCTACTCACCCACAGACTTTACGATTTATTTTCTCTAAATGTGGAAACTGTCATAGAGAAAAAAATGCAATAAAATGTTTCCTGCAGAAAGAGTTTCTTTAAACAAAAATTGTGTCCGTTCTTCTGAGAAGTCTTTTACAGTGACCTTACACTGCTCAGTAGTTTTTGAAATACAAGATGGACATAATTTTTCCATGACAAAAAGAGAGATATCCCAGTTTATTAACAATTTTCAGTTATTTTGATTTTTGTGTGTTGCTTTGTTCTAAGCACTCCATTGTGAAAAATATCCTGATTTGTCTCTGTCAAATACAGGCTTAACTATTTTTCACTTTCCAGATTCTCTGACATTCTTCATCAAGGGTTGCAGAAATATGCAGTCAGTATCCTTATGTTACTTTCCATTAGTTTTATTCACCAAATTTTAGCAGAGTATGAGAACAGAGACCATGTATCACTTCCAGAAACCAAATGACAATCAAATGAAAGATCAACTTAGTGCTAGAACATAATACGTCCAGATCCAATTGGGTTTTTAAATTCCTGAGAACAGTGTAAGGCAATTCTCCCCCTGAGGGTCTAAGAAAACAAAATGTGTGTGAGGAAATGCTATAATAAACTGGTAATATATTTCCATAGGGGATACAGAGGAATTTTCCATACATCCTCCTAGGATGGCAGTAAACCAGACTTAACAGCAAAAAGTAAGCCCTTTCCATAGTGAAGAGAAAAAAAAAAAATTAAAAAAATTAGCTGCATATGAAGGACAGAGGCCCAAGCTCCTTTCTGTTGAGAGATGCTGTCAACTGTGCCCAGGGAGCTGCCCAAGTTGAATCACAGATGTTGGCACAGTGAGGGGTTGAGAGTTGTATCAGTTGATTGGCTGATTGACAGGCATATACTTGTTGCAGAACTCTCAGAGAATGCAAAGCCAACTATGTCTACATTAAATATGTGTTGGGCGAGAAAGTGAGTCTGCTTAGATAGAAATTTCTGGTGGTGTCCAAAAGAATGGATAGTCACATAGGACTGGCTCTTTTTTTTGTTTACTTCCTTCACCCCTCTCTCCCCCTCCCCACCTTATCTCTAGTTTCCATCAAAATAAGCTAATAAAAGGAAATATGTGTGGGTTTTTAACACAAGCCTAATGCTGTAAAACTACATCCCAATAAAGAAAGAAGCAGCCTTGCCTTGCCTTGCCTTGCCTTGCCTTGCCTTGCCTTGCCTTGCCTTCCCTTCCCTTCCCTTCCCTCTTCATTTTGAAGCAGATTGCATCACAACAATTATGTCCGATGTTTCTGAACTGTAATCTTATTCTGGATAGCTACTCAAAGGAACTTACTCTTAGCCTTTACTGCTAATATAAGCAGCTAATGACACTCCAGAGACTCCTTACCACGTCTTGTTAGGGCTGGAGACTTAAAGCTTGAAAAGTTCCCAGAGCAGCACCTGATCTGCCTGGAGATCAGAAGCTTTTGCTCCTAAACTTGCCTGAAACAGCAGAAGCTAGTCAAACCTATAACATAGTCTATTCTGGCTTGAAGAAAATAATGGTTTTTTTTTAATTCAAATCTGTTTTTTCCCAGTGTTTCCATCCAGCTGTGATGGAAATTCTCTCTGATACTCTCTGATACTCAACAAATCAGGAGTCATTGGCTAGTTTGCTTTCTGTGTCTGGTCCACTTGACAAAACTTAAGGCATACTTAATCACATGGCAATGGCTACCCTTTTCCCCATAGCCTTATGACTGAAGCATCTGGGATGCAGGAAACATCTGCTCAGATTCTCTTTGTGCCGGATGTGATTTGGACACCACAATCTGCAGAATTGGTGCACACTGAAGAGGTGAGGGACGGGAAATATTCTCCTTACTTTTGTATTTTTGCACACTTGTTAGTCTTACATTTTTCATTCCTGTTTTGCTTTGTGTCTTAAGACATGTGATTATCTTTATATACTGTATACAAATGCTGTTATGCTCAACGTGCAATCCTCAGGTCTATCTAATCCCAAATACTGGCACAGAACACACAGAGGAAAATAAAACAAAGAAATTCTATTTCTTTCTGCATGTGTTCCTTCGGGAACATGGGCTTTCCCAAGTTTTTCTCAGTTTTCCAAACACTGGGACATAAAACTTTATAAATATTATCGAGACTTTTTTCTGATTTGGTTTGTGATGGTGGCACACACTGAAAAGCAAAGTCAGTTATCAAATGGACTCAGGTAATCATTGTAAAATTAGGTGGGTGCTGATAACAATGAAGGTTCGGTACCTGTTCAAACATCCTTCAAGGATTTACCAGTGAAGCTGCCACATGCTGAAACATGTAATGTGGGCTCCCTTTCTTCCCCACCTGTCTGTCTGCAATTTGTCACTAATGTTATCAACCAATTTGGAAACAAAAAAGAAATAAATCCAAGTTTGTCTGCAGGAGGTCAGAGAACCAGACTCTGGATCTCAACTCAGAGACTGACAGTGAGGTTATTCATACTGGAAGGCTCTATTACAGCATCTAAAGAAGAAAAGGTCCATTGGCCTGGAGATCTTACTGTTTAAGGGGAGAGAGCACAGGAAAGTTTGATTTGTATTTAACTTTTAAACTGTTGAAGAAAAAAACCACAAGACATTTTTTACAAAGTAGTCATTATAAACAACATGAGTAGAAATTAAAGTCATACCATTTGCCACCAGTTGTGACTCTGAATTTACCATTAACTGATTGGTAGACATGATAGATAGTTATAATATTTATCAGCGTATGTAAATGCAAAAGCAACTATGGCTGAAAATATTTCTGACTGGTGAAGTGAAAGACCACTAATATTTACTGATTGGAATCACATCCTCAGTCATTACTTTCCTGTGGGTTTGTGTTCTTTTACAGCTTTTAATTATGTTGTGATGTTGTCTCATATATTAAATTAGGAATTTATTTCCAGGATTATATAATTTTAAAAGAGAGAGAAAAATGCCACCTCAGTCATGCTTAAACAAGGTACACAGACAGTATTATAATTTCACACTGAGTCAGAAGTTATTAGTATTGCCTTTCCTGAGCTTAAAACTTAGAAGAAAGAATGAAAGCAACTAAACACATGGGAATAATACAATATATACTTAACTACCAGCTGCTAGAATTATACAGTATAAGCATATCCAAGTCAGAATTTCCAAAGAGAAATCCCAATCCCCTTATCACCTCTAAAAACTGGAGGTCAATTGAATTAAACGATATGAACAAACAGACAAAATGAATCATGTGTTAAATAATACCACATTTAAACTAACCAAGACGTCATCTGGTCTAAAGTGAAGTGTACTGAATTTCACTGAGTAGAAAGACATATCTTTTAGCTATCAATTTGCACTGTGTACATGAGGAGCTTTATTCAGAATTCCCTCAAAACTGTATGAAGTGTCACTCTTCAAGCCATCATGCAGAGTCTTATTTGCACTCCAGCAACAGATCAAAGAAGCACTGAGGCAAATGGAGCTGGATCCAGCAATCTAAAAGTGGCGGAAATGCTATAATTCCTTGGCACTCACTTTTTATTAGCCATCAACATATACTAGCTCCAAAGAACATTGTATGTTTTTTCACGACTGTGGTACTTGCATGCTGAACTACATGACCACACATTCTCAAATATTGCCCAGACCTAAAATATCCATTTCTTATTAGAGAAGAACAACTCTCTTCATCTTCAAGGCTTTGGGAAATGTTCAATGTCCTTAATAATGTTCATTTAACCTCTGGGAGATGAAAAAACACAAAAAATAAGTGGAGGCAGGATAGGCATCTTCTGTGCATTAAGACCTGAAAGAGGGCATGTATACGGCAGTACATGTTGCTTGCATTTGTTCTTTCAGCTCACTGCCTTTCCCTCTATTTTCCTGTTGCTATGAATCTCCTTTATTTGCTTAATTCTGTACATACCCTCTGAGATATGGAAAACAATTCTTATGAATACAGAAGATACAGAATATTTCACAAGATGCCTGTGGCTTCATTTGTATTCATATTTGATTTTGGTAGGTCATTTGAAAAGAAAAGGAATACCATGATGATTTCTTACCTCTGTTCGACTATGATGACTGTTTTTTTTTTTTTTCTGAAACTCTTTTATTAACTATTCTGTTATTTTTAGAAAAAGTATACATGAATGTAAATAAATTCTTCCATGTTTATCTAATAAATCTTCTTAGCAAAATAAATTTGAAAAAAAATAATCAACCTATATTCAATTAGCCTTTAAACACGAATCAACAATGTCGGATGCTAGCTATTTTATGTGACTTCATGCAGAAAGATTAATTTCATCTGGAATACAACCAAAAGCCCCAGGGGTACTTATCAACAGTCTTCAGTGGAGGAAATGATCTTTTTTTTGATGCAAAACAAACAAACATCATTTGTTTTCACAGCTCTGACCTAAGATCTCTCCTGCTGTATCTTACTGCGTTTTTAATCTGTCTTATTAGACCCAACAGCAGGTGTGAGGCAGTTGAAAACAATGTAAAACTGAACTGTTTCTTTCACTTCCATATGAACTTCAGCAATTTGCATTCTTGGAGAGGAGTTAGTTTGAGGTCAGCATTATTGTCATGTTAACAGGCTGTTTGCCACAAATGAACGTTTGCCAAGGTCATTCAAAAGCCCAAACTGCTGAAGTATGTGCACAACCTTTTCAAAGAAAAAAACACAACCAACAGACCTGAAAAGAAAAGCAATATTATCCAAAGCAGGTAATTTTTAAGTTAAACTTTTATGTCTTTATTGCTGGGAGGCTGAAAAGTGTGATTTCTAAAATATTTAGGATAATCTTACTTCTTTTGAAGGTGCAATAAAATTAGTTGTATGTTTACAATGCTATAGGCGTCCATGCTGCAGAAGCATGCAGAGTTTCAGGCTGCGTAAGGAGGAATCCAGCTCTACACACCATACTGCTTTTCAAAGGCTCTGAACGTTTCAAAAACACAGAGGATCTCTTGTGAGGAAAAGCAGGAATGTGACACTCTTGACCGCAGAGTCCACAGCTGGTTGAGCTCTTTGGCTTCGTACGCTGCACGTTCCTCAGTCCTTAAGTAACTGCAGAAGATGGGTGGGATGTATACCATTAGGAGTATTACACAGATGACTAGTAAGCTGCCCGGACTACTCAATACTGATGTGCTTGGGCTGAATCTCAGCTTATTTGTATATCTAAGGAGAGCTGTTGAGTCAGCAAGCTAGCAGGGTGTTGAGCCATGAGGAAGGCTGCAGGTGAAATCAGCCTGGCTAGGGAGGATCCAGCTTAGAAAGAAGGGCAAGAAGAAATAATAACATGTTTGCAACTTACAACACAGATCTGACACCCTTGCTAACCAAAAAAAATCTCCTTGATGCTGTGAGATAGGTTCAATGCACTATGGATTTATTACTGCCTGATTCCTGGTCTAAGTCCTCATCTTCTACGCTCTATATGACATTCTCCTCCTGTTTCTTTGGGCTTAGGTAATGCCCTATTTTGAGCTAAAATGAACCAATTTTCTGTTTTACAGTTCTACTTTTTAGCTGGGCCTATTCTAACTAATAAAACTCTGAAATTAAAAGCATATTGTTCAGAAAACTGTTCACTCTCACAGTAATAAGACCTAATTATACCAAGGAATGGTAATAGCGGTAAGACCCTTGCTTATACTTATTGCTGTAACAACCAAGATCGGGTAATTTCGTTATTTGCCCTGTTGGAGGGTTGGAAGTGGAAAAGTGTAGAGGGGTCACACCTGTAGGGAGATGTGGACAGGATAGGTGACCCAAAACTGACCAACAGTGTATTCCATCCCATCCACATCATCCTCAGTAGAAAAGCTGAGTGATCAAAGGTCAACCCTCTTTCTTCAGTGGCTGATGTCTGAGGAGGACCCTGTTTGTCTGCTTTTGACCCCAATCTGAGCATTCCTGACTCTGGGTCCTGTTGATCACCGAGCCCAGTCTGGGACTTTTCCCAATGCCTGGTGGTGACATGGTCGTCATCCTGGGAGCTTGATATGGTCTTATATATACTGTATAACTTTTGTTCCCCACTTTTTTTTTTTTTAATTTTCTTTTCATTATTTGTTATTCCATTATGATTTATATTTTCATTAAAGTAATTTAGGTTTTTTTCTAAATTTCTAAATCTCTTTAATCTTATCCTCTCCTTTCTTTTTTGAGGGGAAGAAGGCCCATCTGTCAATCTGGTTTTGGTAAATTTGGCTGAAACCATGACAGCTTGGGGCTTGTCTGGACCTCTTGAAAAACATATGAGAGATTTTCCTGTGCTAGAAGATTTGTCAGAATGGGAGTAAAGCACAGAGATGCTCACTGACCTCATAGAGGAAGATCCCGGATAAAGATGCCAACTTGTTACCCAGCACAGAAAAGAAATATTAGAGCACAGAGTGATTTAATTACCCATTTCTGAATGACAGGAAAGGTATTTTCAGATTGTTTTGATTTTCAGGCATTCTTTTGCTAATTTATAAAACAGTCAGTGGGTGCTGAGCACACTAAGTGTTCTCTGCTCTGCTTTGTAACGATCACTTTTTAGCCTGTGATTTTTCATTAAGCTAGATTCCATTCAGTTGTATTTCAAATATAGTCCAGATGACTGTCCACTTCAGGCTGCTAACTAAAGAGCCAGTAAAATACAGTGTTTAGTCCAGTTGGAACTTTTCCATTAATCAGGCTGTATAATCTTCCAGTAACAAAGTAATACTGATTTTATAGACTACTTACATGAAGCCTAATAACTCCCCATTCAGCTTAAGCTAACATATACTTTAGTATGGATTATGATCCCATATTTATAAAGAGAAAATGGTACTGTTTTCACTATAATTGATACTGACAAGAATTAACAGTTCCCTTCCATTTGCTTTAATTTCAAAGATTGCTATATAAATGAATTGCTTTCACATTATGTAGTCGAGCTGGCTCAAACATTCTGACTCAAGAAACCCATTTGTGCTAGACTTGAATCTGTTTCTCATAGACAGAAAGACACTGAAATTCCTCTCTGTGCCTGGCTAAAGCAGTTCACTACTGTTCATCTGTCATATTTTTCACAAAATTTTGGCAAGTTCTTTGGTATTATCTGTTCTTTCTTGAGTCTTTCTTCCATTATTTTTCAAGAAATCATTTAAAGCATAAAGATATTATGCTCTCCGTTCTCTCAAACACTTTTCAATTGGATGATATTAAGATATATTTACAAACTCAGCGAACAGATTTCCCAGTTAGCATCTGCCCAGTTACTCTATGGGAGTAAAATTATCAGAAAGTTCAAAGTGACCCAGTAGATGTCAGTTCTAAATCTTGGTAATAGTAACTGGAAAAACAAAAATAAAATTGCTAAAGTTAAAAACTCTCAATTACAGAACCTCTTATTTTTACATTTGCATGTCTGTATACTCATATACACTTGAGACTGAGATTCTAGAGGTGAAAAGCAGATTCTTTCAATTTAATTTTCTCACAATTGTCTTTGTACATACAATTACATCACAAATGTGTATATTATTCATATAATTATTTTTTTTTTAACTTTTCATTGTAGTGATTCTTGCAAATAATCATGGGTTAATTTTCTATTTTCCCAAAGTGCTGCATGAAGTCAGGATAAAGGGATGGTCTATTTTTTTTTTTTTTTTTTTTTTTTTTTGTATTTACAGTCTAAATTGTTCATGTATGTCTTTGAGTACATCAACCTACTCCAACATTACTTTAGGTTTATTACCAATACACCCCAGCTCTACAGGGACCCAGAAATCCATCAGGAAACTAAAAAGCATTGAAATCAGCAATAGCTCTGCAGCAGCTAACAGAATGGTATTCGCAGCATTCATTGAACTACAAAATCTGCATTATCTTCCTCAGACTTTAATCATCTCTTTCATATCCATAGACTACTTTCTTGTGCACATTTGCCGGGGGAAGAGATAGAACTTTTTTTCACAATATTCACTGCTAAGATAATCTGTTTATAAATATAAACTACTTTTTCTCTATATAAATTAAAGAAACAGTGATATCACTGCAATTTTTTTCTTTTATTGCTACTCAACCTTAGTGATTGAAACATTTTAACTTAAACCAAAATTGTCATTCAAGCTTTTAAGGGGAGGAGACATCTCCTGAAACTATTTATTAACACATAACAGTAAATTAAATTGAAAGCAAATAGAAAAACTACTTCCAAAAAATAAATCTCAGCTGCCAAGGAATCTCAGAGGCGAAGAGGTGAAATGCAATTTATATTTTGCCGTGGTGACAGAAATTTTCCAATATTAAATGGTGTCCCATGGGATGATATCAAGAAAGCTTTATCAAGTAATTTTCTGATTCTACAGATAATATCACTGAGGACATAAGCTGTTAGAAAGGGATAGTACCTTCAAAAATACATGAGGGAAGATAACGCAATATCATCATTTTTTTTACTGTCTTCAAAGCAGGGGCTAAATTTGAATGTAAATATGTCTTTTTGAAAGTAAAATGTTCTTGAGGTATTTATTGGTGTAAGGCTGCAGGAGAAAAGAAGATGGTCTAAGCTTCAAGAATCTGAAGCTCAAGGCTGTGATAGAGGTGACTTATTTTGTCAAGAAGCAGAATTGGTTTTGAATTAGTAATCCAAGGGTGTGGTGGAGTTGAGACTATCCAGAAAAATGCTTCACATGACAGTGGGTACTGACAAAGACTCAGTTATTACTGTCTGAAAGGCAGGCAGATTGCTGTCCTACAAATTAATACTCAGATCTTCAAAAGAAGTGGAAGGTGTAATAAGAATGAACTGGATAACTATTCTGAAGCCCTCTGAAATTTAAGTCAGAAACACCACTATATCAGACTGCTGTAATCTTTCTGAGACTCTTCAGTATTTAAATGAGCACACATCTTTGTGCATATGTATTTTTGTCCAGATGACATGTACACAAAATTACTGATTAGCAAAGGATGTTCTTCTCTAAAAAAGAAAGATTTCATAAGAAGTAATGACTTGAAGGTCAATGCAAGCAAATTGAAATGATAAATACAGACCATCTTAAATACTAAGCATCATTACCTGTTGGGGAAAAAAAAAAAAACCAACAACTGTTTAGGGATATGGTGGATTCTCCATGCCTATTGTTTTGTTTAGGTTATGCATAAGATCAGGGTCAAATATTTGATCATTCCCCTTTCCTTAAGAATTCTATATCTTAAAATCTGACTTATAAATTATAGAAGAAAGCACACCAAAAACTCTGTCGAGACCTGGCAAAGAAGGTTTAATTTTTTTGATTTAATAAGAGACTGCCATACAGTTTCTTCAGCTTGCACTTGCAATAAACTCTTTTCGCCCATAATCTGGGCAATTTAGCCTCCAAAGACTTCAATTCACAATCAATACTAGAACTACTATAGAAATTGCATGGGTTCCAGGATGAAAGAACTTAGATGGGTAAGGAATAATTTTCATGTTCTCCCTAGCACAGTCCAGACTATCTCAGGTTTCAACTATGAGGGGGCTGAATATGCCATTGTCTTAAAGTTTAGGCAGATTAGCTTTTGCTCCACATAGGACAAAAACTTCACATAGTCCGTAAGCAAATCTTTCCTCTGAGAAATGAAGCAAGTTTAAAAGGTCAACAACCTACCTAAGAATCTGTTATTATAGTGTATACAGGTCTTTAGACATTAAACATTGCTTGTATCATCTTTGTTCATTTTGGGATTTTGGTCACTTGCTGTGACGTTCCAAAGTTTCTTTTTATAACATATCAATATATCAGTTTGTATCCTTTACAACTGGGACATATTTTGGTTATGCTAGATTAGTTTTATACCTATTTAAAAGTATTTTTTACATGAGATTAAATACATTTTTTATAGCTTAGCTTTACTCATTGATGACTTTCAGATGAAAGACAATCTATTACTTTAGATTGACTGCTGTGTTCAGTAACATGCTGTTTTACTAGGGCGTGTTGAAACCTAATGCTCAGCTGTATGCCATTTTAATGAAAGCTTTGAGGTTCTTTGGATAAAGAATCTACAGTATTGTATACAAAATAAATCTATTCTTTACAATTTCAGAATTAAGTAAATATATACTTGATTTCCAGAAAGTAAAAAAGAACTTGAAAATTACTCAGACAGTTGAATAGTTATGCAGCTGTTAAAATAGTTGTAAAGGAACATATATCCAAGAAAATCTCAGTCATAACTTGAAATCCATGATTTGTCACTAGTATTCCAGTGCCTTTAGGCATTGTTTATCACTCCTGTTCATACTTTTCTGGGACTTTGTATTTTGGCTTTATTTTCTTTTCTTATTTTATTTGTCTTTCTGACATCTAGATACTGGTTTAAATCTTATTATTAAGGAACAATAGTCTGATTTTTTTTTTTATTTTTTTTTTTTGGTGAGAAGAGTAATAAGAAGAGGACAGCTGTCTACTCCCCACCTCTCTCACCCCCAATAATTTCTCTTCCTTAAGGAAAAAATCCTCTACTTTGTATTGTTGAAAAAGTCATACAAATAATAGTATTTTTCCACAACATTCTGAAAGCAAAATGAGAAAGTTGAAAGACTGCAAGGTTTCTGTAGCATTTGTAGGTAGTGTATACATGTAAACTTTAAGGAACAGATTCTTTTAACTTTTATCCTTCATTATTTTTGACTGAGAATAGAGTCCTTAGACTGAAAAGCAGTTCTAAAACGGTTCGGTGTTTGGTTTTTTTGGTAAAACATCTTCGGTAGATGATTAGCTATGACATGTACAAGTATCTTGGAGGGTTAGAATCAGCTGAAAAGAAGTTTGCTGTCAGCTGAGTACGACTAGGTTTCTCCCAAATTGCTTGTAACAGCAAATACCACAGTAAATCAGGAGTGAGAGGCTTTTGTTTGTTTCTTTGCTTGTGGGGATTGTTTGTGTTTCTTTCTTTGCTCCTCCTCCAGTCTGAAGCTCAGACTTGCTTTCTACCAGTTTTAGTAGGGAAGAAATCCAATTTATGACCTCTTCCAAAATGGTGTAGGTAAAATCCCCTGACACTTGTCAAAAAATATCTAGTAACACTGGAGAATGAAAACACTGTAAAGAGAATCCAAAGGAGAAAAAAATCATTCAAGATCAATAGCCTTTTCAAAGTCCAATCCAGCATGAGAAAAACATTGAATTAGCTTGGAAGAAACTCTATAAAATACTGATATGAACTGTAAGTGCTCCTTATTGAACGATAAATTGGTACATTAATGCCCAGAACTGAGAGAAAACAAGTGACTATGACAATCTACTGCATCCATTTGTAAACTAATCTACCAATATTGCTCCTGGCAATCCGTTGATTTGAGAAAATGTAACAACAGAGCGCAGACAGAAAACTTGGAAATAGGTAGCTAAATATGTAAAATTTCAACTGCTATTTTTTGAATCTAGAAAATGCCACGGATGTACTCTGCAATGTACATGGCCCAAAAGTAAAACTGAAGAGCTTGCCTTACACTATTTTCTGCATTTTTTAACAGTGAAATAAAGACTGTAACAAGGCAATTTATTTTCAAAATCTAGCTGCTCTCCATTTCCAGGTTGTTATGAATTATGTCCGTTTTGCCCAAGGGAATTAATTGTATACTGGGAATATTAATATATCCACTGCTGATGCTTTGCCTCCTCACTGGACTTTAGATTTGCTGCTGACAATAACAGAATCATAGAGGCAGCGGGAGCTTCTGCTTGTGCCTCTACAGACAGATTCTGGTCTTGTGCCGCAGCCAGAAGGTATGAAATATCAGCTTATCCATCAAAGCTGCAGAAATCTAAGCATGATAATCCAGCCTTGATTGGATGATTAATTTCACCCCTTTCCAAGCTTCAGCAAGGAGCTTCCATTCTTCTGTCAAGAGACATTTTAAATCCATGGAATCAAAATATGATCATCTTCCAAATTGCACATTTCCCTTTGGAAATGACCAGGACATGCTTAACTAGTAATCATTCATTACTTAGGCATGATGTTTTTCAAATGATCATGCCTAAGATATACAGGGAACACCCTCACACGTGAAATGTAATCTTCCTCCTATCACTACTATGTAGCCAGGAATCGGCTTCTTCCCTGCAGCCAACTCAAACAGTAATCATAGAGGTGGTGGTTATACTTTCAGCCAAGATTAAATTGGCCAAATTGCCTAAAGAAAGCTGAGCCTGTATACAAAAGCATTTGGATGGAGTGTCAGCAAAGTCAAATGCTGACATAAGCAGAGAGCTGGCTACTCAAAGGCTGGATCTGGAGCTCAGTTTGATCTTATTTTAAATAGCTATTATCTTTAATTTGAAGCATTTAAAGAATAGTATTTTTATGTTTATTTTTATTAGTTTACAGCAAGAGGGAAATTCTAAGTCTAAGAGTGAAAAAAAGCTGTGTCCCATATTCTGACCTCCTACCCATGATGTACATTGGAATTTTCTTTGGTGAAAACAGTGAACAACCTAACCATACCTACAATCACAGTTACTATCAGATTTTTATTCTCAAAATTTTGCCTTGAAACAAGTAACTAGAACAACATTTGTCACATCCCCTTCTCAGCTGCTTTTGAATTTTATTCACAGGTTATTTTTAATGCTTTTTTTAGCAGATAAATAATAGCTGATTTCTACAGCAATTAAATTCTACCATTCAAATGAAACAAGTATTTAATAATAGTTCTCTGCAAGCAATGATTCAGGCACTGTGTGTTTTGGAGGAGTATGGAGGGAGGGAAGGCAGGCTAGTGTGTATTAAAACAAAGGCATGTAATCAGCTATCTAATCTTAGCTAGCATTTATCTTTAGATAAATCCTAGACCTAACCTCACACCTAAAGACTCTTCATAGTCACCAAGGGAGACTGTATCAGGAGGGTCACTGTGGGTTTGGTGTGCAAGTATACAGGGGTTGGTAGCATGGGGTCAGTACACAAAGGGAGAGAAGGGATGAAATAATGCCAAGAAGCAGACAATGAGAGGGAGGAACTGGGGTGAACAAGGTCATCTCACAGGGACATTTGATGAGGAAATGCAACAGCTTTACAAGCATCCCCAGACTATAGGGCTAATAGGCAGTTTGTCCAGACCTGAAAATCCCTGTGATCTCTGGGGGATGGAGCTACACACACATGGAGTTTGCATTTACCGCATTCATATTCAGCTGTAATCCTACAGCTTTAAACTGAGCTGGAGAAAGGCAAGTTCCCCTATAGCCTTACCTTCCCTGTTACAGCATAAATGAGGCAATAAAGATTTTAAATGTTCTATAATTAACTCAGAGGCCAGTAGCAGTCTGAAATGAGTGAACTGGGGGGGGAGATACTAAATGATGGGGGTTTATAGCTGTTTCTAGCTTGATTTGTAAGAAACTACTAAACATGATTCAGGACCATGAAAGTGATCTATGGCTTCATAAAGTATTGCATTGACACAAGGGAACAATAAAAGTCTTTCCCCATGAAAGATGACACCAAATAAATACCATGACTAGCATTTCTTCTTTAAGTCTTGCAGCTTCGATATATATACTATGCTTATAGCACAGGTAAATAAAGATATATATTGGTAAAACTATAAATAAAGATGTATATTGTAAAACTCTGCAGTGATGGGCTTGCAGATATATCATTCTGCACAACCCCTGTACAGTGGCAGGGACTACAGAGAAGCATGACCCATCCATACAGGAACAATTAACTAATTTTTGATAGCTTTTGTGGTTTTATTCAAACCAAGAGTATGTTTTACATAAGAGGGTGCAAATAAAACACAAATCATCCAAAGCAAATTATCAGAGCACAAAGTCTGTTCCTTATTTAAAGGGACAAAGAAAGGGCAACTGTATTTGCAAACAACACTAAATGTACATATTTAAAGTTTCTAGATGTGAAACAATATTGTATAATTCCACCAACATAGACATGATGGGGAAAAATAAGTGGGAAGTGAAAGAGCACATAAAATAGGTTTATGTAGGGTGGCTTCCTCAACACTTAACAGAGACATTAAGGTATTTCAGGGGAGGAAAAAAAAAACCACAACCCACCACCTTTTGCAACATTTTAGTTATTGAAATTAATGGCTTGAAATAGATGATAGAAGACAGCCATACACTGAAGCCACAGACCCTTAGCTATTAGAATATAATTATAGATTTAAAAAATCTACAGAATATTGAACATTCCTCTAGTTTGCTTGAATTCACAGATTAGAAAAGAGGTAACAGTCTGAACCATATGTTCCTTTTAATCACCTTCTCCTCAGGGACTGCAAATCTAGCACAACCCTATTTCTTTTAGACTTCCCTGTTGCTAGGCTTATGTGCCTGTTTTTTGTAATAAGTGATATCTTTTCTGTAATATAAAGTGTAAAATTGGGTATGGGAGTCCCACATTTTGGAATATAATGCCACGTATATGTGTCTGGAATTACTTCCACTGTCTTATTTTCTGGGTCCCTGAGTGTACTTTCTGGCACTTTCCTGTTTAGCTGTGGAAATACATCCTGCTGACAGTTTTGTGGCTCTGTTTACTATGTTTACAGTCCCGAGTCCTCTCCCTGCTTGCTGCCAAATATGCCCATTTAATATATATTGTCTCTGACTGCTTTTAACCCCAACACTCTTAACTTTGTACCTACATATTCTTATAGAGATAAAAAATGGAGCTTTCCCTCTTTCTGAAGAGCCAAATACACAGTGAGGGTTTTCACATGATAGTAATAATAGTAAACATATGTAGCAGCATTCATCTTCAAAGCATGTTGCAGATCTGAACAAACCAGTCCTCCACATAACAGTACAGATAGCAAAGTTGTTGTGGGGTACAGACTCAAGGCATTATAACCTTTTCTGTAGAATACATATAGCATATACCAAGAGAGACATTGGAGACCTGTTGGACAATAAAGAGAAGCACAGATCAAGGTCAGAAGTGAGAGTCAAGTTAGCAGAGAGAGAGGACACTATGGCTTGTAAATCTGCACATTCACAAGCTTTTCAAGTAATATGACTACCTGATGTTTACAGCACAGGGTGGCTTGGGAGATACTGAATCCCTGAAAAACTACAAAACCAACAAAAACCAACGCATGTAGATTTATCAGAGAAATACTCAATCCCATTTCAGTCACACAACATTTTGAGTCAATTTTACAACCATAAATACATTGGATAAATTGTTGGTTGTGTAGTTGTTATTAATTATTGGGGAAATTATTGGGTTCAGCTTGGTTTCACCTTTCCAAACACACTGTTGATTGGAATAAATTATCACTGCCAAGTGACTCTAGCAAGAAAATTTGTGAATCTTTTGTTAACATGGAAGCAAGAGCACTTTGCTTGGACCCAAGGGCTACTTACTTGAGGGCAACTTATGGGGTGGAAAGACATCATAAAATGGAGCGAAGATCTGATCAAAATTCTTAGCCTCTCAAATATGGATCTAACCCTCTTTTTTATCCTACACAAGTTCCATTTTTCAGGCCAAGAAACAGACAGCTTTGATCCTTCCCCACGTATGCATATAGGCACAATAGGTAGTTACTCAATATCTAACTTGGGCCATCTAAAATCCAAGCTGCATCAGTGATTATTCAGGTGAAATCAAGACATCAGGGGAGTTTAGATGCACACAACCAGCTCAAGTCCAAAGTTGTGCATCTGTCTACTTTAGAGAGGGACTTCATAAAAACAGAAGGAGTTTCAGGCAAAATGATGCAGCATGTCTATATCGCTTTAAAAGAGGAGGTGAGTGCTAGGACAGATGACCTAGCACACAGTGATTTGTCCCTAAAGCAGACACAACTCAGAAGGACCACACTGCAGCGTGGGTTTGCTCTACTGTAAACAGGACAGATGAGTCTGCAATACTGGCTGAACTGTGCAGGAGCCCTTCACAGCCCAAACCAACATTTGTGGTAGAGGAGGACTCCAGGGTAAGTCTTCTGTCCCCCATACGTCTGACCCTGTGCTGGCAAAAAGGGCACAACTACCCAGTTCTCTGACACAAAGGTTCTGTGCTGTACCCAGCCTTTTATTTCTAGATCAGGAAACAACCCAGAGGCTGACTTCACGTCTTCTTCATTTTCTAGAAAATGGAGCGTGCAACAGCTGGGAGTATTCACTTTAGAATCCAGTCATGAACAGCTATGCAGATAAGTGCGTATCTGTTATCTCATCAGTTTAATAACTAGAGTCAGGATGGATCTTGTTCCTGTTTGCAGTGAGAATTTTCTTTTTCTGAATTTCAAATATGATCAGAAAATAGAAAACATATTTTAGAACCATGATTTGTCAAAGATGTTTTCTCCGTTTTTAATCAAATTTCATCTTGATCAAGATTTTCCAAGTAAACGCAAGAAATTATTGGGCCAAATTAATCCCAAGTGTATCTTAGCCTGTTGCGCTGAAAGATTTAACACAGAGCCAAGGAGTTCAAGATGTTGGAAGAAAGTGTTTTTAGAGTTACTAAATTACAGTCTCCATAGTGATTTTCTTGCCATGTGTTGAACAAGCACAAAGACAAAACACACTGGGGAAGATTCTCCTCTAGCAAAAGTAAGCATAACTATAATGGAACAACTTTCACTCACATGTGGAGACATTGATTCAGTGAAGAATAGATTATAGCCTAACAAAATAGCTTCAGGTTTCTGTGGTGAGGCATCTCACAGTGGATGTGAGGAAGCATATAAGGGGAGGTGCCTGGGGGAAGCAGCAGGAGAAGTAGGAAAATGGGGGAGGGAAAGTCATGGCAAGAGGTGCATATTGTTGCATTGTTACAATATGATGAACAATATCTTGGTTAATGCTGGAGTCATAGAAAACCAATAGTTTGCCTGAATAACAAATAATGATTGAAGAACTAGAACTTATCCGAGAACTGTATATCGTCTCCTACTTTTTAACCTTATTTTTTAGTATTAGGAAAAAGACAAAACTTAGACAAGGAGAAAAAGGAGCATTAAAGAGAGGTATTTAAATTCCTTGGAGCATACATTTAAGGATTTGACCACAACACCTGTGGGAATGAAAAAGGTAGGTTTGTATACATTCAAGACATTGCCTTAAATACTATTAGGACTCTCAAATGTTAATCAGACTTTGCCTTTTGCTGTTTGTTTCTTCCTAAGACAGAGAAGTTTTTTTTACCCACCTCCCCTTTACCTCGTGGCATGGGTTTCCTTGGAAGAAAGAAAGGAAGGAAGGGAGAGAGAGCAGGACTGAAGGTTTGCATTTTTTTTCATGTACACTAGTGCAGAGAAAGCACTTCTGAGCAGTTATTTCAGCTACACTATAATAAGCAGTTTTGAGGTCATGATCGGTGTCAGAAATTACTGGCTTGAAGAACATACAAACTGTGGTTTTGGGTGTATTGGGAAAATCAGAGTGTCACTAGCTTTTTACCTTGACCCACAAAAAATTCTGGCCAGACCTGGCTGTGTTAGAACTGAGGCAAGGACATGTGTGTATTCAGACAGGAGATGCAAGCAGGCTTCTCCCTGTCATTGGACAGTTCTGCCGTTTGGGAGTAGACTTGTGTTGTCTTCAACCACTACTGTAGCTTAAACTATCAGTGTTGCAAACTAAACAGCTTATTGCTGCTGTTTTATTTTGCACTAGAATGCAACAACAAATGCTGTGCATACAAATTGTGTGGGAACCAGGTTTTAGGCTGCATTAAGCTTTTAAAACTATATTTTTTAGAGTGCAAAAAAGAGTCTTGAAATTCAGTTGAGAAGCTACAGGCTTGGCCCTTAGGGTACAGAATGCTCTTCAAATTACTTGGTTTACATCTTTAGAAGCAAATTCTTTGGAGATTTACAGCTTCTGGAAATGCTGAAAATTCCCGTGAACAGCTTTATTTACAGTATGTCCCAACTTCACCTTCTCTCCAGAATGGAGATGTGGAGTCACAAAAGAGTGACAGAAAAAGAAATAACACTGCATGATGTTTAAATCCTCATCTAACTACAGTTAGCAGAAATAAGATTTTATATATATATGTATATAATGAGATAACATTCAAGCCCAGTAATCAGGATCTAGTCTCCTACGGCTCTAAGGATGCTGCAAAAGTGGTTAGAGAGCTTGCCCCAACTCTTTACATTGTGACGAGATTATTGAGAGTGTCAGGCCTTCAGAGTGAATAGGAGAAATGAGAACAACAACAATGAAAGAATCCCATGTTTAGCCTAAACAGCTGCTACATAGCCATGAAAGTTTTGTAACACTGGAAAATATTATCCCACTTTCATGTTTGATAGCTAAATATGTATAGATACTGCTGACAAACACAATATTAATCAGAGACACTATTGTGTCCTTGTTCACTTATTTTTTTAATCAAATTATTTTCAGTTATTTTGCAAAGCCCAAGTTATGGTTGCATAGACGTGTGGATGAAGAGCACTCACATCATGATATAGGGCACACATTTATTTAGTGTGAGCTAGACTAGGGAAAGCATGACCTACTTAGAGCAGAGGACTGCAGGATTAAGAAAACGACTACAGCCATTATGTTGCTTCTGTCTATACTGGAAGAGGCAGAGTCCAACTGTTCAAATACTAAATATTACCACAGTAATCAGTCTCTGCCATTTTTCTTGCCAAGACTGCATAAATGGGACTTCATCTCCCTTTACAGGAGACAAACATCCCAAGAGATATCCACAGAAAAGCCTCTGCTTGCAATGTGAATTTATTCACAAATTTGAAATAGTAGAACAACTGAACCGCAAACTGAGGTTGCTGAACTCCAAATGGAGCAGACTATGATATTTTACAAGTATCTTGAAAATTGCCACCTCTTTTGGTGTAGGTTTCCCTCTGACGTTGTTACATATCCCTTTAATTACTAAGTGGAAGCTTCAGCTCCAAAATTGACTGTGCCATTTTATACCTGTAACATTTTTCTGGCAGAGGTCATCTAGGATTTGAATGAAGTCAGACAGTTGCAGAGGTCCTGCGCAGGCTGTGAGATGGATAGATAAGAGCTAGTTCATAAACCAGAGTGCATGAGTAAACAGAGCTTGCAAAAAGGCCCAGGAATGCCTTTACTCACCGTTATATTACTTCTTGGTTAAGAATGCATCTATGCAAATAATTCAGCATGACTTGTTTAAGTGGTCACCATCTTAAAACAATTCTGCCTAGTGCTGATAATCTCCTATGCAAGTGCAAGTTAACCTATATGAGGCTTAAAACAAACTGCAGCCTTCCCCACCCCTTCTTCCACTTAAAACAAGTCAGTTCAGGAATCAGGAGTAGCTTCCCACACAATTTCTCCCTTCTCAATATTCTGTTCACAATTCACAAAACTGCTTCCAGGATCCCAACAAATGTATAGTTGAGCCAGTTCAGGCACAATTGCCCCTTGAAAACTGGGATCATTCTCATGAGCTTTGGATAGTTGACTAATTCCTGCTGCGAATAACACTGCTTACCCTTTCTTTACAGTCTATTTATACTCCCACTTTTTTTAAGTTTAAGTCTTCTACTCCCTAGCGCTCCCAAAGACAAATGCCCTGCAATATTCAGCACAATATGCTTCTGATTTAACTTTCCCTTCCTTTATTTTTAAAATGAATAGTTTCATCTGCTTTTCATCCATGAGAACATCTAGGGGCTCAGTGATGTCAAGTTAAAGCAAAATGTGAATGGGAACATTTCAGAGACTGTTTAAATGCTACCTTCCTGTGTCCTGTACTCTAAAGTTTCTCCCTCCATCATTTGCAAAGATAATTCTGCGAAAAAATGTAGAAACAACACTGTAATAAACACACTACAGTAATAAATCTTCAGCTCATTTCTGTGGTTTACCTCTTGCAATTTTTCCATTCAGTGCCTCTTTACCACTTGGGCTAAAACATAACAGGAAAACAAATTATTTGATGATTTGCACTAATGGAATGGTATGGTGATATCTCTATACAGAGATTATTTGTTAACTCCTGTTAAATCCTACGTCTGCAGTGTAAGGTGAATGTATCTGTTTCCATGTTTTGCTCTGGAGTCAAATAGATGTAAGAACCATTTATCAGAAACAAAATGACTAGATTATCACCAGGACCTTCTTTCCCCATTGAGTGCATATTTCTGTAGATCTATTGTTAGAGAGTTATATTACTATATTTCTTACTACAGTGGGAATCCAAAAGCAAGAACACATTAGTCTGATGAGCTTGGGTATAGTTTCCCTGAATCAATACTACTTCTTCAGCGGAGACGTAGTAGCAGACAATTGCATAATGAAGCTGTCTGTCTTTATTTACACAATGTATTTCTGTATTCAGCAGGCCAGAAAGAATAGTTCTGTGTAGCAGCTGTCATTGTGTTTTTTGCTTATCTCTGTCCTGTCTGCCAATGTTATAATTCACCAGCTGACACCCGCCTTGGCAGAGACCGAGCATGGTGACTCGGTGCCAGAGCGACAACAGTGCTCTGAACTATGACACAATTCATCCCCATCCCAGTCAACAACAGGGCACTTTTTCAGCTTTTTTCACTCTTTTTTTTTTTTTTTTGATACACTTTGTGGTCTTGAGGCTGGAGTGAAAGCAAGCTCTGGGAAAGAGTTCCAGCTCTGTTACACACCATAGCGGGGGCTGTGTGAAGGAAGGAAGGCTGGACATCTAGAAGGAGACACTCTGCATGATTTGATTTTGGGGAATGGGAAGGGCATAAGGTCAGTCTGGAAATGTGGTGTTCACATCCCTCTGTCGCAAGACCTGAGGTGTAGTGTTCAGTATTTCTGACTGCTGCTTTGTTTAGAGGGGCAGAAGCTCATTGACTTCAGTAGGAATTCTGGCTGCTCTAGGAGACAAGTGGGTGGGAAAAGCACCAAGTAAAGATTCATGCACACTTTTGAAAATGAAACATGCACATCTGATGTTTTTTTCCTCTTTTTGCATTAATATTTCCATGAATGTTCTTCAAAACAATTCTGGTTTTGTTCTTTGAATATTCATAGAAAATAAAAATAGATGGTAAAACACTGATGAAAGAAATGCTTTTTTGCCCTTGTTTTGGGTATTTTATGCCAAAATCTCTTTCTGTATCTGTATTTTTCTGTATAAAGCTATGACAACTGTCAATTATATGTTCACAGATTTGCCTGCATGACAAAGTTGCACTTCAACTAGTGTATAATCCACATGGGCTGCTATTTCAGTTTAAGAACCACCTTTGTTAATCGAATGAAGACAATCTGAACTGTAAAAGCTTGAAACTGAAATTGCAGCTTCAGACAAAGATATGATTCACAATTTAAGATAAGGTTTTCAAAGTTTTCTCTTCTATTCAACACCATAGTTTACTGTGCAAATCTGAAGTAAATCATTCTTTCATTGTTAGAGATCCTGTACTGAATCATGATGGTGACCAAAGTAACTGTGACTATTTTTCCTGTTCATTCTAAGTCCTGTTTCTGGAATAGGAATGGGAAAAGAAAAGAGAGAGAAAAAAATAAATAAAATATGAAAACAAAAAAAAAACAACAACACCAAAAAAAAGAAGGAAAAGGAGAAGGAGAAAGGGGAGGGGGAGGAAG
>VXBW01006646.1:281034-334127 GCA_013400375.1 Thinocorus orbignyianus | reverse complement strand
AAGAAAAAAAAAAGAGAAAAGGGGAGAGGAAAAGAAAAAAGAAAAAAAAAAGAGCAAGGGAAGGGAAGGGGGCAAGCTGGTTTGAATAAGCAGGAGGGAGTCAGCAAAGTAGCTTAAATCCTAGAGGCATTTCTTGCACAAGGACATGCCTGGTGATAAGGAAGTGTGCTGGGCATGTGTTGAGAGAGAAGGGAAGTGAATGGAGCAGTATGTGATCACCCTGGAAAACCTCCATTGTGCTGCATCCTGATGGACTGCTGCTGCCAAGAGCAGAGCAGCATCCAGGTCTTTAAGTAAGATTACTTGCAAAGGAAAAGAACAAAAATGTCAAAGAAGGAAGTGCATGGGGCCAGATGGGCAGGAGAACCGGTTGTGAAGAGTGTGCCTTTTGCCTTTCACACACATCTCCCATACTATCTTCTGGGAAAAGATGACAGCTTACCTGCAAGAGGAGTTTGCTTGCTTCTAAATGTGAGTTGGTTATGTATGTAAAAATGTTTGGGTAGGTGAGATGGGAGACCATAGCAGACTAACCCATAATTGACACTCACAGGTAGGGGAATTCAGATGTCAGAATTAATTTACATTTTTGAAGTGAGCCGTGTCTAATAGGTGATCAGCAATTTCTTGTAATGTACTACAGATTAAACATTAAGTTCTCTGGAACTGACTCTGATTCTATAAATGCTGCAAGCCGCCTTCAGTCTCACCACCCCTTGCTGAGGACATCAGTTAAACAGTTCGTCCTGGACACCAAGGCTGAATGAAACCTAAACTTTTCTATTGTCTGGTGGCAGCATAAGGATCTTTGGGAACACTGAATAAGGAATCTAGCTGGTTAAGGCAAATTCTCTGTATCCTTCAATGTGGGGTATGTCCTGGTTGCCCTGCCTGCCTCAGGATATGTATTACCGTTGACATTTGGTATTGACTTTTCTTGTCCAGAACAGCTTCTGACATTTCTGTTAAGTGGAAAAGGTAGGTTACAGTTTCCATTCATTGTGAGAAGGTTTATTCTCAGTCTGATGGAAGGTAATGCTGCTAATACGCTGATATATGCAACTCAGTTTCCACCAAGACCTGTGACCTTATGAGAGGAACAATTACATGCGACAGGACATGTGCAGTGAAAAACAACACAGAGAGAAAAATATATGCCTTGGAACATAATGAATGGAAGGATAAAGTAACTGCATTGAAAATGACAATATACTCTTGCTTGTCATTTTAATAGTCCTGTGTTCATGCTACTGTAATGGACTTTATAATGGAAGAAAAAGCTGAAGAAAAGCAAAACAAGCATCACATAATTTGACCAGTTGTCAACATATGTATTATCAAGATTGCTCTTTTGATAATGAATTCATTATTAAAAAAAAAAAACAAAAAAAAAAAAAAACAAAACAACCCAACAAAAAAAAAACCCCTACAACTTTTATTTTCATTATTAAAGGAATTAATGTAATTTCAGTATAGTCTGGATAGAATTAAAGTGCACTTGTACATTCATTAAATGCTTTTGCTAGTGAATACCACTCATATAATCAAGTTGAACTGAACTAAAAAGACTGAAAGATTCTTTTACTTCTCTGTTCTGATGATACTTCCTAGTAGCAACAGCAAATAAAACAGTCTAATCCCAGGAGAGAGACCTGGAAACCATCAAAAGAACCCAGAGGGGAAAAAATAACAGTGGAACAGGAACACTTGAAATAGAGGGTTTCCCTGGCACACACAGCTTCCCAGTGACTCCCAACATTGTTTCACTCTCCCAGAGGCACAAAGCCCAATGTCTGTGGCAGGCTTTTGTAGCAATACTGACTCCCACCATGCCAAGGAGAAAGAAAGAGGAAGAGAGAGAGAAAAAAAAAGACTATGCTGCTGGTTTCTGCATTATGGGCCAACTGGAAAACTTGAATTATTGAAATTAAATACTCAAGGACATATGGAAAGGCTTGAGAAAATGGAAATGAGGATCAGAGGAGGCAGTCATGAAGAATTAATCATTTGACAATTTATATACACATATCATTTCTATTGTTGCCAACAGAAAATGACCAGAGAGTCAACAACTCAAGTTAAAGATGAGGAATGGAAAGAGTGAAGAAAGGAAAGCTTAAAATGACACCTTTGGATTGAATGTAAATTTGTGGTTTGAAAGCTAGATTGGTAGAGGAATCGAGGGACTCAACATAGGATGCTCACTGTGTGAAGAAAAGTGCATTTACACTCTGCAACTGAAAACGATAAATCTTGCAGGAAGCAAAAGTGAAACAAATTCAGATGCCAAACTCTTTCTTTTTTCCATTCCAGTTCCTAAGGTAAGAGAAAATAGCTAATAATTAGCATGCGAGAGCCATGTCTTACTTTCCTTGGAAATGTGCAAAGCTGAGGCATGTACATGGAAGGATGTGACATAACAGGATACAGTGCAAAGTAAAAGTGAAAAGCAAAAGGCATAGTAGAAGGATTCAGTGAATAAACCTCTAGCTCCAACTGAATTTCTTTAAACTCATAAGAACAGACTTTGGGACTAAGCAGGGGCCCGAACAAGTGCTGATATATGAACTACGCATCCCCAGATCCAGAGATGTTATGACCCAGAGGTACCACCGAGTCATACTTCAGCCTAGCGGAACAAGACTTTGCTTGTGTGAGTACTAATTTCTGTTGGCCTTTAGTAACAGAAAATTTCTGTTTCACTTTGCAGTAGTCCAGTGTTCAGTCAAGCAACTGCATTATCCAGCGACTGAATTGGATAAAACCAAAATATCAGCCATTCCCTTTGACCTACTCTGACAAGTAAGTATACAGGTGATTAACTACCCTTATGTCCAGGGCTAAAGGCTGAATAACCTGAGTATTTTTTTGTCATGTTTTCTTGCATTCACTATCCAAAGAAGATTATCTGCAGCTACAGTCCTATATCTAGCAACACTAAAAAAAAAAATCATATGGACTTTTTCCGGTGTATAATGGTTTGCCTGATGAGTTAATTGAGATCTGAGTATGGAAATGCCCATAATGTCAGATTAACTTCTCTCTTTATGGGCTACAATTTGATAACCCTAGACTGCCATCCATGATGGGGACATGGCTTTTGAAAATGTCTTCCTGGAATCCAGTGAAAGGCAACATACAAAAAGAAATGGGGCAGATTCTCAGTCGATGAGAAACAGTGCAATTTACGTAATTCAATTAAGTATCTGGCTCAAATAATGTAAAGGCCAAACAGTGACTGGCACCAGTGATGACGTCTGAGGCTCAGGCTCAGATGTTCACCTGTGTTTAGGTGATCCATTGACCAACACCTAGGCAAGGTGTCTAAGCAATTGGCCAACATAGCTAACTGCCTTATACTCTAGACCACTGATCAACTACCCATTTACAGCCAGCTTGATTGACAGTGATCTTTGATTGACTGCAGAATTAAGTTTCATTTCAAGCATGCAGAGCTCTAGCAAGATGTCTAACTGTTCTTTTCCCATACCCTGTAGATGAGCCAAAAATATAACATTCCCTGTGGATGGGGCTGCTTTGCTGTTGCATTTGTTCAACTCCATCCTGTTCCATGCTCATTACCTTAACACTTGAATGCACTCAGCTGCTCTATATGACAGTCATATCTGTAGTGTCTTTCTTCTTCCCAAGGGAAGAAGGACAGTTAAGGAGTTATTTTGGTTTTAGGGTGTGAGTTTTACTAAACAAAGAGGATGAAAGGAGGAGGAGAAGGTTATTAAAAACAGTTTTTAAAAGCCCTATTTTCCCCAGGGAGTACATGCTTATCTGTGAGAAAGCATTTTTTCTCTTGCAAAGGTGTTTTTCACCATCACTTTTGGTCTTCCAGAAGAGTGAAAATCTACATCTTATAATTTCTGTTGATTTTTATTTCTCTTGGAGCCCTTGAATACTCAGTATAGTGACATGCACTTCGAACTTGATTCAGCACCTTCTTAGAAGCCAGAGAGGATGCAACTGATACTTGTCCCTGTACTTGAGAGATGCACGCTGTGTTCTGTACTACTTAGCATTTCTGATAGTGAGACAGCTTTGTTCCCAGATCTACTTTGCTTTTGCTAAGATAAGAAATTATAAAGACAGCTGGAAATGAGGTCATCATTTACCACACTGCAGATGATATAAAGTGTTAGTTGCATGTGAATCTTCAACATAAACAAAGAGTTTTTGCTGAGCTTAAAGAGCGCTTTAAAATACACATGAGAATGTGTTTTTCACCAAATGTGGCTGTAATGTGGCTACATGCACCTTCTGCAGGACTCTACATATTCCCCATGCCTCTGAAGACCTGACAGGAGGCAGAACATGACTGTTGAGAGCACGTGTCTGGAATCCAGCTTCCTTCACCCGCTCACTGACTCCATCTGAATCTCACTCCTTCAGTGGGATTGGCTGCCAAGTGTCCTGTGCCAGTTACAAAGATGACAGAAATAGCAAATATGGTTCAGTTACTCTCTACAGAGCTGCCATGAGGTCAGCCTATAAACAGTGTGTGTTCCCTGTGCCCTACTGGGAATACAGTATTCACCCTGTTCAGTGAGCAATTTTTACCAATAAACAAGATTTAAAGATTTACAAGCAAAGTGAAGATGTCTGTTAACAGTGCACTCTAGAAAGCAGTCAAAAAACTCTCAGAGTTTCTCGTAAGACCCTCCTTCCAAGTCTCCTACAGAAACCTTCCACGACTTAAAGATAGCAAGCATAAAAACAAAAAAAATCCAGAAATTTAGTTAATGCTACTTAATACTTGGCTACCATTTCACTCTCTTTTTTTTTTTTCTTCCACCTCCTAATGTGTTAGAAGTTTTATCTAATGCAATTAGCTGACTCTGAAGTATTTGCAAATAGAAAACTTTGCTAAATCAGATGAGTTTAAAAAAAAGTAAACTGGAAGTTCTTGGTAAATTTCATTTAGCTCAGACCCTAACATTTATTGTTTTACTGAAATATTTGTACCATAAATTAAAGCTCAAAAGTTAGGACATCTGCAAAAACAAACTGAATATTGTTTCTAGATTTTCTTCTGACTCATTCTTTGATTAGCTTTCCAGTGAAGAACCTCACTGGGAGTATAAGAAGGTATCTTTCTCTTTCTATCAAGCACTTTATGTTTGGTTATTTACTACCAGCTGTTCTTGTTAAGAATTACAAAGATTCACAGGGATCTGTGAGTGTGTGGTAGGTAATAAATCTGCCAAAGATTATTGAGGTTTGTGTATTTTAACATACTATAATGTGACCTTAATCTCTCTAAGTCTAAAGAAAAAGAAACTCTGTCTCTATATAAAAGATCCATTATGTACCCGAAGATAATGCTGTTTAATTTTTAATTTAATTTTGATGTTGAATCTTATTTTTGCTGATAGATTCTTGGCATGTGCAACAGAAAGGTCAAACAGGAGATATGTCTTTGTATTGTGCAATCAGACCAAACTAGGTATTTTCAATGTGATGGAACAACTTCATAGTATCTTGACATTCTTTATTATGCTGGAATTATAAAATCAGGACTATTACATGTAAATGCAAAGTTCAGTTTGCAAAATTACCAACACCTGCTGCAAGCAAAAATATTAATGTTTGTTTGCATCATTGTCAAGGATATTCAGATATGTTTTTCTTTTTTTTCTTTTTNTTTTTTTTTTTTTTTTTTTTTTTTTTTTTTTTTTTTCTGATCCTAGGCCTGGTACAGTATTAGAGACTCTACTGCCTTCGTGTTTTACAAAACAAGAGTGATACTAAATAATGCCAGAGAACAGGGAAAAACCTTCAGGAGCTGAAAAAGAAATGAGGAAGTTTCTTAATAGTCTCACGTGTCTTTAAAAATTTAAAGGCAGGTTTGTCCAAGTTTAACGTTCAGAATGTGGCTTCACATTCTTTCATCTTCCCTGTAAATGTTGGATATATTATATGACTTAATCGGCAGAAGAATTGTTAGAAAATCCCATTATTTGTACCAGAAATATGTTGTTCTGTTATTGCATATTATTAGATAAATGAGCTAGCTCTTTTTCAAGGGAATGGTCAAGTCCAGTCTGTGGTGTGTTACATGACAGAAACACCATAGAAGTCCACATTGGATGTAACAAGATATTGCATCAGTAATCTTTTTTTCACCTCTCTGTTCGGTAATAAGAAATGGAACTTAAAATTCTGCAAGTCCTTTTTTTCTCCCCTCTTTATTTAAATCTTGTGGTCTTAAGTCAATAACTATCACTTTCATTATTAAGCACTTGTGAGTGTACATTTATTTTGCTAGATTGTTTTGTGTCATATTGCATTTTTATCGCACAGATTATTGGAAATATAATAAATACCTATTTACAAAAATCACTCATCTCTATAAATTTATTAATAATGTATATCTAATACAATTTGTCCTTAAAATCTTCTGAATTTGTTATAGCATGTCCTTAATTAAGCTATAAAATCAAATGCAAGCAGATGTTTCTCCTTTATTTATGTGCTGTTTTTGAAAAAAAAAACCAAAAAACCCCAACATTTCTCAACAAGGTGTAGGGAAAAAATGTAAGTTTCTTATTTCTGCCATAGCTTGTCTTTTGCTGGCACTCAACCTCTGTCATTACATGGACATCATAATAGCTTGATATTAGATTGCCATTTTATTTTTTCATATATTTCAAGCATGAATTGCATCCGTGTAATGGATAAAGACCTTCCACTTAAAATATATAATTGCAATATGACAAAATCTTTCATCTGAGTTATACATTTCATTAGGCAAACGGTTCTCAGATCCAGGTCTACATGCTCCCAAAGGTTGAGTTCAACTATCTTGTTCCCTCTTTTTTTTGTCCTGCAAGCTACCTCATTGCCCAAATACCTCCAGTTTCTTACCATGGATTACCACTGAGGATGAGTCCTTGCTCAAAACTGACTGTGTTGAGCTCCGTTGTTGTGTTATCTTGATCAAAATTCAGATCAGAACTTCTACTCTCCATTTCACAAGTAGTTTGAGTTTATAAGGAAGACAATGTTATAAGGAAAGACAGGTCTTAGATAAAAAAGTCTCATAATTCACTCCAGTTCTTGCTGAATCAGGTAACCCAATCTTACATCTCATGACATACAATTTGCACTGGGAAATGGATAGGTAGATGAAATTTTATTTTTCTTCAAGCCTATTCCTCAGGTAAATACTTTGACAAAAATGACCTTTACAGGTCAATCAAGTATTATTTGTTCTGAATTATTCCTAAAGGATGGATACAATAAAGATAAAAGAGTAGTCTCACACCACTCTTTAGACTCCACAAAACCTGACCCTAGACGCAGAAATTATAGGTGAACATGCCTGTTGATATTTCACCACCTTTGGCTGTGCATCTTTGTAAACTCTATTTTTTATTGCTGAAATTCACAAGAATACTATACCCTTTGTCACTAAATGTTTCTAGTGCTTTACATCTGGTCGAGCTTTTTCTGTTGAGCTTTCAGTGAACTACTTCACTAAAGCTTCCTAAAGCTGAACAGAATTCAGAACTGAATGCAACTTTAGTGTGCAGATCTTTTGCCCAATAGGGTGGAAATAAAAACCAAAGATGTTTCCACTGTTTATAAATAACAGAATGTTCATTTGGAGAAAGAATGAGTGTGACTGTGTTTGCTGGAAGCATAGGAACATAACAAAGCCCCCGATCACTAATGTCCAAAGAGTGGGAGAACACATTTCCACATCTCTCGTGTCCACCAATAGACAAAAAGATGTCTTCAGTGTTTCCGTCTTGAAGCTGGACTTTACATGTCTTTAAGGAGTTAAGAATTGTCTATTGTGGATCTTCAAGAATGGTAAATTTCAGTTAATTTTTATAGCTTTCCAGATCATTTTACTGTTTGTGAAAAGTGTAGTTAGATTGTTTCTATTGAGGAATGATAAGCAATTCTGCACTTTCTTAGTCTGTAAGTAGATGTGTCGATTCAGTAACATGTAGACTTGTGCAAAACATTTAACCTAAGAGGTGCTGCAACAGTTGTCAATCCAAGTGCCTTAGCAGTTTCTTCAGTGAAGTAAAAAGCAGCAGGGAATAGACAAAAGTGATTTCAAGGTCTCTATAAACTAAGCGTTCTTTATTCACTGACTTTCAACATTGTTTATTGATAGGAAGTGGTTTTTTGACATATAACACTTCACTCATGCTTGCTTTATCACCGGAGGTGTCAGCAGCTTGCCCCTCTAATTCACATTTGCATGAATATCCAGAAGAAATTGCAGAGGTCATCTTGGACAGCCTGCAGCCAGTTGTGGTCCTGTTTCATAACAACTGACATTTGTAACAGGTATCTATTACACACCGGGATTTTAATCTTGACTTTGCATTGCCTCTTGTAAATCAGAAGGAATGCTATTGTGACATTCAATGCATCTAGCTATGATGTTATTGTTGCATTATTTGATATTAGTTTTCCAGTAGTCCTAGAGGCACTGTAGAGATCTGAGTTCCAGTAAACTAAGCACTCTGCAAACAGAATTATAGTCTCTGCTGAAGCAGTATGTAGTTTAAAGACTTATCTCTCAGGAGACACTGGAAAGCTAAAATGAATTAACTCAACATGTCAAATTAAACTTTATTTGTTAAAATATAACAAACCCTGTAGGTTCTCCCTTAGAAGTAATGTGCTTCTGTTTACCCTCATTTAAATCCTGGAGGAGTTACTTATAACTTTCTTGTGTGTTCCTTTTGCAAATTTCAGCATCAAGCCAAATGCAGGTGAACGTATTCAGCCAGAATCCCATCAAAAGGAAAACCAAATTACTATCCCTTCAGGATGAAATGGCAAAATCTGGGCTTGGAAGGATATGCAGGAAGACTAGGACAAGATACAAATAATAAATAAAAAAAAGTGCCTTCTGCCTCTAGTATGTTGACTCTCCAGGTGATTTTCCAGATGCAATCTTTGTATAAGCATAACATCTTCTTTATGATAATCAGGTATGGATTTACTGAAGGAGTCAAGGTATGTGAAAGTCTCTTATTAGCACTCCCCAGGCATGACAACCTACTCAGTGCTGTAGAAGCTCTGAGTGCAGCGGCTGATCTTCTGTGGGTCCCAGCCAAACAACCACACTGTAGGCTCAGAGCACATGCACAGTCCCAATACGGTTAGGATAAATCAGACTTAAACAAAGTGTAATCCGTATGCAGATGGTTAAAGCTATTCTGGCTCACAGTGCAGTTCACATGAAATAAAGCCAGCACATCTCAGTGGTGTTAGACTCACAGATTATGAGTTGCACAGTCTCAGTTTCTTCCCAGATTTCCTGAATGAAGTATGGGAACCCCGAGTACATTTATTGTGGATGTGGTCACCTCTTGGCATAGGAAAGTCCCCCATTGGTCGTGTTGTGTCTGATCCCTAAACTTCTTTGCAAGAATATTGTCCTTGTTCTGAGCTACCAAAACAGTCCCCAAAGGATCTTAATATACTTACAGATTCCTCTCTATATTTTCAAATACTCAGTTGTTCACACAGGCAACAGTAGGGCAACCAGTTGTCTAGATTTGTATGTCGATATATGAGTATAGTTGCCATGGATGTGACAGATGTTTGGAACAGTAATGGTAGCAAGGTAAGAACATTTGAAAATGTTACTTTTATGAGAAACTATGGTAAACATGCATTAAAAACTAGTCCAGAATAACATGAAATAGGAAGACATTAACAGATATGATATAATAAAGAGAAACGGAGCTAAATGCAGGACTAATGGAATTCAGTGAAAGTCTTTCGGCTCTTTTCAGTGAGAAATGGAAAAGTCTCAAAATACACATCAACACAGATAATGATATCTATACTTATTTCTTCTGAAAAAAAATAATAAAATGATTATAAAAAAAAGAGCAAAGATGGGAGAAGTGAAAGCCACAGGAAACCTCATACAGACACTAGACTCATACTCAGAGAGAGTCTTGTCACTAAGGCATTATGAAACACTGCTTAAATACATCTCCTGGTATTTGTTGGGTCTGGGGATGTGTGTTCATTTACTCATGTATTGCAGAGCTTTTTCTGCAACAGCCAAAGTATTTCCCATCTGCAATCTATGAATTCCTGGCTTCATGACTTTTCATATCTCAGTTCACAGAAGATAATGATGGTAACACCTATTTAATTTTAAGGGGTTTTAAATGTGTTGTTCATAGTATGCTGAAATTGGTATTAGATGACAGAGTTGCCTTATGGCCTTAAAACCTAGCAAAATGTATTCAAAAGAAAAAGATCACAATGATATAGTTATTCAGTTAGATATCACTGAGCTAGGTACTCTGGGCTAAGATCACTCTGCCTGGATAACCTGAGTATTCCAGGCTGGAGCATGACTTTTAGGATTCATAAAGTTTAGGACATGGTCAAAGACACAAAATACATATATATCTGTGTAAGAGATGCACACGTTTACACATACACAAGGGTGTATCTGCACAATTGATAGCCGTAATATGAGTTCCTTCCAAGGCAGTGCATTTTGGATTTAATAAGCCATTTTCCCTGTCCTGTGGATTTTTCTCCAGTTTCAAATTACCAAAGGGAAAGATTGATGCAGATCTTTGAATACTTACAAGGTTAAGAGTAACATGGAGAAGGAGAATTTTGAAGCATATGAAAGTCATGCTGTAACTATTGTTTTCAGAAGAAAAGATGCTGACAGCTTTAATGTCAATTATAGAAATCAAATCCTTGTCATCGTGATATGAAATCACATGCATGTTTCTGTATTAGTGAGATTTTAAAAATCTTCTTACATTTGGAAGAAGTAAAAGCAGTGAGGAAGATTTTACATATTTCTTCAAAACAAAGCTTATCTTTAGTCATTGTGCAAACAATCAGCATAAATAATTTAATTTGTTTCTCTGTCTGAATTGTCTCTCTGACATTAACCTGGGGCCTAAATGAATTTTTATAATCTCAAAGCATCGGTTTATTCTGCAGGTCCAAGATTAAACGTGCTCTTAGATAAATTTCAGCACTCTGTAATTTTACATCTTATATTACATGCATTGTGGAAATCTAATTTCAAAATAAAAGACCAATGCTTTACAACTGGTAGTGAGTAATTTTAGGAAAGCATACGTGCACTGTGGTATAATGAACCTGCCAAAGCAAAGTGGAAAAATCATAGATGATCCTGACTAAGAATAATGCTAGGTTTTCCACCAAATCCACAATCATATACCCAAACAGTTCACAGCTTCAGCCCAACACACTTCAAAACCTCTTGTTTTTGGATACGATAGACTCATAGGAGAAAAGGAAAAAGTGTTGAATCTGAAAAGATGTACTTTTTAGAAAGAACCAAAGTTCTTACCTTTTATAGCTAGAGAGTAACACAAGAGTAGGACCTGACCCATGGAAATTATTAAATATTGAACAAATGGTGTCAAACAACTAGAGCACTGCTTATGGCTTGCATAATGAACACTATGCTGCAAGAAGAATGCAACTCTTTTTTGTGCAATCAGATGTGCATTGTTATATGCACAAACACAGCCTTCCGTGTGATGGAACTTCTTCATATGTTTAAACAGTTAGTTCATCAGAGTGACTGTAAGCCCACAGCTGTACCACCCGGGAAAAAAACTTAGTTCATATCTACCAACACAGTAACACTGTAAAGGCTTTCCAGTGCAAGAAAGGCAGTGGCAGCCAACTTCCCTTGTCTTTGAACATTCAGGCGGCTGAAACATATGATGTAGATATCAGCGAGGCTGCATGCATAAACTGTTTGCATGCTTGCATGGCCGGAGACATATGCTATCAGAGATTAGATAGATTTAAAATTAAAGTCATGATTTGAATATGCATACGCTTAATGCATAAAGAGGAAAAGAAAGTGAATCAGGGACTAATTTTTAAATGAAACAGTTGAAATATCTCGTTAAATTCTGTGGGAAAAGCCCTAAAACTTTGTGGGTTTTGAAAAAGATTTTGGTTTTTCATGGTTTGTGCTATGCATGTTTTTCTCTTTCAGCCTAAGCTGATCTTCCCAGTGAAGATAAAGGCAACCAAAATGTTCAGGCGTTGCCTAGTTAAGGATCAAAACTACTGGGAATCAGTTTCCCTTTGAGATCATCCATTCCTTAGAGATTCCAGTCTGAATGCTAAGGGCATCTCATTCTTCAGTTCAGATGATTTGATATGTCAAACAAGCTGAACAGCTTTTCAGTTTTGAACTGTAATAAAAATTAACACAAGGGAAGTTTAATGCATAGTCGTGAGGATTTTCTCACTTTCTTCGTATTCTGTCACTTGGCTCATTGTAAGAACTACTTACTCATTGATGTACACGAATATCCTCCTCTGCTCCTTTTTTTAACCTGTTTTGTTCCAAGCTGGCATAATCTTCCATTTTGATCCATAAACTTTTGTTTCCACCTCACGCTACAGTAAAAGTAAAGCAAAGGAAGAGAGTTTTCTGGCTCCTTTTGCTTCCATGGACCTGAAAGAGTGAAACTTAAAAGGAAGAATGATAAACACACACAGATCAACAAAAATTCACACTTTTTGTCATTTAACTTAAAACTCTGCATCACTGCATTAAAATGGGCTTTCACCTTAGGCTTCCATTTATACTATTAACCTTTCAAACAGTTTATTTTCCTTTGTTTCTGTATCACCCTTTACAAATCTTTAAAAATCTTATTTTCAAGCATCAGATTTGTAAGTGGTTTGTAATTGTTTTGAGGAAAATGGTGGCCACTTATGGTGTCATTGCAGACTTCATGATATGATGGGTTCCTTTTTTTTCTCTTATCCCCTTATAGATGCAGTAATCACAGCACCCTTCCAGAATATCTCTTAGAATTCCTACTTAAATTGTATCTTTTTTAGAAGACGTAAACAGACATGTAGATCTATCAGACAGTAAAAGATCCTTTGCTTTTGTTAGTTCATTAATCTGAAATGGAAATGGTTTATTATATTTTATTAAAGCCCAACCAAAATTTTTATGGTGTTTTTACTTTTTTTTTTTTTTGTAAACTTGTCTCGACTAAGATATGATTTGTAATTAAAACTTATTAAAAAGCTGCAATGTTTCATTATTTAACATTTTTTTCATGTTACATAGAGCTACCGGAAAAAAATTTCCATGTTGTAAGCAGGGATTTCACCACGTGGTTCTCATTATCTTCAATGAGATTCAGATGGCTAACTCACTGCCTTAACTTTGAATATTTATATATATGTGTACACATACTGCTGTGTTTCACTGGATCTGTTACTCTCTGAGGAGTAAGAATGCATATTTCTACCTGGAAATCTGATAGCACTCACTGAATTTTTCTGAATAGGGCTTCAGGCAAATTTTGATCAACCAGTGTTTTCACTGCACATGTACCCTTCTTACTCACTCTTCACAAATACTTCTCTAAGGAAGTTTATTTTGAGCATTTGGGAAATGAATGCCCATTTTCCAAGCAAATAACTTGCTAAAATAATAGTCATTCACGTGTTTTAATAGTTGCAGTCTTTTCAAAAGAAGAGATACACAAACACCATTATGTGAGCTAGAAGATTAATCAAGCACCACAACCAAAGAATTTCACATAAAGCCACCACCGAAGAGGTTATGGAGAAGTTTCTCTGCTGTTTGTGAATTTAAGTGGAGTAATAATTATGAACATGCAAATTAATTCTGCATTGAAAGCAGAGCTATTAGCAGCATAACAAGCTCCACTCCTAAATAAGCTCTTGCCCACCTTACTTTAGGCTAGTAAAGGATCCAAGTAGGAGCTCTTTAGGTTGCTCTTCTCTTACAATTTAAAGGAATTGGACTCTGCCTAGCAGAAAAACTTCAGGCAAAGTTCACTGTAGTGGTCATAGGTGTTACTGTACCCAGCCCTTGGCACCACAAAGGGTTGCAGCCTCACCTGGTAAGGAATCAAAAAAAACCCCATGTGTTCCATCACTTCCACTGCTCCATTTCAAATATGGGTGCCTTAACCACTTTTGGTGCTGAATGATTCACATGCTGCCTTCTGCTAAGCCTGATAAGAAAGCTGTGACTGGCAGGTGAAGTGCAAAACATCTACTTGGAGATAATAGTTTTATTTCTTTGCTATATTTGATCAACGAATGTTAGTCAGAGCTCTTCATTAAAGTGAGTTTGTACTTCAATTTCTGCAAAAGTGATTCAAGAGTAAAAAATATTCCATTTTATCACCATTTGTAGCCAATAAACATTGATTTCTCAAATGCTCACATCTGGAGATGGGCTGCAAAATTTACCTTGACTTGTTTAAAGAAAAAGCATCTGCATTTTTTGGATTGTTGAGGTTTCACAAATTCCTGTGAAGTCAACATAAATCATAAGTGCTTGGGACATGTAAATATCAAGAAACTTTTACTGACATGTGATAGGATCTTAAAATGACTAGGTGAAACTACATCATTCCTGCTTTTCTTTTGAAATGATTGTGCCAGATGACATTGTCAATCTTTGATCTTTAAAAATATACTTTTAATTTTAAATTAAAACCAAAACAGACAAAACAAAAAAACCCAAACCAAACAAACAAACAAAAAAATCCCCCAACTCCTAAACTTAACTAGAGAGACTTTCTTTTCAAATATAGAAAGCTCAGTGCATCAGACATGGTAAATGAAAGTCTTTAAGAGAAATCTATGTCTTACTTTGTTACAGTACCTTTGTAAGACAGATCCTTCTCTTCCTGCTCTCAAGGTAATCAACTAACTTATTATGACTAAGACTTAACCCATTCCCTGTTGTGGACAAGATGGCTAACTCCTCTCAAGGATATCTCAGTTGTTTTGTTTCTATTCCTGCCTGCCTTTTGAGAGAATGCTGAAGTTTCCCCACACCAAGTGTAGCTGCTTTCACAGGATCTTACATCCCCCCAAGACACTCACTCTGACCCCATCAGCAGCAGCCATGTTAAGGCAGGCAAGTAGATTTCTTCTCAGCTGCCCACTTTCATGCTCCTTCAGCAGTATAACCCATATGCAGTATTTACAGAGCAAACTGAAAATAAACACATTAAACAGTTTTGTGCTTTACTATAAGGTGCCCAAATATTTATTCAGGAACCAAACATCCAAAAGGAACAGCTTTATGGATTAGAAATTCAAAAAAAATCCACAAAAAAAAAAAAGCATGTATTCATAGCTGCTCCTGTTCAAGTAGTGACTTGACACAATACTTTAATATTGTGAGTAATGTCTTTTGTCCCTGATGCATTTTCACCAACACCATAAGAAGTGGGTGGTCACAGAGCATGCTTAGTAGTGAGGAATTACATTTTTTTTTGCACAGGATGCATAGAAACCAACATCCTCCCTTCCCCCTCAGGTGTAACCAAGTCCCCTTCCTGTTTATTTGAGGAATTTGCCCTAATTTGGCTCAATTTCTCTCCTTGCTCCTCTCAGATGTACAACCTACCATGTGTAGTTATAACATAATCCAGACGTGGTATTTGGTTTTCATTTGGTTTTTTTTCATCCAGTGAGCCCTGTTTTCTGCAGCAGAACCATCTCTGGCAGCATCAATTACACAATCTTGCAGCAATTACACAAACATTTAGATTATTTGCCACACTAACTGAATACTAAGTGAGAAAGGGAAACATTCTCCCAATAATACTGACAGCAGACACTGCATTTGTGAGAATGACCATTTTTTGAAAGGTATTTATCTTCACACAAGCCCAGACTTTTATAATGAAAAAGATCTCTTTGTTCCTTCCCTATTCGGTGCAAGAGCTTTCCTTTACCACAGACACCGGTGTGCAGACAGTTTAGTTTTAAACTTTCCAGAGGTAATCTCCCTGAAATCTATTATTATTATTATTATTATTATTACTATTATTATTACTACTACTACTACTACTACTGTTACTACTATGCCCACATTTTCTTATTGTGTGCAAGGCTTTATGCACATACACAAGATCAGATTCCTTACATCTTAAAGCACTATTTAACCATCAAATGGTCATTTCAACCAATAATTTTTCCCTTACATTCTGACCTACTTTTATGGCCTTCATATTCTTCCTTGGGTCCCAGTTCTAATTCTCTCAATTAATCAGAATCACACATCTTGTTTTCAGATGTTGACGCACCATCAGTCCATTCAGTATGTCATCGTGCCTATTCCCTTCAGAACAATGTCACTGTCTGGGTTAGTGCCTCAATAAAGTAAGTTTACGGGAGTCTCTTAGGGTTTTCTGCTGCAAGCTTCTCTGGGTAGCCTATTCCAGTGTCTCATCATCTTCATACTAAAGAACTTTTTCCTAGTATCTTAGCTAAATCTACCCTCTTTCAGTTTAAAACCATTACTCCTTTTCCTACTGCTACAGTCCCCTATAAAAAGCCCCTTCCCATCTTTCTTGTAGACCCCCTTAAGGCACTGTAAGGCTGCTATAAAGTCTCCTCAGAGCCTTCTCTTCTCCAGACTGAACAATACCAGCTCTCAGCCTGTCCTCATAGGGGAGGTGCTCAAGCCCTCTGATTGTCTTCATGGCCCTTCTCTGGACTTGCTCTGGCAGGTCCATTTCTTTCCTGTGCTGTAGACTCTGGAGTCCTTATACTTTACTTTTGTTTTTGTTACCTTATACTATACTTTTGTTCTCTGTGCATTTGTCTAACAACGCTGGAATTTCTTCCTAATTTTCTGTGTTCTCTGTCTTTTACATTAATACTGTATGGAAATTCAATAACATATTTGCACTCCTTCTTCTAGATAATAAATGTATTTGAAAAGCAGAACTAAACCATGAATTTTCTCAGTACGTAACAAATCCCAGTGAAAGTCAGTTTTTGCTGCTCATCATTACTTCTTTCAATCACTGTATCTACCTTCAGGTTATTTCTCATCTTAATGGTTTCTATTTTACTTTAAATCAGATCTGTGAAGCACACAGTTCTCACATATACATGCAGTACTTATGATATCACAATGATATGTTAGGAAAGTAAGAGAACTGTAGCTTACAGGGTCACAATTCTTTTTTTTCTTTCCAAATTTCAAGTATCAAGCGCATAACGCAGAATTCCAAAGCACTGCAGACTTAGGGAGTCCAAGAATGTCAGGGAAAGAGCGTTTAAAGACAGAAAAAAATAAAGCTCGAGATGGGTTTATAACAATGAGAAAGAGACTGGATTAAAGACTCAACATTGGTTTCTGCTGATTTTTCAGGCTTCTGTGAAAATTGGATTCTGGTTGGTTTTGTTAGCTCACCTCAAAGTTGCATTTGTAGCTTGTAAGTCTGAATTCCACTGTTGATCTTTGATTACCCCTTTACCTCTTTGTGTATTACTTTACGTTCGATTGCTTTCTGTAAAAAGTGATACCTTTCTGAAGCCAGACTCCAATTAATCGTTTTCAAATCCGTATCAGACATTTCTTCATGTAACGAAGGTAGAAACATAATTAATCAATAAAGCGGTGTGTTATCATTTAAGCAACCAGTTCTATCCCTGAGAATGATGCTTGATTACTCTGGGAAGATAGCCATTTAAATAGACAGAGGAAAATAATTTCTATATATAATTTCATTTGTTTCATATGTTCCTAATTTATGCAACTCATTTTTATTTAACAAAACTATTAATAAATGCTCAGACATGGGTTTACAGTAACATTATACACTTCTGTATTCACAACTTGCAAACTTACTAGAAAATATTTTATGGGATTTGATAATAAATTCTTTCTATAACTCTTACATAGGATTCTTATTGCAACCACCATGTTTACATATTGTATATCAAAATTAAATAAGACAGTTAATTACTTTTGGCCCTACTACAAACACATCACAATAAAAATTAACCATTAAGGATTAAGTCTTGACTCCATCAAAACAGTTAAGCACATATATAATCTCATGGAATTTATCAGCTCAACACATAATTAAGTCCTTGACTGGACCAGATCTCCAAATTATAATAGCAAAAAGATGGAGAAATTTAAACAGACTCTGTTCTTGGTTTTTTGGTTCTGGATTTGGTTTTAATTTAGGATATATGATTCACATGTTAGCACTGTATTTAAACATCTTTCTGTCCTAGATCTTGTACTTCTTGTAGTACCGACAAACACAAAGGTCCACCTGAAAAACTGCAAAATATCATCAGCCTATATGAGTAAATGGACGGATCAGAAAGACTATGAAGCAGGGAGTTGTAGAAAGAGTCCAAAATTATTTATTTACTATTTGAAAGTCCTAAGCGGCATGTGCTACAGGTCACACTGAATGTCTGACAGACCTGTCACTTTGTTAAAAAAAATATGTTCTGAAATTTGTACGGAGAGGAAAACCCAAAAAAATGAAGGTAAAATTTTTGAGGAAGAATAATTTTACGTTTTCCATTGTTTCATTGAGTAACTTCCACACAAAGCATTTTGAAAATGCTAACTCACCTTCTTCATAGTCTGGCCTTCTCATAGGTTAAATGGGGTACATTGAGGCTGCAAAGTCACAAACTGCCCACCCATGTACTGTATATTTTAGATTACTTTCAGATCAGTAGAATTTATCCTTTTTGTTGTCTGTTAATCAGTACTTGAAATCAACTTAGAAGCTCAAACTGAAATATTATATCCAAGCTACATATCTCATATTACTTCAATATATTTAAAATATTCAAAAACTTTCAACCAAACAAATAAACACAAGTTTAAAAATTCAGTAAGAGGAGAAAGGTTTTACTTTCTAGATATTTAGAGTTATATAAAGCGTATTTCCATGCCCATGAATGTCATCACGGCCAAGATTTCAGAGCATTCTTTGTTGCAGAAGACAATCTGAACCATTTGAACTTTTATTAGTGGAAAAATTGTAGCTGAACTCAGATCACTGAATGCAAACCCATATTGCAGAGGCATTCCAACTACATGTGACTTCCAAGCACTTAAAAAATGCATTCAAACTTTTCTCTTTCATTTTGGTGGCAGTACTATCACCAGGAGCAAAATTACCATGTCAGCTCGGTCCTTTTTCATTTACTTGTATTATATCTCTATCAAAACTGCTCCAAAAGAGTTGCTATTACCTTTATGCAAACAAACAAATAAAAAGCATGGAAGCAAGTACTTTTTGTTGTTATTCTTTTTCCAGCTCAGGATTTTTATTCTGCTGTACAAATAGGAGGAAGCATCTGTCCTAGTATACTGTAAATTCTATCAGGATTTAACTTGCAAAGATTCAGGCATGCTATTTCTGATCTTCTACGGAAATGTGTTTTGTAATTAAGTTGCAAACAGTCAACTCCACAAATTGGTTTTGGATGACATTCAAATCTTCCAAATACCAGAGTCTTTCCCTAACTGGCCAATATTTCATTATTTAATACAACATGCAGCCATTTCTTGTTATGCATAAGTCACTCAGTAGCAATGAAGATTTTTGAGATAATTTTATCCAAATTTCATCCTCTGAAACCTTTATTACACACCTGCTTCCACAAGATGCTACCAATTATCCTGTTCTAAAATAGATGTCAGAAATAGGCCATGTGTTCTGAAGTTGCCTTGTAAGTCTTGAATAGCAATATTTTGTACAGAAATGTAAATCTAAAGCCTTGAAATGGTCATCTGTGCCCAATCTCAGTTTCCTTTACTGTGTAGCAGTTAGGTTTGTGTTCTTGTGCTTTTCTTGGCTCCTGCTGAGATCAGAATTTAGAAGTGCACAAATAGTAGGAGAAATGTCATGTTTACAAATCTTTTCAGTGTGGTGAGAAACAGGAAGTGACAGAAATAGTATTCTTGGCTGATATTCTAGCAAAGGGCTCTCAGACATTATTCTTGGAGATTTGTCACAAATGCCTTACATTATGGTTATGTGAGTTTGCAGAGAGATAGAAAATAAAATCTGGGGAATCCATCCATTTTGTTTTTCCATTACAACAAAAAAAGTTTCCTACAACAAGGAACAAGCTCCAAAAAGGAAGAAAAACATTTAGCAAACAAATTTATGTTAAGAATGCTTTGCTGGAAATATTTATACTTTACTCCTGGAAATTATACAAAATACAGTTTCACAGTGGTATCACTTGAATCAAAGGGTGTCTGCATGTTAACATATTGAATAGAGGTCGAAGGTTATCCTTTCTGATGAATTTTGTTTAAAAGCACTTGACAGATGTTGAAATCTGTTTCTTCCAAAAGTCAAACAAAAACTGGCCTTTCTAAAAATTGCACAAAGTTCAGAAAAACAATATCTTTTATAATATTGAAGTAACACACTTAATGAGACTCTGAGATGCAGGATGAGATTGCTGGCATAACTTATCTCAAATGTGGAATAGCTTTATTTCTTGCTTACAGGAATGATTGATTTTGATTACAATGTAGTAAACAAAAATATGCCTCAAACTGTTAAGTCAGAGAGAAAAAAAGCTCATATAAAGCCTCTCTTTTGCCACATGCTGACAAAATTGCCTCTTTTCCACAATGTCTTCTGAACTGCTTGTGGGAAAACACCTTAAGATGCTTTAGTTTTCATGGGCCAAATTAGTAATAAGTTACTATTTAAACTTTTGAAGATAGGTCAGTTCAAAATCTTTTGTGTATTTCCCTCAGAGTGGGTGAGAAAGCTAATGCAGTCAGTCAGCCAGCGTACAGCGTCAGTAGCCTCAGGGGAGGCACAGTGATGAGTAGCTGGAGTGGAAAACTCTCAGCACAGCTGAGCCTCGGAGAGGACAGCTGTCCTCAGCCTCCTCCATGCAGAGAGCCTGCTAAAGGCAGACAGACGAGCTGAACCTGGATGAGATGTTTGTCTCTTCAACATGCATGCTCATCTGTAAACTCCTGAGTAAACGGGAACACCACAAAGCACCCTGCATGAAGAAAAGCCTTCTTTCTCTTGGATACTTGTGCAAAGTCTCCTTTTTGTTCCCACTTGCCTTCTCCCCTCCCCTAAAAAGAAAAGCTTAGTTGAATGTCATAGTTTGTGCAAATAAAAAGCATTTGGGGAGCAGGAACACCAACTTTAGGGAGTAGATTTAAAATGAAACATCTTCAATTTTGTTAATTTTTTTTCTCTTTTTCATCGGATTGATAGCTGAAACACCATTGCCACTAAAAGACCTGAACACTCTTGTGATGAGTTCCTCTAGCCACCGGAGTTCATGACAAACCTTTGGCTTTGTGTCTTTGTCATTATGTAGGAGATGCTGGCCACCAATAATCTCAGAACTAGCCCTCTGTGCAACCAGGCTGACACAGTGAAATAAAGCTTTAACAGCTCTCTCAGGTCTTTGTTCTCAGGCCACAAAGCTGATGTGTTTCAGAACAAGAGAGAAAGCTTTCTACAGTTGTCTTTATAGTGAATCAAGTGAATGAGGAAGGAAGAAGAAGGAACTGCATAAACTAATTCCATCAAACAATCAGGTGTCCCTGATTGTCCACTCAAACCTCTTACACTGATGCTTGTTAAACACTCACAGCACACTTGAGCAAATTTAACTCCTGGCTACTCTTTTTCCTCATAACTCATGACACAGACTTTCTATAAGTGATTCCTGACTTCAGCCCTGTTTTATTTCTTTCTGGCAGCCTTCTCTGTTTTCATCAGACACTAGAAAGACTGATGCTCTTTCTCCAAAGAACAGATTTCTAGTTTAGTTTACGTGGCCCACAGTGAGAAGTAACTCATCACTGGAGTTTGTTCACAGAAAATATATATTTCTTTTCACAGAAAATATATACTCCAGAGTGATGATATATTTCAGATATATTTTTAAGCTGATGGCTCAAGGAATTAATCCATATATGGTGTTCCACTACTCACTATTTTGCTTCTCAATCAGAATCCAAGGAAATGACTGTCATTATTACTTTATGTGGCTTTATGGCTTTTATACAAATGAGAGACTTTTGCATCATTAAAATCACTATATCTAACTGATGCATGTCCTGATTTGAAGTAAAAGAGAACCAATTTTCTGTTCAGTAATTTTACTTCTTAGCTGGGCCGCTTCTAACTAACTAAACTCTGAAATCAACAGCTTATTGTTCAGAAACTGTTCACTATCAGAGTGACAAGACCTGATTATACCAAGGAATGATACGCAGAGAGGCTCTTGTTTATGCCAAGGTCAGTTAATTTAGTTATTTGCCCTGTTGGAGGGTCAGAAGTGGGAAAACGTAGAGGGCTCCCACCTGTGGGGAGAAGGGAACAGGACAGGTGACCCAAAACTGACCAGCAGGGTTTTCCATCCCATCTGCATCATGCTTAGTCTAAAACCTGAGGGACTGAAGGGTCACCTCTCTTTCTTCANGTCACCCCTCTTTCTTCAATGGCTGATGTCTGAGCAGGATCCTGTCTGTTCATCTGATCCAAGCGTTCCTGACTTCAGATTTGGAATCTAGATCCTATCCGTTGCTGAGTCCAGTCTGGGACTTCTCCCTGTGCTTACTGGTGACATGGTTGTCATCCTGGGAGTTTGATAGGGTTTTGTATATTCTGTGTACTTTCTTCTCTTTTTAAAGAATGTTCTTCTTAGTAGTATTTATTATTTCATTATTTATTAATATTTTTGTTAAAGCAGTCCAGTTCTTCCAACCTCATAAATCTCTTTCTCTTTTCCTCTCCTCTCTTTGAAGAGAGGTGGGGGAAGGGGTCATCTGTCATTCTGGTTGGCCAATCCAGCCAAAACCACGACAGACACGTGTTAGGAAATTTGGAAGGGGTTAGAAGATGAAGAATTACTATTTCACCATTAGAAATCATTATGATTGATGAAAATTAGAAAATCTTGGCTGAACACATTTGTTCTGCAGATGAATTGGTAACTTTGAATTTGAGGCTTAGCAGTCCAGCACAGCATATGTCATAGAGGCAGCTCATTTTTTTAAAAGTGTTCTCTTTCAATATGCATTTGAAGCAAATGTATACCTTGTATCTCTCAAAATTTTTGTTCTGTAGGTACAGGTACAGATCAGAATAGTATGGAGGGAAATGAAATTTACACCTGCATAGTTGCAAAGATAATCATATGGCAAAGAATGACCTACTACAGAGCTTTTGCTGGTTGGAATGGACATAGAGCCCAATTCTCCTTTTCCACAACAAATCTATGTTTGTTCTGTGCTTTCTTTTTGTGGCTCTCCGCTTTGGAAATAATTTGTTATTAAAATGGACTGCATTTTTCCATGTAGAAATTTCTTTATTATGTGAAAGTCAACCTCACAAAAAAAAACCAAAAAACCAAACCAAACCAAACCAAACCAAACCAAACCAAACCAAACCAAACCAAACCAAACCAAACCAAAACAAACAAACAAACAAACAAACAAAAAAAAACAACAAAAAAACCCCAACAAACAAAAGCCAACCAAAACCCAAACCAAGAATTTTCAGGAGTAATTGCCTTACATGTCTGTGGTAAAGATTCTTGAGCTTGATTAAGTGTAATTCCAGGCCTACAGAGCAATAAAGAAAAAATAAACAGAAAAGAAAACTTTAAATAAAATCTTTTCGCTTTCCAGACTTACTGTTTCAAGCGTCTGAAGTTCCATATGATGAAGGACTCTTTTTTTTGTCTCCCAAAGCCTTGGGCTGCAATGTTCTACCAGCTGTTGGAAATCAAAGGAAATCCACTTCTATAGACTAAGCTGGCTCATCAAAACAGAGCACCCTTATTATGATGCCAGGAGTGGTTTATCTATATGAAATCTCACTCAAGTGCTTGTTTTAGCTACTAAAAGTCTTTTTCTTTACCTTGATGAAAACCATATTGCCTCACCCATATTTTTTCATAAATTACTTTCTATAGTCTGATGTCCCAGAGATTAATCTAGAAGTGTCTCTAGATGTGTCCTTGAAGTGCTTCTCTCTCTTTGTAGAAAGGGAGATTGAACAAGAAGACAGACACTAAATTTTCACAGAAATGCGGATAAATAGGATGAAAAGCTATGTATGAACACCTTATGGAACAACCCAAACAAATACACATTTATAGGAGCAGTATGCACTCCCAAATCTGGATTTAACCATCCAGAGACTAGGCATGTGACCCATTGGACAAAGTTTCTCCACCTTTCACTTTTTCCCTGGAGCTTGTGCTTATCTTCATTAGTGCCAATCTGTGCTTTTATTCTAAACTTAGATTGCACTAGTAAGACGTATCTCCTGATTAAGAGACCTACATTTAATCAGAGCTGGCTGTACTAGTAACTTAGGGACTTGGTGGTAAGCAACAGTGTGAGGACAACTAAGGTATCATCTGCCCTCATCTGAATCTTACTCCTGACCAATAGCAAACATACATTTTAACCCTAGTGTTTTCTCATCAAACAGCTCACTCAGTATTCAGCCTTCTGAAGGATTTACTAGCCCCATCAAATTAAAAGGACAGATATCTATCTAAAAGTCTTGGAAGAAGAAATTGGACAATTTTTTCCTCGTATGGCTTTTCACTATTCCTATTTATTCATCACTATCCCTCCAACGTCCTTTAGCTTTATGCTCAGGTTAGAAAGGCACCGGGTGTGATAGGACAGATGGGAGCTTGTTTTTAACATGATAGATATTTTGAGTTAGTTTATATATCTCTAAGCGCTTATTCGGATAGAACTATAGCTCTAGGTGTGCTGAGATTTTGTTTGCTCTGAAGTATTATATTTCCTACTTACATCATAACAGATAAATAGACCCCTGGAGTTCAGTAGGAATGAATTACCTCAATGATACTCAGTGTCAAAGCAGTAAGACCGTGCTTTTCTCTGTACATTTTTTAAAGACAGGGATTTTTCAAAGCTTCATTTTCTTCTCCATCCGTAATTGTTACGACATACAGAACACACCAAGTTGCACCAGGTGACTTAGAAATGCACATCACTGACAGCCAAAGCTGCTGTTCGATCCTTTCATGGAACTGAGAGATCTGATTATGAGATGAGATGAGATAGTCTAGACTGAAGAAACTAAATGTGAGCACATGTATCCCATCATATCAAATCCTACCATATCGTATATCATATCATATGTCATAAACAGAATCTTCTGAAGTCCAATCCATGAAATCCAAACCTGTTTTTACCAAGGTCTGTGTAGAAGCAACATGCTTTAGAAATTACTGTGTTTTCCACACGAGTTAGGAACATATTGCAGAGATATCATGAACTAGGCTGTAGCAGTCCTATGCTGTATACTTTAGAAAAGAAGTCCCACATTTTCTAGAAAGTGAATTCTCTGAAAAGAGTTGTGAGTTGTGATGATATTGAAAGGATATTGAATACCCTATTCTTAGCCAGCATTACAATTCCAGTTGACAGTCATAACTGAATATCTGACAAGTAGAACACAAGCAGATTACTATGGAAATAGTAATTATACAAACAAATCCTTTTTTGCCGAGTAGTGTCCACAGTTTTTCACAAGCATTCTTTTACTTCCCAAAATATGTACATTTAGGTGGATGCATAAAGAACAAAGAAAAGGTTTTTGCCTTTTAGATATTCTACTATTTTTCAGCCAAAGACATTACATACAGTCATGAGCACACTATGAAGGCCCTGGAAAGTCAGCAAGTAGAATGTAAATGGAAATGGATGACCTCCTAGATCATGAAGCAAATCAAGAAGTCCTTTGTACTTCAATGAAATATTTTTTCTCAATAGAATGTTTGGTTTTATTTATACTGGGATCAAGCACTTGTGATTAGGAATGAAAAGGAAATAGACATTATTTGTCCTGATTTAGAAGTCTCTCAGATTATTATTTTGATTTTTTTTTTTTTTGTCTTCATTATCATCTCTGGAAAACTAATCCTCCCATGTTTTCGTATTGCTTTTGTTGCTGTCGTATGTGTGCAATTTATACCTTCTTCCACACACAGCTACAATAAGGCAATAATTTCCCCTTGACAGACGGTGATCTGAGGTCCAAAGGTGCAGAAAGAAGTTTCACTACCACAATGCTGAACACTGGGAATGGTAACTGGGTGCCTTACTTCCCCAGCCCTGGGCATCCCTGAGAACAAAATCTATCAGCACACAGTGGCTTGGCCACTGCAAAGTCCTGGGTATGGGATAGATCTGAACCCTGCCGCTGCTGTGGAATTTAAGCCTTAGTCCACAAAGTACAGTCTAATCTAGTGTCTTCTCCTGAAGGAAGAAATTTGAACCTTTTGTTTGAGAAAACAACACAAGCTACAGGGAAGTGGAAAGACAAAACAGGGCAGAACAGAAAGAATTTTTTCTTTTCTTTCCTTTTTTTTTTTTTCTTTTAAAAGAGACCAGGGAGGAGTGCCTCCCTGTAGATTAATGAGAAAATACCCACTCACAATTCAAAGGCCTGTGTCAAGCATCCATTCTGTGGCTGAAGGATTTCCAACCCATATTTCCTAACTTTTAAGGCAAATAGTAAGTCACAGATTCAACTTTGAAATCACAAGTCATGCTTCCTTTTGAACAGCTAAATTGTAAAATAATTTGTGACAAGACATATCCAGGAATGCCTTTCTGAAATTGTCGTGGAAAATGGATGAATAACGGGGAAATGTATTCAAGAACCTCATTCAATCTTTACAAACAATGTAATTTTGGAGTGATAAGCAGTTTCATGTAAATGTCCAAACATCAATAAATATAATAGAATCTACTCAAAACAAACGTTTAACTTGGCGGCATACTGAATGTCTTACATCTGTACTTCATGCTCCATATTGACATAACCAGGATTGATATGAAAGATAGTGGACATTTCTGTCATAAAAAAAGCTTTTTACTGTAGTTTCTGAAAGAACACCTTGATATATCACATCTCCAAGAAGGGAGCAGACTAGGTTGTAATTATTTCACCTTACAGAGTCACCCACAGACGTCCTTTTTAGCTGAGTCCTCATACTTACACACATCTTTATGAATTACGTTACTTAAAAGTGAAATTACATTAATGTGTATGGAGGAAGACTTCTCACTGTCACAGCAGAGTGAATTGTTACTTCATCTTATGATCCATGATTCTAATGAAGCAGGTGATTTTAAGTAGTACTTCTCATATAATAACAACAAGAAAATCATGGAACTGTAAGTGTCAGAGCAAACCATCTTCTCCAGAAAGCCATACAGCATTAGATCCACAACTACGCGCTTTCTGTGAGGTTTCAAACTAGAGAAAATTTCTTCAAAACCAACACATAGAGGCTTCTAGGAAAATTTAAATGTGTTAGGAGTGTTTCATTTGCTTTCTCAAACTGCACTTGCCCTTTTCAGGATGTGAAAACGTGAGATTGACAATAATTCTTGGTAATTAAATGAACTACAGAATGTACTGAATAGATTAAGCAGAGAATAACAATTTGTTACTTGTTTTCCCAAAGCATTGTGTCGTCTTTTTTTTTATTTATTTTTTTTGCACACTGCAAATCCTCCACTTGCTGTAAATTATCTGATGTTGTGGCTAGCATATAAGAATGAGCATGTGTGACATTATAATGACACCAGCAACTGTAGTGGCTTGCCTATTTTCATTATAAAATGCATTTTAAACTCCTCACATTTCCCAATAAAGTACATGCACCTCAAGACCTGGAACCCTGCTGATATAAGGAACTCTTTATAACTCAAACAACTGTGATTAAAGGAAAAATTCATGCATTTGGTAAGCCGTTGTATTTTTAATGGACTCAGTTGTGGCTTTGCCACAGGTTTTGTGGAGGAGCCGACTTTGTAGCCCTAGAAGCCAAGAACCTAAAAGGAAAGGGACTCTACAAAGAAAATACCAAAGCAAAATTGGCTTCTTAGCTCCTATGTGGGAAAGAAAACAGTTAGACTTTTCTGTGGATTGAGTCAGTAGCAAATTGCAATATTCTTCCCTTGGTTCAGCTCTCTCCTGTCTCAGTGAGGGAGGAGGCAAAGTCCTACCTGCTCCCTGATGCCATCCACACACATGTGAGGCTCGAACCTTAGTTCTGTGCAGGAGCTCCCCTCCTGCTCCCAGACCACAGAGGGAAGGCAGGTCTTCCTCTTGTGTTCTCCATCTAGCTTAGAGTAGGAGAAAAAGGAAGGGAGGAAGACATGAAGGGAGGATGGACAAAAGGATGAAAAGAAGGAAGGACAGAAGGAGGGAAGGAAGGGAGGAAAGAAAGGAGACTCTGGGATTCTTGGCAGCCTACTCTGCAAACAAAGCACAGCCATTTTCAGAAGCAGATCGAGGCAAAAATAGAGTTGCTATTATCAATATTGTTTTCTTTAAACCTTCCTCTCTTTGTTTTGTTAAACACTTCGCAAAGCATTCCCTGAACATTGCATCTAAGGAATTTTCATGTCAAAATCTCCCCAAGATTTACAAATGTTATCTACTGAGTCATCTAGATGTCTCTATAAGTGTCATTTTAAAAATGAGAAAAAAACAGTTAACTCCATCACTACAAACATACACGCTAACTGTGAGATTCTCCAGCATATCCAACCGGTTTGTGAAGACTCTTAGAAGGAGAAAGACTCTCATCCCAAAAGAAGTGCTTGAATTGCCATTCTTCTTTTAAGAGATCCTCCACCCTGCACACTTGATATTCTCAGGATTTCAGAACAGGACAGGTATAATGTAGGCACTTCTCTACCTTTATGTCCCTCTGTATTACCTTTGGTGCACTTTGCATTCCTGAGAAGTAAAAAACTGAATTCTTAAGAGACAGAGTAAGGAAAACAATCATTTCAATTAAGACTCAAGAATTTTGTAAGGGAAATTTAGATTTCTGGGGTTTGTGGCAGCTGTCACTATGCCTCTGGACACTGAAATTTAAATCCTGTTGTATAAAGTACAGAGGATGTCCCTTGCGTTATGGCCATTAATACGGTTGACTTTTTTATTATATATTTTTTTCCTTTCTGAATTGTCTGAAGAAGCCACTGGATAAAAAACAGATAAATAACAGTTCTGTACTCACTTCAGACATATTCTGTATGCAAAACAATCTCTTAGTACTCTTGATTTTAAAGAAGTTCATTAAATACTGAAAAAGCTGAGTCAACAGAAGCCAAGTCAGCAAATACAGCTTTAGTGTCTATCTGCAATTAGTTTAGACATTCAGACAACAAAGGATGCTAAGTTATTCCCTTTTGACAGTATCATAAAAAGGGAGAGTCAAAAGAAGACAGAGCAGGTTAGTGTGCTACATTGAATTATTTCCACGGGGAGAAACACAGTTATTGTCCAACATGCTGCAGAGGCACCCGAATGTTACTGGTAAAGAATCCATTATTGAACCGATACTCTTTTCTCAATGAACCGATTGCTAGCTATGTCTTCACCTAATCCATTATGACATGGCTCCAATAAAACCTTTTCCTTTGAGGTACAGAAGCGTGGGTATCTCAATATTAGCTTTCTGATACAAGTAAATGAGTTAGCTTGTTCACTTAGCCACACCTAGTTGTGTTCACTGGAATAAATTATAAAGATGTGTATCTATCTATCTCCTTCATCATCCACGCAGTATCAGCTTCACAGGTACCTTGTAATTAGGTCTTGTAGAACTTGCTGATAAATATCTAATTTTAAAGCTTCTCATGGTGACTCACCTCACACTCAGCATAATGCAAGTATTCCTGTGTAAGTAACATTATATACAAAGTATGTGAATTCATTTAAGGGAAAATGAATTTTCCATGTTTATGGACTTTTACTTAAGCAAAGGACAGATGTACAAACTCAGGAATAACCCCAAGCTCTTAATGCCACACTACTAGAATTGAGGGAGCTGAGTCTAAAAATTAGGATCCCTTTATCCGTCCCTGCAATCCTGCCATTTATGTTCCAGCCACCTAAACTCAATGCATGTTATTACTATTTAATATTTCAGTTCACCCAAGAACACAGGTTCTGCAGGTCCCTAGTGGTGCAGTGTTGAGCATACCAATGACATCTTTAACCTCCACTTTGGATGCATAACAAAATTATTTCACTGCCAGACTAGGCAGCTTGAGCCAGTAAATATCTTGGAAGTCCACTGAGTAAAAATGCTCTCAGTGAAAGTCAATGATGGTTACAACTTTTCTTTAAATGGGAGAATGATGTTTTTCCGTTAGTGTCTCCTTCAGATACCTGGTTAGCACTACAACTGAGGGGCTGAGACTTTGATGTAGCACGGGAAGGGGCTATCTGCTTATGGCCTCTGCCCCATGAGCACTTTCTTGCAGATGCCCTTACATGGCTCACATGGCTCCTCACTCTGCACGCTGGCTGTCAAACAGCTTGTTAAGGGGTGTGTAATACCCCTGGGTGTTGTACAGGAAGCCCTTATAGTTTTATGTCAGGGATATAAACTCTACTGGAGAGATCAAGTTCCAAAAGCCAAAATGTGAGAACATTATTGGGTTTTTTCTTAGATCTGGGAGAAAAATTCTGTTTATTTCAGTGGCAGTGCATAAGATCTCAGGAGAATAAGGTCCAAAGTAACTGCACCCCCATCATAGGCTAATGAAAATACGCATGCCTTGAGGATGACTGTAAGCATAGATCTCATTTTTCTGAACACACGACTACTAGTGTCATCTGAAAATTCAACGGTGATGCTGCTTGCATCTGCTATACAGAAACACCTGCTTCTTTAGTAGAATGTGGGGACAGTCACTTTGTCAAGTCTTAGGTAGAATTTTTACAGCCCTACCTTGTAGGTCACCCATGTTGCACAGTATTTACCTCTGACTACTGAAGAAACTAAGATAAATGCTTATCTTTCCATGATGTGGAGTTAGCCTATTCTCTCATTCTGAGTCCGAGTCTAAGGCTCCTTCGTACATATGCAAGACGTAGAGGAAAAACAGCTTCTCAGTGCTGCTAGAATTTAAGGGTCCTGAATACAGTGTCTGTTCCAGACTAAGTCTGATCCTCCACACTTCAGACAGGAAATGCTTCCATAAAATGTCACTTCCAGATCCTTTCCTTCTCCCTTTGCTTTTAGTTTTTCCTTTTTTCTTCTCCTTTTATTTTTCTTTTATATCTCTGTTTCTAGAATAGTTTGCTAACCTAGTAACGGGTTTCACACAAGGTATCTGCTTATACATACTGAAGAAGAAAAGTGCTATTTTCCTTAGTTTTAACCCGGTCAACAAAATTTCCTGCTATGAAACAGTCCTTCATTCACAGTGCATCGTTCTGCATGTTAATTCTTGATGTGACGGATACAAACAGTAAGAGACTATAAAGCTCACCCTCTGCAAATGAAGGTGTTTTCCATCTGGTTGAGGTAAAGCGGGGCTATGGACTTTACAACAACAATGGGGTCTGGCCTCACAGCTCAAATTCATTAAAGGTTATGTTTCTTCTGTTTTGTCGCTGGGTTTTCGCCTCTAATCCACAGTGCAGTGGAGACCAGAGAAAGAATGGCAGTCTACATATTACGTGTTGCTCGGGCTTTTCTTTGATCAGTCTCCTCAACGACCCCAGTATTGCCACTGTTGGTTTTACTCTTTGCATCACAGCAACACCATGAGTTCCCAACAGAAAGGAGGGACCCTGCTGTGGCAGGCACTGTACAAGGTTATAATGAAAAGATAGTCCCTGCCCCAAGGGCTTACTTAACCTTTTTTAATTACTGATTCAGGTTAAGATTGCAGCCCTCACAACTTAAATTGTTCTCTCTCTTGCACTCAGTCTTTTCTAAGCACTGTCATCTGGCTTACAAAATAACAAAAAAAAATTTCTGTAATACTCCTTTCTCATCACTTTTTACATCAGTTGTTTCTTGCAAGGGTTAGCCCTGAAACACATACATTACTCACTGAAATAAATGAAAACACGAGAAGATATTAAGAATTCACCTTCCCCCAATAAAACCCAAGCCATTTCAACTGCTTTAATTTTTGCAGTTTTTGCCAACGAATTGCACAAGCTCAGGCATTGAAATTCATCCTGTGAATACAGTAAGCCTTGCAGGGTATTCATATTGCAGCATAGACACCAGTGGGGTCACTACTAAACCAGAAGTGGGCTCCACATATAAAGGATTGTTCTCAAAGACTGCAAAAATATTACTTATCTGCGGTTAATAACTTGGTTTAGTTTTGCTTTAATAATTTAATTTCAGTTCCTTCAGAACTGGCAACTTAATATTCTCTTTGTCTGAACATAAAATTTAAGAGAATTACTATTATTTCATATCTGAAGTATATTTCAGTAAAAAATCTGTACATTTGGAAATTATTAATTTTATTCTTTTTTTTTCCAGAGAACTGTATGGTGTTTTTCCCTGACTTTCACTGAAAAAAGATGGAAAATTTCAAAATAAATGAAAGTTTCCATTTAGATCCAAAAATAAATTAGAGGCTTTCTTTGCAAAAAACAAAACAAAACAGGTTTCTTTCCTTTAAAGCCATGAGCTGCTCTACCTACCAAACCATTACTCATCAGAATGTGTTTGCTGATATTGCAAATATAAGGAATCTTTGTCTGAGTGTGAAACTTGCCAGAAGCAGTATTCTTTCTTTGTCTTAAATGGCATTGTTTGAAAGATCTCTTTTTGAAGTATTTTATTCTCTATGCATTTAATTAAAACCAAGTTTTCACACACTAGAATGGGAAGCCTGAAGGGGTAAAAATACAATTCCCATTTCCTATCCCTAGGGCACTTATTTTCAAAAAAATGGGTTATACTGACACACTTTACCCTCAGTAAGGGAATCTTGGATTTTAGAGTCTGGATAAGATCAAAATTTTCATTCATTCAAAACAACAACAGCAACAATACCCATTGTATGCAACACTTTCCTCAGTTCACCACCAAAGTGCAGCTACACCTGGAATATACAGCTTCAATATACATAGAGTAAACAGCATCGAACTGTATCAGTGTTGAATAACAGGCTTTTGGATGCTTGGTTAACTGTTCAGTAATGTTATCAAGTTAGGGGAAAGATGTATTTATAGGAGGAGGGGAAAAGCTAAGGAAAGGACTGTATTAACACTGCTGAGAGTGCAGAGTGTGCTACAGTCCTTACAGCTGGCACATTTGAACCAAGCACTGAAGCCTTGCTAGGCCTTCAAGCAATGCTCTGAAGCACATCTCCTGGCTGTCCTCTTTTTTAGGGCACATATTGATCAATACAAGCTGTAGAAATGACAAAACAGGCTGAACAGGCTGTCCATTTGGTTTGCAACATTTTTCCACTACATCTTTGCTAGCTTCCCCAAGCACTTTTACCAGGGGAAAAGTAAAAGATTTACACATTAAGATTTATCTCTTTCGGTACTTGAATATTTGTGGCTTTTAAAAAATGAGCAGCTACAATGTCGAATGCAGTTTGTGTTTTCGGGCAAGCTGCATTTTTGGCATTGTCTGGTTGGTTTGTTTGGCAGTAGGAATGTTAAGCACAGTACAATTGCTGCTCTATCCTAACCTAACATACTGCATACACCACATTTTACAGGCTCCCAATGCTACCAGAAGCAAAGAATAAGGGATTGAGTAGCTGCGTGGTTAATGAAAAGCCATATAGTAACTCCACTGTCCATGAAGACAGCACTGGGTTATAATAAGGCCTCTAGGGTTGCCCAAATTTGGCTTTCAAACAAGTACAATCCTTGCTGATGTTCAGCTCAGCTATTCTGTTTCTTCTCTTTACACACTGCTCACTGCCAGGCTTGACACTCCTTCCCTCCCGGTAGCAGGCCAGCCATGCCCAGGTGGCAGCAACTACCAAGAAACAGAGGGACCAGGACCAGGGGACCAGTGGCAGTGACCAGGGTAGAGGTGGTGAGCCAGAAGTTAATCTAATAGTTCCTGCCCCGAGAGAATTGCCTGAAATTGCTTTCTTCTAGAGCTGACATGAAAGGAGTTTGACTAAGTGTCTCACAGGCTGTTGCACTACAAGGTTAATAAAGCAGAGGGATAAGCAGTCAACCCAGAATATTTTTTGCTGTTTTGGAGATGACAGGCTGGGTAGGGAGCTTCTTTTCCTCTTCTTCTGATTCTTCTTCTCCTCCTCTTTTGATCCTTCTTCTATATTTGTTTTTCTTCACGCCTCACACACATGTTCAGAGTAAGAGCTGAAAACAAGTTAATAAATAAATTCTACGTATTTCTCTTTTCCCAAAATATTCTTTGCCGTACAGAAAAGATGATTGATATCTTATATAATGGAACTCTCAAAGCAGCAGCAAATACAGCAATCATATTCACCTTGAAAATAGGTGTGCTTTTCTGTTTTTCTTTCTAATGTAAAATGGATGAATATTTTAACCTTAAAGACAACGTGAATCACTTTTAGAATACCCTGGTGAGTAACAAATGCATACTTGCACTTTATTCTGCATCATGATGTTACTATACAAGACACAATACGTGCCGCTTTATTTCTCTGCTCAGTTTCATAACAAAGCACTGTCAAAGTTGGTAAAACCAAACTGTGAATGATTTCACCATCCTGTACCTACTTATAAATTCGCTTAGTTCATTTCATGGCAGTCAATGACACAAAAGCAAAGGCTGCTATAAACTTTGCAGGACTTTGAATCAGACCTGATACCCTTGTGTGTAGCGGGGTGTGAGCGTAGACAACCAGGGTGATGTTTCTACAGCTGGCACAAGTCAGCTTGGCCTCTGGACTACTTTAGCTCATTTTGCTGGTGAAAGGCTTAGTGTTTGGGTTCTCGATAAGTATGGGGAAGGACAGGAAAACAACTGATACTGGATTGGCACATCCTTTCCAAAAACCTCAGCCAGTCTTAGCATTCGTTTTGATTTGCTGTCGGTTGCTGATGCGCAGGGGAACAGACCTTGCTTTGCTTGATGCTGAAAAGAAGATAGTCTTGGGGACCTGCCCTTTGCCTAATTTTTATATTCTTTCCTTAAGAACTCACTTTTGCTAGTTGTTACAGAAGAGCTACTGGACTAGATGAACTTTGGTCTCATATATTATCACTGTGTACTTGGAGGCTAGCAGCACTTCTAAAATAAATGTCACATGTGTTCTAGAAAGCAATTATTGTGCAAAATGTGGTTTAGAATGATAAAGACTTATTTGTTATAGAAGATGCAACAGTGAAAATTACTCAGTGAAATGTTTTCAGAATCTAGTAGCTCTTCCTTAGGAACAACCTCGTTGTTATAAAACAAATAACAGAACCAGATTGACTCCAAATAGGTATAGTTTCACTGACTTCAGTGAGCTGCACTGACAGGTACCAGCTAATGATTTGTGCCATCAGTGGTTTTATCTGTTTTAAATCAGTGTGTAACAGGAATAGGATTAATTTTATTCCTACTATAACTCCAAAGACTTCAAAGAGGTTTTGTGAAATATCCATGAGAAAATTAGTTACTCCTAAGCATATATTCCTCTCAGAAATTCACTGAATTCCACTTGAAAAGCACTGCACATCTCTAAATGTCTTTTTTATGGAGTTGTCCTACAATAAAATATGCCTGATTAAGTGCCCTAAGAAACATTATCATTAAGGCTCTGTGTCTGGTGAATATCGTTCTCAAGGCTTTTCTTTCCCTGGTTTTGAGGAAAGAGACATAATGGTCAGTCTGTGATGAGTTCTGAATGACTTGACCTGATTTACTGTTGAATTGCTGCATTTAATATGAGCATTAAGTCACATTTTATTCTGCTACATATTTTCTAACAGGAAAAATGTAAGATGACTTCTTGTTTCAGTTGGTGCTTAAATGAAAAGAAAAAACACAGGCTAAGATATCTACACCACCTGATACTCTCTAAATTAAGAGGTTGTTGATAAAATTAAAGTTGTAGTATTCTCACATGCCAATTAGCCTAGATAACAAACAAGGTGAAATAAAGAGATGATTCATACTGCAGTCCTGGAAAATATCTTTAGACTGCCATCATAGGCTACATGTAAACTCTGGGATTTCCAGCTTTTAGGTTCAGATACGTACAATAGCTCCTTCTTCACTATATGTTGAGCAAGGTCCATTCGTGTTGTTTTCCACTGAGAGGGAAATCAGTCATGCTAGTGGGAAGGAAATCACATCATACCTCAAAACCAAGTGCCCTCATCTGGCTGATCAGAAAAACTTATTTCGTCACAGAGCATTATGTTGCTGAATATGATCAGAAGCAATCCCAGCCTTTCAGCACATGTCCACTAGAAACATAACTCAAGTAAAAATATTTAGGTCTAGACTTTCTTTAGGTGCAAAAAAAAAAAAAATGTTATTTCAAGTTCCATGTCAAGATCTGTGTAAAGGTGGGTCAATTTGGAACCTAGAATTAGAGATGCTTGACTCAAGTCCATGACTAAGATGTTCAGAGCTTTTACATTTTGTCCAAGTAATCAAGCTCCAGCTATTGCCCTGTCTTTTCTGAGGTTTACATGCATACCTGAGCACATCTTACAATCTCTTACAAGGCTATTGGAAGAGGACTAAATAGGTAGATAAGCCAATCTTAGCTCTCAGACTTTCGGAGAACCAGGAGATTAGAAAATTGTTATAGATTAATTGGAGGAATAGTTAAGAAAAAAAGAAAAATTAGAGCCAAAATTACATGCTTCTACTGTAAATTTTTTTATTAGGTCAGACAGATTTTCTCTTTCTATTAACTGTAACAGGGAAGGATTGAATTCTGTGCAACCCTTCCTCACCACATCACACTCCAAACAGCCACAATACAATGAATGTGTTTGTGCTAGCAGCCTCTGAAGGGGGATGGTTTGTAATGAGAAGACATAGCTTTACAAATGTCATCAAGGAAAGATGAAGCAGTGTCCTATGATTAGGGATTGCACCTTCCCAGACTGACTGTCTCTGTACTAGACAGAAGCACTGCTTGTTTTTCCACAGACACTTGGTGCCCACATATGTATGTGTTCATTGTGCTTCCAAAGCTTGTTTTAGCAGAAGACAGGAGAGAGACAGAAGGACAGTTTTAAAGTAGTTCATATCAAGAGCTTCTCAGGTTCTCAGGGAAAATAATAATAATTGTTAAAAATAATAATGACAAAGATTTAAAAGAAAAAAATATTGAACTTTTCTGCCTGAAAGAGTAGTAAAAGATATATACATATCCAGGTTGTATCCCAATGATGATGTGAGTAATTCTGTAAAGCCAAACTGGTTAAAAATATGAATAAATTGGTCTGAGGAGAGGCATAAAGCATAAACCTGATAACTGAAAACAGGAAATTCAAGTGTTCATTATGGTGGAAGAAAAGTCTTTATAAAAACAGGGGAGGGGTGTTATTATTTTTTTGGTTTTGTGATTTAAGGTCTATGTCTTCTGAGCTGGAACTAATGCACAGAATTGTCAGTCGTAATGTCTTTTGTTTATTCCAGTCAAAGAGCAGCTTATCAAGACAGGATCTCTAGGGAAAATGCTAGTGCCTGAAAAATTGAGGTCTAGTTTGTCCTACAAAAAATGTCCTACAAGAATGAACATTTGGTACTGTAAACCATTTGTAAACTAAAGATCAGACCAAAATTTATAAGAAATTTTGAATGTAGTATATTAATGATAAAAATATAATGTGCTCTTGGAATTAAAATCATGTGCACAGCCACTGATGCAATGATTTATGGGAAACATAAACTCCACTAGATTCACAAAATAATCAAGTCAAATGGTAGAAATGGAAGTACCTTAAGCGTGTGGTTGGAAATAGAGTGTGTGGATATATTTGGCTAGGAAAAATAATACAATATCTGGATTTAAAGAAAAAGAAATAAGACTACAAACAGCACTTACAATGCTCCTGTAGCTTGAAATTAAATATTTCTATAAGAAGAAAAGATTGCTAATACTATTTGCAGTAGGGTTTCTTCAGAAGTGTTAATGCTTTTCTGTAATTCATCAAATCCACCCATAAGGCAATTTTCAACCTTTTTTCTAATTTGACAGGCATGTAAAATTTTCCAGCAGATAGGCTAAAGCTTCTGAAGAGTATCTAAGCTTATTGACACTCCTCTTACTTTCCATAGTTATCTTACACAAATCCCTTGGAAATAGACCACAAACATCAAGGTACCCATGGATTCCAGCCTGAAAATTACCATTCAATATTCAAGGTAGGTTGATTCAGTTTAATAGGGGTGGTAGTGAAGCAGGTAGTTTCTCTCAAGCTTTTAAAAAAGTTATATTTGACATTCTAAATCGAGAAGGTCTGTATAATATTGTATTAAAGCTGTGAATATGGGTCAATTCTATCTGTATTATATAGAAATATAGGTTATGGCAATGAGCTAGAGAAGACATTCATGGATATTCATGCAAGGAGTCGTGGCCTGTATTAAAAAGTGAGCAGCTGTTTTTCTTACTATATTAGGTAGTCCATGAAATAAAAATAAGTTCTTGCTATATGGCCAAAATATTGTAAATAGGGAATTTTGTGGGCTGCTAGAAACATAATCTTCTTGTTTTCAGAACTTGCACAAGCTGCATTTCTTTTGGTTTGGTTTGTTAACCTAAATGGAAATATAGATAATACTAAGTGCAATTAACATTTCATGAATACTTCAGCGTCGTCTTGTGCACACAGTTCATAGTTAGACATGCGAGTGGCTTTAATATAACTAAAACTGACTATCGGTATAGATCTGCTCTTCAATTCTTTATGAGCAAAAATTCCAAACCAGAATAGACACTTAGGTGTGAAGATGTTTTCTGTTTTCTGCTGTTTTCTGAAGTGTTTACACTGAATATACTTTAAAAAGAAAAAAACCACCTTCACAGCCACATGACAGAAACTGAAGTTAAACTTATTTTCTCTGCTATTACATGAGTTCATAATAAAAGATGCAAAATATATTATCATAGGTACTATGATACTAGAAAACTCCTGTCCACCAAAATATCAGACAGATATGGATCTAATTGTAATAAGGGACTACCACAGATAGACAGTTTGTTGTAAAAGGTTAAGGTTACCATCTGGAACAAAGTTCCCCTGCGTCTATCTGAAGTAATTCAAAACATGTTCTTCAGTGACTTTTCAAATCTCTTTGACCCTACTCTGGTTTGTCAGGAAGGTTAGAAAGTTAGAAAAGGCTCTTTTTATTTTGTAATTCAATTAAAATCCGTTTGGATAGGGATAATTCTTTCGTGGATCATAAACAAAACATATGAGAACTGAGACGAGTAATATGATCATATTGACATAATGCTGACAGAATGTTCTTTGTTACAATATTGTAAAGAAATAGTAATTTGATTGAAAACGTTAAAAGTGTGACTTTATCTTTTTTGAGCAACACATGACATCCTATTATTGCTACCAAACTTTTTATAATTGGCATAAATCTGCTTTTTAAAATATAGCTGACTGACGTCTTTATAAGCATCAGTAAACAAGCTAATCTTTCATTCAGCATTTTTCATTTCATCAGGGGTAAGTAGACTATTTTTATATGTGACTAGATCCCCTCGCCTTTGAAGTGCTGAAGCTCTTTCCTTTCTGATACTTAGTGCATCCACATTCTTTAATAAACAATGGAAATGCGAACTTTCAGACCCTCATAAAATTCCCAGTTTCTGAACTCAACTTAGATGTTGACTACATTTTAGGAGTTCTGATGATGTAGGATTGTCATGGGAGATGATTTCCAAGAGACCTTTATTTTACAGTTATAGTAATGGATGGTCAGCTTCTGCTTAATAATAATGATTATAACAGCAATGATTATAATAACGATATAAATAACAATAAGAGAAATAATAAATATATGGTTTAAAGTAGACAATGCTCTAAGGTTTCTGATCTCCAGCAAAGAGAAATCACAGGAAAGAAAGAAAGAAAATAAGGTCTGGTGTATTAGAAATTGGGTTCAAAACTCATTCACATCATTCGCGGTGAAATATGAGCTAAACTGTTCAATAACACGAAGGTAAAAGGGAGCAGGCAATATTCACGTACCAAATTTAGACAATAAAATACTTAAATCTGAAGGGTGGTCTCTTCACAGTCCCTTACCCATATCCTGGATCTATGAGTCGTATACCAAAATATTCCCATGTCTTACAGCCATGGTGTACATGTGATATGTCTTTCAGAGGTAAAGGGAGATGAGGAACAGCTCATGAGAAGAAAAGGACAAGCAGCCATTTCTCCTTAATGAGATGAAGCTGGTCTCACTTGCCTGTACTGTCTTCCTGAGCCCTGTGACCAGGAATTTGAAGTACCCAGCATCACCCTGCCAGCCTGGCTCCGCTGGTTATTTAGTGAGGATGTAATACTGAGAGACACAGTTTAGAGGTGACTTGGCACTGCTAGGTTAAGAGTTGGATGATGATCCTAAAGGTTTCTTCAAACGAAAACAATTCTGAGTCTATGTAACAACCCTCCAAGAGCTGTGGTGAACTACTTGCTTGATGACCCCAGAGCTGGACAATCTCAATGAATACCTAGTCTTCTCCAGAGTACAAATTAGAGAACTGGGGACATGCTCCTTTCCCTGCACCTCCCTTGGGATGAGCCTATTTCTTTCCATTGCCTACAGAGATGCATTAGTCAGTCTCTTCCCTTAATTTAGGCACAGGGGTTAGGTACCTCATGTTAGTGGTACAAATACATCACAGAATTTGGTCTACCAAAAATGACTGTGAACATGTACTACAGTAAAAAGCAGTTTGCTAGAGCATGCCAGAATTTGTGACTGAGACAGACCAAAAAGCAGAAAAAAAACTGGGGAGGAATGTCAGGGAGCTCTTTAGAATGCAGCAGTGGTGCAGGATTTAAAGGCTTTTAAAACAAAATACCTCTTTCGCTATTCTCCCTCAAGACTCTTAATTGAAGACTTATGAACAAGATGACTGTAATTGTTCCTTTGGGAATAATAATTGTTGGGAGTGCCCAAGAGAATGGAGCAGAAGTACTAATCCCAAAGGTGGTTAAATGAAGCAGCGGGCATGAGTCTGGGTCATAACCAGAAAAGCATAGTGCCTTTTCCCAACGGCATTGCAAAAGGAATTCAGGAGGAAAACTTATACAGTACTTGAAATTTCAGCAGTATTTTCAGCATTTTGCAACATGCCATTAGTTAGAAAGCTTGGTCAGTTTATAGCTAAAGAGAGTATGCCACAACAATGGCTTCTAGGGTAAATATAGTCCCGGAAATTTTAAAACAGTGTCTACTACAGGTTAAGAAAAATGCAATTTGTTTTCTATAAGAAGTTTTGAAGAAGCTACAAACATTTTCATTCTGATATGTTTTTTCAGGGTGAACTTCCTATGCTGCCACTAAAACCTCAGTATTAAAAAAACATTCGCTGTTAAAAGTAAAATTTTCCTGAGTTTTCTTTTTAAGATATAAAGAAAATAATAATAATAAAAAAGATTATGAACATTTTTTAAATTCATTTAAATGTACCTTACTCTCTTTCTCATATGATCAGGACTTTGCTCAGGCTCACAAGAATGAATTTTTTTCAGAAACAAAGGGAATTTTAAAGGCAAAACATTCTCCTCACAGGGATTTTTCCTATCTCTACTCAAAAATCTTACCTTGGAAATTTCTAATCAAGGATTCCCTTTCCCATTGCAGATCTATTTCTGATGGAAATTTCTGCTCTTGCTGCCCATTGTTTATTTACCTTGCTTAAGTACATGGGCCCATCCTTTATAGGTTGCCATAAGTCCAGAAATTGAGACATGTACAGCTTGTAGAGGTTGTAACTATTTTCAACACATTCATTGTAGTTCTGAGACTCTCCTGGCATGTGCAACAAAGTTGACATGAACACGTGCTGTAAATCCCACTCTTTGGAACAGCAGCAGATTTATTACATTGGGATTACATAGTCAATCTCTGTTGGACAGTAAGCAAACTGTCCCTAGAAGTTTTGGGCTTGGAGACCCTTAGCTAGCCAGTGCATTCACAGTACTTTCATCTATTAATTGAGATTGCACTCTAAAGAGTGCAAGTGATTAAATTTTTTTCTCATGGAGGAAGGAAGGTCTTACCTTCCCATTGAGAGTCAAAAGGGATGGGAGGTGATTTGCTCCCTTGTGTTCTCTCAATATATCTGCCTTTTTTAAAGGCAGATATATTGAGAGACATTGGTTTAAATTTCTTATTCCCTGTGTCTATTCTGACCTTCCTGTGGCTGTAGAATAAAGGTGGATACCAATTGATGGTCGCTAATGGCTTGGCTTTGGAAGATGAAGGGCAGTACCCATAAGAAACTTTCCTATTAGGCTCAGTATTGACATGTTTAAGTATCGAATTTAAAAACTACTAATCTTTGCATGATAGGAATGTTTAGCTCATCATAACTTGTAACTAGGGTTCAATGTAGATTAAAGAAGTAAATGACTACAGGATAAATTGGATTTTACCAGAAACAGGGGCCTAAAGTATTTCCAGAAACCCATTTTGATACCTTATTTCACTCTTGAGATTAAACGCACCCTCTTTATAGGCCAAGAAATATTTAGCTCAGAAAACTTGTTGCAAGACTGATGCCGTATAAATTCTGTGCTGGAGCCTGGTGCTGTATTAAGCAAGGCAGTTCTTGTATGGAGAAGCAATCTCATTCATTACACCACCTGACTACCAGGCTCTCAGAGCTATAAAATGTTGCTCTCGCTACGTTAAACCAGCTGTTGCAGCCTCCCATTGAAATTTGTATCTGTCTTCATCTTCCTGTTTGCATTAACCACAAGGGCAAAACCCCACAATGAAAACATTTCTTTTAATTGAAGATTTCTCCTTTTCTGGAAATAAAAGATGATTTTTATAATCATTTTATAATTGCTTGTTCTTCTTTAATGGAGCATTGCTCCTTGCCTGTGCAAATGAATTCCAAAACTGGAGAGTGAGAATACATTTTCTGATGCCAATACTGTTACCATTTCCATTTAAAATAAATAAATATGTAGATAAATAAATAAATAGATGGTTTCTGCCTAATGTAAAGCACATGGCATGCCTTTGAGTCTTGAGCTTGTTTCAAATCTAGGCTGCAAATTTATTTATTTTATTATTATATTTGTTTAGATTCTTACGATGTTTGGAATGTGTACATATGCAGGAACTGCTAGGAAATATGTGATAGTTCATAATGGCAAGATAGCAAGATGCAGACATATAACCATGCACATAAACATATAAGATCAATAGATGCGCATTTAAATATGACTATCTTTAAATATTAATATGAACTGTTTTGTTATACTATTTCCTCTGTGGATCGATTCTTACTAACTTATTCAAGTTCCCAAACTACTAGCTCAAGAACTGGACTCTTAGTACTTACTGTAATGGTTCTCCCTTTCACTCTGTTGTAACACAAAAGTGTCCTTGACATTCTACAGCCAACTTAAGGAAACTATTTAAAAATAGCGGTAAATATTGGAGGAAGAATCAAACAGCACAAGACTAAGAGAAGGAAATTATTGTACTGAGTACTCCAGAAACTTCCTTTTTCTCGGACTCTGACACATCCAAAACTTAGAGAAGGCTTATTTTTGCAGGCAGAGTTTTTGCAATGTCTCTACAAGATTTTTGGCACTGACTCTGGGAAAATAGCATAAAAGGCAGTGGTAAAAAGGCGCAGCAGGTGATGATGCCATTCAAAATTCCAATCTGGTGCACTGCTCTGTGGCAAACCCTTCTGCCTGAAGCCTGCAAGCCTGATCACTACATTTCCAAGCTTTGAAGACAAGATAGTTGAGCCAAATACAGGAGAAGGAAGAAAGTATTTAGCCCTGGGAGAAGCTCTCAAACCGATTTGTGGCGCAAGAGTAAAAACAGGAGTCAAACAAACAAACCAACCCCAGCTACATCTAGAAAACTGGTAAAAGAGTCTCACAATTGGATCTGGATTTGCTAAACAATTGTATAAGAAAAGGATGTGTAATGTGTGAAATTAGTGGATATAAGGAGGGAGATACTAGTTGCTGGGGTTTCCTTTGCTTTTTGGTTGTTTCCCTTAAAGAATACAAAATAATAGACTGCAAATTATGAACCAGAGAAGCGGATGTATGAAAAACAACAGAGACATATACATTCCCAGTGGAACTCCACTGAGATTGCTGGAAATATTCCAAGGCATGAACAAGGGTCATAATTCCATGTTTATATTAAAACCTTGGAGATTAATATAAACTGCTAGACTTGAGTTTTGGAAAATCTGAAAAAATCCTTTATACAACCCTTCAAATCCCACACTTGGCATATTGTTTGTGTTTTGAATACTAAAACATAAGTGTGGAAAGCACTAAGCATAAGTGATTCATATTAATTTTGTCACAGTACATATTACTACAACGCTTTAAAATATTATAATTAAGGTGACATGAATAAAATAGAATAGAATAGACACCACATTACAGCAAAAAAAAACCCTGAGTTTTAATGTTCTACAACCACAAATTTTGTAGTTTTAAGAATGGTATGTCTAATTTCCTACCCATTTTCTTATGTAATCCTTTCAGTTTTTTTATTTTTCCTGAAAATTGCCCAATCATTTTCACATCCCAAAATCAGTGTACACAGTTTCAAGTAATTTTATATCTGTAGTTTTGGAATCACTTAATGATGCATTACAGAGCCGCAGGAATAATATATTTTTCTACCTCTAGCTGGTATCATTTTTGAAAGAATACAGAAATGTCAGTGCCTGCTTGTATTTTACTCTTGAAACACAAACAAGACAATGGAGCTGTGTCAAAAGTGAAAGATGAGAATTTAATAGCTGTCCACGAGTGTGTAAATTAAAGCTGAAGACTGAATAGCAGTTCATGGGGCATAAAACCCAACAGAGAATGGGTAGACAAGAGGCCCGGGGAATTGCTGGACAACACTGAAATGTCAAACATGAGTTTGACTACCTGCACCTCTAGCTACAGCACAAAGTGAGCAGGACAGAGTGGCCAAGGTCAATGCCGCTGAGTTCAGAGCATACGTGAGATGGTGCTGGGTAGTTTGGAGGAGCACTGAGGCAGAAATCAATTGCAGCAAGATTGCCCTGTGAGGTGATCTCTGCCAAATACACTTCTCTTTTCCCTGTCACCTGTCACAAAGCATTGAAATGTCTTCATATTTCTACAGTGAATTTGCTGTTTTTCAATAGTAACAAAACACTTTTTCCTAAGACAGTGAAATTTTGGATGAATAGGGGCCTCCTTCCTTTGCAAAGTCCACAGATTTAGCTGGCAGTCAAGAATAAGTTACCTCCCAACCTCCATAACTAGATCAAGTGTGAGGACAGGTTGATGGCTGAAAGGAAAGGACTGGACTTAGTGAAAGAGGCTGAAGTGAAAAGGTCAGACTTATGATGCTGAGCACAAGAAACATTAAGTTGCTAGTAGCTCTGCTGGAGGCAACAGATTGACTGCAGATGTGAGGAGCTGCAGCCCAAAAACCTTTGGTAAGCCCATTGCCTCTAGTTAACTTCTCAGAGGAGCAGCTGCATCCATGCCCAGCATCCCTCCAACCTACCCTCCACATTACAGGGAGTGTTTTATAGCTGAGGAAAATTATCTGCCTTAATCATGACAGGTAGAAAACTTCAGCAACTTTCTCTTGAATGGAAGTTGAGTTAAAAAAATATAAGTTAAAGGAAAGAGAAACCTATGAGTGAAGCCACCAATGTGTGTTTTGCTTAGGAACCTACTGAGATTGAGAGCTGGCAAACACCTCATAACAATTTTGTTACTGACTGAAAATAGAACAAATCCAGTTTGATTTAGGTTAGTGGAGTACCAGTGATTCATGGCATTAGTCAGCCATGTACATTCCAGCAGAAATCAAACCCAGTAACTATAAATAATACTAAAATTGAGTAGCTTCACAGGATTCGAAGGATTCAATGCATTTTTGTCTAAGCAGAGAACATTATACCCTGGCTTCGCAGTTCACAGGAGTTTTTCATGAGCTTCAGAACCCTGGAAAAGATAGCTGGACTGCAAAACAATCTGTGCATACAATTCTAGATAAATCCATTTTGCATGTACTAATAAGTTTCCTTAAAATTGGATAATAGACTTAAAGCAGGGTAGGTTACAGCTGACAAAATTCAAATATTGACATCCCCAGTTGATGTTGTGATTACTGACCGACTGCATAAAGCATGACAGGTTAAACACCAGAGGCTTTAAGTGACACTCAAGAAAAAAAATCAGCCAAAAGATGGCTATGCTCTACAGTGAAAAGCTGCTCTCTGTGCACAATATGGGAGCCAACAACACCTTCAATGGAGTTCTTCCATTATCAGATATGCTGACTTATTGCACCTGCAGATCCACACCAAACTTTTTACTGCCACAACTGGTCTTATTTAAATTTAGAAAAGCATTTTCAAGAATAGGCTTGAAAATAACAGAAAATATTTAGGGGAAATTGCATTTCAGGCAAATGAAGAAGGCATAAGGAATCAAGAGGCTAACCAAAAGCATGAAATAAAGTTGTCTGGTCAAAGTGGCATGGAACTTGGAACTGATCATTGTTGTTTCTTTTCCCATGTTTTGCTTTGATACTGAATTAATTATTCTAGATACCTGAAAAACTGCAGGAAAAAGATCTTTTGCAAAACAGTTTAAAAGAAAAAAAAAAAAAAAAGGAAGAAAAAAAAAAAAAGCAGACAGAGGCAGCAGAATGTTATTGTAGAAATTCAGAGATTTCAGTGATAGACCCCAAGATATCATTAGACCCACTTTACAACCCTGAATTAGCCTGAGGGGAACAGTTGCCTTCAGATATACTTAAAGTTTGAGAGTAAAACTTTAACCATTCTACAGTATATGATGTTTACTTCACTGTGAAGTGTTTGTAGTTGTGCATGTCCCTCTGATCTGCATGGAAAAATTACTATTTTTAATGCAATGCCCCTGGCTGAAGAAGGTTAGAAGAACACAGTGTAATATCAGCCACAAGACATTGACTACATTTGGTGAGAAGGATGGTCTTTCTACACTGATGCAACAATTTTAACCTTTCATCACATGTTTTGATGACAGCTGTGTTTCTCAGGCTCTCTACATACATATGTGTGCGTGTATACAGATAGTCTCACAGATATTATTGTACTTAGTTCTAAAACTTGATATTTAATGTTTATTAGTGGAAACTAATTTTTAGTTGCCACTAATTTCCTTTTTTTTCACCTTGAAAATGGAAGAGAATATGTTAGTTTGCATTTTTAGGGATATTCCTTTGAAAATAATTTTGAAGTGCATTTTTCAACAGAACAGTAAGGGAGTTTATTAACAATAACAGTAATCTATTTCAAGGTCCTCTTGGTGTATGCAAATTCACTTTTGTAATTAATCTAAGAAAAACGCTTGATTGTCTCTAAATCAGAGTCTAGAATTGAGAACAAAAACATTCTTCTAAAAATAAAACCTCGCATCTGATTAATTTTTATGTTTTTTTTTTTTTTGTAAGTAAATTTAAAAGTGCTTTGTATAGGCAACGTTTGGGTGGAAAATAATTATAATAGGATGATGTAATGAAGATGTAGGGTTTTTTTAGAAACTTTCTTATCTCAATAAGACCTCTGAATTTGATATAATTCCATTTTGGTTTAATGCTCTCTTATGAAGACATAGCAGAACATAAGATGTTTGAACACTGGTGTGTGCTTTGAATAATTTTTGCATTGCCAGAAGCACAGTAAATATGTTACAGTCTTCTCTTGGTAAGGAATGTGCAGCCAAGTGTATTTGAAAACCTAATTTTCTTGTTTTGTCCCAATAGTCTGTTTTCCAATGCACCAGTTTATTTTACTTTGAACATTAATCCTGTCCTTTTATTCTTCTTTGGTGGTGTGCTATTGTCTTTTCCAGAGCTTCATTCCATGCTTTGTTCTTAGTAGTTCTTGCTTGGAGTAATTTCTTCTTGTAAAGCAGAAAAACTTTGGTGTTCACTTCCTGAGCTTTTATATTAGGGCTAGGAGTTGTCCTAGATGCAGATGACTTTTTGTTACACTGTGCTTGAGTTTTGACAAGATAAAACAAGTAAGAGTGTTTCATTCAATTTGTATAAATGACTGACAGTAACAGGATTACACTGATACAATTTTAAAGCCAGTCTTGCTAGCTATATAGCTGTAATTTGAAACAACCTACTGCTGCTTTTATATCATTGCATTGTGCCCTCATATAGCGCCTTTTAATTTATGACTGCTGTGTTATAACAACAGTTGACTTATTAATGTAAAAAATTTTCAGCTCCTCCTATTTGTGCCATATCATCAGCTAACACTGTTATCATTGTTGGTTCTTTGGCAAGAACTAATGCTTTATTAATGCACAAGGCAGAAGAGACCAAAACATAATATTGGTATACTAGACAAACAGCACTGACTTCTTACACCAGCAGAAAATCTAGGCTCTGAATGCCTTGTATTACAGTTGTTGGCATTGCATTTATTTATTCTAGTAAGGATCTGGACCAAATCAGCACTGCCTATCACAGGGTTACAGCTGCAACTTGTAGAAGGCATTATTTTAGAGAATAATTGTCCCTCACTTAGTAATCACTTAGCAATTTTAAAAGGTATTTGATTTGTGGTTATTAAAAGAAAAAACACATCTAAAAAGATTTAAAGATTTAGCACCTGTAAAGAATTTTTAAGCATCAGCTTAACTTTTAGCAGACCTATCTCGTTTATCTTTCCTACGAATGAAATCCCATGCTTAAAATTTTCATTGAATCTGACCATGCACACACACAAAATAGATTAAGGGATAATTGTGATGCAAGATTTTTCACCTGCATTTCCCTGGAGCGCTTTCCATTTAGTTTATGTCTGGTTTCAAGACATACCCATCAAAGTGATACTTTTGTGTTTTGAGTTGTTGTCATTTTTTCTGTTGGTGTATATGGAGGTCCTGAGACATGTAGATGCGGAGAATGGAAGTTTATCCTGACCCAGGATGTTTCTTCAACAGGATCAATCAAATAGACGAATGAAACATGAGAGTGGGAAAAATACAGCACATTAAGTATAAGATAATGACACAGAACCCATTATTGGCATGTAAAGGTAAACTTTACACAATCAGTGAACAAATAAGATCTATGCTTTATAACTTTAGTTAACTATTTCTCAGTGGGATGTGGTGTATAGATCCAAGTTAACTGCTTCAGCTTTGTTTCCTATGTGTTTTCAAGATATTTCTAAAATTAAAATGATAAATGATTTTATAACTTGCCTTGGGCCAATAAGATTTCTAGTAATTAAATTGACAGAAATTTGTGTTCTTTTATGCTATAATTATACAACTTACTGTTCCTGTATATCTATGAATATCTATCCCTTACTTTGTATGACTGTATCAAATAGCTAGATATTTAATTTTATAGTTGTTAGTCTAATTACATCTGAGTAAGTGAGGCTATTAAAGTTGGAAGTAGATGTATGATCAGACATTTAAATTTGGACCTTTGTGTACTTTTGAAAAAAACCTTTACTTTTAAGCCAAAAAACCCCCTCTTTGAGCTGAAACCATAATTCAGTATTTCAATATTCACCTTTTAGGGATGGAAGACATGCATCAGATCCCATTCATTTCCATGCCACCAGACTATTATAATTGTGCTAAAATGCAGTGTAATCAATAACAACCTAGAACAATTCACTTTGTGGAGTCAAGTTTTTAAAGAATTTGACAATACTAATTTTTTATTAATGCTTGAAATCATGAATCTATCATTAAGAACACCACTGTGTCATTGAAATATGTGCAGGCTTTATCTTCATGTGATGTGTGTCCAAGGCACATATGAGGGAGAAATGTTCGATAACTATTCTTTCAATCAAACAGATGCATGACAAAAAATGGAGCTGGGAGAATGTGCTAATCTGTCTTTGTTTTTAGAGGAATGACAAATCCCTGAAATAAAAACCAAGATACTGGAGCCACAAAATCACACAGGAAGCTTAACTGACCAAACGAGTTCTGGGAAAAGAGGGTGAGGTGAATAAAAAGGGGAGAAGGTGATTAATGGGGCAATCAGCCATGACCAGAGAAAGTAGACTGACTTAAAAATATTCTTTATACATTTTGACCTCAGCCCAAAGTGATGACAAAACTTCAGAAGGAAAATGTATGTAGGAAAGAGGTTTGATTATCATAATTATTTGTTATGTGCTCTAATACTAAAAGAGAAACAGCATTCCTGTGCACCATTTAATCTGTTTTTACCCCTCTCCTGACCAAGAAGGCATAAACCAGAAGAATATGTACCACTGGTATGCTGAGAAGTTTGCAAGAGACGGGCATTTTCTGGGACAAAGGTGTTAGTCGTACTTTGAGGCTAAGGAAACTGAGGATGTTCTGTCTCTCAGGTGATACAAGATCTCCATCAAAACCTCAGGCCTATGGGTCCGAAGCTAAAACCATTATCTGAGTTCCTCTTTGTTGCAGTAAACTGAAATTTTCATCTGTCTGGATTCAGAGTAGCTACCTGAGTTTCCATTAGTGGAATCTTAATCAAATTAAATCAAATTAAAATGGGTATGTAGGGAGTTAAGTCTTTTGTTGATCAAGGAGTCATCACAATTCACAAGGAATTACATAGTGTCTTTGAAACTCACCGAATACATGAGGGTTAAATAGAAGTAATTGCTTTTTCTGCTGTGCCATTTTACCTTAGTTAAGAATGTCTTGGGACCTCTCTCAACAGCCCTTCTGCCCCACCAGCTCAACATTGGCACCTGGTCCATTCCCCGTATGTTCTTCTATTGCTGCATATTCTGTGTATCTGTGTGAGTGTGCGCAAGAGGTAGGGGATGAGATGAGTAGGACAGGGATGAAAGCTGTCTTAACTTTCTGTTTCTTCTGTCCTTCGAGTTGATGGATGTGGCAGGAGAACATCTACCTGCCTGGGCTGGGAGCTATGCAGCCAAAGACTTTCCAAAGAAGGCAAAAGACTGAAAACATGCAAGAAATTGAATGTTTCTTTGTGTGTTACAGTTGTTTATGTCTGAAAGTTACAACAAGGTCAATAGGAAAAGATACACAAAATTAAAAAAAAAAAAAGGAGAATAAAAAGAAAGAAAAAACTCCCAACGTTTCTTGAACTTTTCTGAAAGATTAAGACTATTTTAATACTTCAGCACAAGCTTTTTATTTCTACTGCACCACCTATTTATCCTAGAAGGGACATCTGCTTTGACCCTTTAAAAAGGCCCTTTCTTTAAAGGTATTTGTAGGGGCAAGTACATTGAGATATATTGCCTTTTTATCACTCCAAGCGCCTTTTTGCACACATTCATTGAATATGAGATCTTGACTCCTCACACTAAATAACCCTGAATCTTTGGTAAAACTGAGGTGCCAGAGGGCTTAATGACTTCCTGCTACAATTATTTTAGCAAGTATCAGTCAGGTAGCAGATACTTTGCAATATGGATGTGCTACCAGAGACAAAACAGTAAGAAGTATCTGCAAGTCAACTATTACTCTCCAGGCTGAGAGATGATATATCAAACCCTCTAAAAGTGGAAGTCTGTATTGCTCCCCTCTGTGACGGGAGACGTAGTTTCCCAGATTAAGGTTGTTATTTGGCATCCTCACTACTTCACATACTTGCCATTCAAACTGGCAAGCTTGAAGTATGATCAACACTTTTGAGTCCAGGACACTGCTCTTTGGTCCAGGTCTTCTGAGCTAAAGACTTCACAGTCTTTGTTCTAGGCTTTTATTTTTTCAGAGACAAATCAGCAATTTTGGAACCGCTGCCAAGTACTTCCTTAATCTCCTTGTTAACATCCCCTGGCCTCCAGTCTAGAGGATTGGACCATACTCCCTGACCTATTTGTTCCCCCCAGGGAATTTCTAAAAATATCAAAGGAGAAAGCAATGTATTAGTGAAGCAGTGTGTCCTGAGGTTTATAGAGGACTGAGGCGTCATTAGAGTTTTGCTTCTGATTAATTCTCCTCTGCACTTTGTGAAGAGAGCAATCCCTGAACTCTGAAGGTATGTTAACACACCAAAAAAGCAAATTAGATGAACTACATAATAAACAGGAAATTTTTGGTGTGGAGCATCTTCTCTCTACTTAAATATGGGACTGGGAAGAAATGACACTAAATTTTATAAGCTGCAAACCCCAAAATGTATCTTGCTTGTAATCAAAACTTGTAACAGGAAATTCTTGGATCATTCTGTAGTCATTTACTTAATGAGACAGATGTAATAAAAGTATAAGCCTGATTTTTTTTAAAAAGAAACTACTTGAGTAAATACAGAAAATGTTGTTTTGAAGAAACATGTCTTAGAAAGGAAACACTTATTTTATTCTCTCTATTACTATGACTTGGCAAAGGAACACAAGTATGAAAGCAGAGTAATGGAAGCAAAACAGATCACAGAGAGTAAAGTTAATAGAAACTATGGGTGGAACATCAAAAATTTTCTGCTGCTTGCCCTTGTGGTAGCCATATAGACAGAATATACATGTTAATAGCCAGTCAGCAATCATTTTTGCAATGTACCTAATTTGTGAGGTGGTACTGTGCTATAGGGGGAAAAGAAAACCCAAACAAACCAGACAGACGTGGCTTTGACATAACTGATTGCATAGAAAATCATTCATTAAATAATTGCACGGAATCATACATGACCAAAATTATTGCAAAACATTTTGAAAGGTNTCAACCCACGAGTCTGCCTTTTCTTTCTCATCCTCTCCCTGCCGCTGGGGGGCGGAGCCAAGGGGCTGCCACGTGGCGCTTTTGTTGCTGCCGAAGCTAAACCGTGACACTCATCTGCGTAACCATCTCTGGTGATGATGCACAAAGACATATTGACCTATAAACTTCTCACTTTAGCTTTCAAGATGCAAGTTTTGCTTTTATCACCTCTAGAATTTAATTAAGAATGAATTCATATATCTTTTTGTAGTCTAATGCTCAAGCAGTTATGCGGGTGAGGTTTCCTTAAATTATAAGAAGCTACTGAAATTGCATTCTACCTCTCAGTAGTTCTACACTGTTCAGAAAAAATGAACTTTATTGCACCTATTGGTCAGGGATTTCAGTGGTTTGTACTAGACACTTTTTGATTTGTGAACTCTGGGAAGACAAAATAAAGCATGAAACACAGGTATGTTTGCCTTAAATGGCAGTAATTTTGTAAAGGAAAAGTTCCACCTCCTATTGCTTACAAGTCACAATTCTGCAAGGATAAATTAGCTAAAGAGTACAAGATATTTTCTCTCTCTCTCTCTTTTT
>VXBW01006646.1:193194-281014 GCA_013400375.1 Thinocorus orbignyianus | reverse complement strand
TTTTTTTCTTTTAAGGCTTGATAAAACCTCGTTGTTCCCGCCCCCCTCTCCCTCCACCCCCCCACACATTTGCAATAACATCTGAGTCTTTGGACTTATGCAAAGTTTATATTCTATGACATGGCACTTGATAACAAATTCTGTTCACACAAAAAATAGCACTTCAGCTGTAATCGGTGCTTAAAAATTATGAGCAGTTTGTGTAAACTTCTCTTTTTTTTGGCACTACTAGAAGTCAGCTGTGATTTCAGAGTATAATAAATGCATTTGGTTGAATTCCCCTGTTGTGCTGTGAGGAGAGCTTGTCTTTGGCTCATTTAGATTCTGAAGACTTTGTCCAGTGTCCAGATGCACTTTTAAAATGTAGTTAAGAGAATAATTGCTGAATGTATTGAAGAGCCATTCCAATTTTTTTCAGTTTATGCCCAGTAGATTTCACAATTGGCACAATTACCACAAACTCATTTGGCAAAGAGCCATTATCTTCAAAGGGAATAATGTCTACTAAACTAGTTCTGAGTCTTATCCATTATTAAGAACGTACATTTAATAACTTACAACTAATGGTCTTCAATGCAATCCCAAAATTGCTTAAACTGCTTCTCACAGCATTTGAAACAAGTTAACAGATTCTGTAGCCTGCAAAGGCAGAAATACAGTAATCAGTGCAATAGCATTGTTGGAGTTTCCTGTATCTGTTCAGGAATAAACATGACTGAATAAAGCTGTAGCAAGAAGAAATAATAAGGTGGAAAAGGCTAACTAGTCCTTCCAGCTACTGAATATCAGAGGTAAAAATCTGCAGTGGCACTGAACTGAACATGTGCTGTGTTGCACAGGGAAACTTTCTCACCAAAAACCTCTTTTGCAATAGTATTGCTAGGGAACTCTAAGGTGGTGGAGGTAGATAAGTAAGATGTGAAATTTTGCTTTAAAGATCAAATTTAAATGGAGATAATTTTCTCAATGCAAAAGTCAGACTGCTTCAGACCAGAAACATTCGCATGGAAACTGTCAAAAAAATATTGTTTACAATCAAACTCCAGATTGTTAAAATATTCCCAAATTTTGCTGAGGTGAATTCCAGTTTCATAACCAATCAAAAGCACAAAATGCTCTTTGCCACATTTTGTGTTAGAAATTTATCTTAAACCCTTATACAACTCATCAGAATTTCTGTTAAATTAAAGTGATTTTATCCCTCTGACCTTCAGCCAATGTGACTTCTTGACTAATTCCTAGTATTTTTGTGAAAGCCATTTGAACAAAACATTCCTATGGAAATACCTTTGCAAGAAAAGAAAATGGCTTATTGCATTATTGAAAATAGAAGGAAGCCATTCGCTAAGATCAAAGACCTTTTATCCCTGTGAAAATTGCCTGCCAGCACATGAGAATCCATGAAGATTCAAAGCAATGTGCCAACTTTTTGTTTTCATGGCAAGTCTGTCTGTTATATATTTCCTCAGGTTTTCAAATAGAGCTAGAGAGTTTTTTTTTCACAACTATATACTGGCAATTAAACAGGCAGAAGTTTGCAGCTGAGCTTTCCCTATACAGTAAGCTGATAATGATGTAGTCTTTCTTCCAACTGCAAAGCACTGCAGGAGAGTTCATGCAGGTCTTCAGAATGTCTGTGCAAAGACCAGAAAAGCAGATCTACTCCTAGTCCATTGCTGCTTGTAAAACAGACACATATTGACAGTATGGTGAGAAATTCTGAAAGACATTATATTGTGGGTGCAGCAGAGCAAAGCACATGATCAACTTTTTCTTCTTTTGTGGCTCCATTTGTGTTTGGAGTATATTTTTTAGTCCTTTCCCTAGTCAGGGATGCTCTCACTGTCAGTATAGGATGAGAATATGGTACTCCTGAACACAGGATTTCCTTGAAAAATAATAGTATTTCTTTTTCTTATTTAAACAAGAATCTTCATGAAAGATAGAGAAGTGAACACATAATTTTCCTTCTATTCCAATTTGTATAGTCTTATTTTAACCAGTCTGCTGAAGGAATGCGTGAAAAATAACACCCCTGTTGGCATTCTCATGAGAAAATTGATCCTCAGTACCTAGAATGAATACAAGTATTAGCTCATTGCAAAGCATTATAATTTTCAGGCAATAATACCAGTGCACTGCACTTTGATGCTGCCACTATCGTAATTTGCTTGGCTAGTGACTACCCTGTTGCTTCTATTGTGTTCTGCCTAAATTTGTAGTGAAGGGCAGCCAACAAGAGCACAAAATGAGAAGCTTTGTAACTCCTACTCCAGTGCTAAGGCAGAAACCTGGTGTTCTAGCTAATTGTGTCTCAGGAATGATTTTTAAGGAGAGGAGTACTATCTCCTTACTCTCTGATTAACCCTCCTACCTCCATTGCCATTACAAGACTAACTCCATGCTGTGTATGTTCAAACACAACACACTCAAGACCTCAGGCATACTTGTTGCCCCCCTGAGTGGGCTGATAGAATTTTCCCAGCTCTCGGTGGTGGAGAATGGGCTACTGATCAACCATGGTTGTGCAGCCAGTCCTGAGAGACACAAACAGATGGGTCAAAGATTTCTCTCTGAGTCTGAAGGTTATACAGCTGGTTTCTTTCCCACTAACTTACAGCTAAGCCCGTATCTCTCTTCTTCTGCCACCTGTGAGCCAGGTACAGACTGTCAGCCTTGTGCAGTGCCCATCAAGCAGGTTTTCCTGGAACTTGAGGCACAGGATGGGGAAATTCTGTGGCATCAAGTTGCAGCTGAAGCTTCTGCTGAGAGCAGCTTCCTCTCATCTGCAGCTGCTCACGTACCCACAGCAGGGTAACAGTCTTTTCACCCTCTTTTTGCCAGCAGACAACTTGCAGAGCCACTTAGGAGGCCAGCCTCCTACATGACAGCACACATCTGTCTGAAATGTCACTGCTTCTTTCCCGATGGGCTTAAGGATTTAAATCTTCCTGGAAAAATTGTGGTCTGCTAGGTTCAGTAGGCCAGGCCAGGCCACCCAAAGATACTTCATCACTTCATAGCTGTTGAGATGCAAAAGACAGGTACCATACCCTTTCTGCAGGTTCATTTCCCAGCAAACCTGCTAATGAATTCTTCTGATACATCACAGAGAAGCCAAAATAACAATTCGAGCAGAATGCTAGTTATTACAGGTGATATTTTTTTCTGTCCAGTGTCTCAGTGATTTAAATCTCTGTTCTGAATTTTCCAGGTGTGCTAACAGTGTAACTTGAAGCCAATTCTGCTATATTTCAATTAATGTTGTGGGAGCTTGGATTTTCCAGTTCCTGGAAATCAGCAATTCTTCAACAAGTTCTTCAAAAATTGTTTCTCAAGAAAAAAAAAATGGCTGTTAGTACTTGGGCTAGAGGGAAAGTCAAGTCTCTAAGATTCAAGCACTGAGGAGATAAATAACAAGAAGGCTAGCCACTGTTTGTGAGCTTGTTGTTTGCCTGTTTATGTTTAATTTCCATTATTCTTAAGCCAAATTCATGAATCCTGCAGCCAGAATTCAAGGGTTTGGATTCTGTTTCTAAAATTGCCAAGGTTGCTCATACTTCCAGGACAATTAGAGATTCAGAAGACAAGGTGATATATGACTGTGATTGTAGACCCATGATTAACCTGATGTCTGTATCTGAAAATGTCTCCTTGTGATATCTGAATGGGTTTACAATTTTCTGTAAATGATTCTGCTTCTACCTTAATGCCTTTAAGAATATATCTTTTCTTCTTTGACTAAGGTTTTGTTGTTGTTTTTTTGGTTGGTTGGGTTTTTTTTGTTTTGTTTTGTTTTGTTTTTTAATTTTAATTTTTAAAGGTATAACAGAGTTTTAAATGGATCATCATGTCAGCTTCCCTATGCACAGTGATCCCATAAAGCTAAAAGACACAGGATTATATTAGGAGCTTAACTATACCTCAGTATAAACCTCTGGAAAAAAACCCAGTAAATTACATAAAATGGTCAATATAACCTATACCACCCGATGCAGGATGTGACATCCTCAAGCAGCGTGCATTAACTTTTTAATGCATTCCACTGATTGCATTATAAATCACTTATTTGTGTATCAGTGATTAGAAAAGCCTATCCAAAAGGTCATCTACTCCAGGGTTTTTAAAAGGGTTCTCTAATTGGTTTCTGAGAAATTCACAGGCCATTTTGCATGGTGTTTCCAGACTTATTTACAAGCCTGTTAAAATCAGCTTACATTTTGTTTTCTTCCTTTATTTTCCCTCATTTTGTTTGTTTGCTTGAATATGCAGAAATGTTTATGTGGGTTTTTAAGGAGCGTTTACTGTTTTCACAATCATTTTGTGCACCACACAGTGCACAAATGATGCGCTAAAACATACTGATTTAGCTTACTTTTTTCCCTTTCTAAGGTTTTTATTTTTATTTATAGTGCCTTTAGTGTTCAGTCCTGTTTTTGTCTGTAATGCTGTGATATTTACTGAAGTGCCACCAATAGCATTGTGAAACCCAAGGATGTACCTTTCAATATAAGCTGTGCTCAGTCTCTCAGACTCATGGGAGCTGCACTCCTTTCTTCCAGATGGGTGCTTGGTGGTCTGCAGGAGGTGGGGGAAACAATCCCTTTAAGCATACAGGAAAGGAAAAAGGAAAAAAAAATCCACGTCATTTTAGTATTAGCAATTACTGGCTTTTTGTCTGACCATAACCCAATATCATATCAGCAGCTGGACTCCTTTCCTTTTTTTTTATTTCTCATTTTTCAGTTCCCTTTCTGAGCCTATCCTTTCACATCAAAACTTGCAAACAGATGGGCAGCTCCAGAGAAAGTTCCCCTGGGAGCTCTCTAGGTCCCTGAAGTAGCTGCTTACACCTGACTCTTCTCAGAGATGACAGGGTGCAAAATCTCTGTCTCCACAGAAACTGTCAGGTGCAACTTAGAGCTCCCAAAGTCACATCCCCCAGGTTTGTTCGGGGCTTTGCTGGTCAGCAGGTACTGCCCTTTTTATTCTTCAGTTTGTTCTGCCCTTTCACTCTCTCGGGCTTTTACTTCACCATGTTAGGAGACACCCAGTAAACCTTTTAGAGGCTCCACAAAGTATTGCCTGCGCTTTTGTACTCCTAAGCCTGTGCAGAGAATCGTAAGCTTGTTATTAGTATAATGGTCCCAAGTGTAACAAAGGCTCCCACCTGCTCCTCCATGGAAGGACGCCTTGGCTCCTTAACAATTAGCATCAATTACGTCAGGGCTGGTCGGGAACTGCGCTCCCGGCCCTCTGTGGGCTGCAGGTGCAGGATTATCCCCCTGACCTTTCGCTCCCAGAGCCCCCTCTGACGATGGGAGCAGGAGGCAGTCAGACAAGAGCCACACGCCTTTCAGTGTTCGTGGTGAGTATTAGCTATTCATGTCATTTCCCCAGCACCGAGATTAGTTTCAGGAAACTACGCAGAGAGCAGGCTCCTTGGCCCTGCTGAGTGCCTCCGAGCTTGTCCATCCTCTCATTCCTTGATATCTGCACGCTTCCTGCAGAAGTAAATTCACAACAGCATCTGTGAAGGGAAACAGGGTTGTAATAATCACAATAATAATAATAGTAGTAGTAACAAAAAGGCGAGTCCCACAGCTGGCTGGCTGAATGGCAGACAATGACATCCACGTAATAGGCTTGGATAGACTTCTTTATTTCATTGTCTCGGCTTTTAGGTGCAAATGTGATGCCAGGGTCTGCTTTACTTTCAGTGTGCACTCTTAACAGCCAGGTTATATGGAGAATGAGAGCCACACAGGATGAGGACAAGAGTTCTCAAACACTGGTTTTGTTTTAGGCAAAAGACCAGAACCCTGACCCTTTTATGTATCCGTAACATGTAACCCTGGCAATATATCATTATTAAAATAGCATGAAGGAGAGGAGAGCCGATTATACAGTAGAGAGACTGAATAATGTAGTCATGCATTATGCTGATGACACATCAGTCTAAAAAACAATAACACAAGGTCTTGGAGTAATGTCTACTAATAATAATATTCTTCATCTTGGAGTTTTGTCTTTTGTGTTTAATTGGAAGTCATCAGCATTGCTCACCTAGGGTGTCATTTCTTCAGCAAAGAGAAGACATAGTGAACCTCTCTAAAGGAAAATTATTCAGTCCACCAAGTCAATAACCACGGGATTTTTACCAAGTAGGAGATCCTGAGGAATTGTAATCAATTCAGAGTAGTGAATTTTTTAATGGTGGACAGTGTAATGGTGTTAGATTAAAAAAAGCAGACTTCATACCAGCTGGAGTATTGGGTGTCAAAGGAGGGAAAACACATAAGGAAGCATATAGTTCAAACCTGTGCAGTAACAGAACAGTAAAAAAAAAAAAAAGACATCACACTTTTCTCAACAAAAGAGACACAGGAAGGTCCACAAATCTTTGAAGCTAGTGCAGTGGCTGAGAAAGAAGGCCATATGTGAGGCCTGTTAAGAGCTCTTCTATTAAGATTTGGGCTACAAGAGGAAGGCAGACCTTTGTTTTTGGGAGGAGAGGAGTGATTTGGTTATATCCTTCATTGGAACTTTCAGCAACAGAGGATAGAGATTTCCCACTGCTAAAGAACATTTTGCAAATATACAGGGGCATGAAAGTAATTTTCACTGACTTGATAAACCAGTTTGGGAATAAGTACTATCAAAATAAAAGAGACAGGGCCTTAAATATATGTATATATAAATGCTATAGTCTTGTAAAGGCACGCTGGCAAATTGAAAATAACTGTATTATGATGCATCAGCTGCTTGGAAACAGTAAGAGTGACAGAAAAATATCCCCTATTGGTGGGGCTGCTGCCCCCTGAGCAGTGCCTGCAAAGATACCAAAACCACTTCTCCTGTGGGGATCTCATCCCTTCCCAGTCTAAATAAATAAATAAATAAGTCCATCTTTGAGGGGAGCATAGCTGTAAATACAGCACAGACAAAGGCTAGTTGTTGAATTACTTTTCCAAACACAAAGAAGGAATTGAAGGGAAGTAGAAGGGAGGGGAAAACCCTCTGTGTTTATGACCACACATCAAAGAACCACTTCTAGAAATCTGAACGCTCAGATAGGAGGGGAGGAAACAAAGCCTTGATAGGAAACTTGAAACAATTCAATAAACGTCATCGTGCATACCCATTCAGTGTGTTCGTTACACAGGGATGAGAAGATTATGTGCTGATAGTCAGTACGTGTGTGGTGGATCCAGGAGACATGCTAAATCAGTGCAGATGCAACATCAACCTGTATGTGAAAATATATTTTGATGTCTTTCCCATTTCGCTAGAGATAAACCATGGCCCTGTCTTTTCATTCACTAGAGATTTGCCTAATTAATTTTAGTTAGAACTCTATTTAATTTTTATTGATTTTAGGCGTTATGTAAATTGTTTCTTACAGGAGATTAGCTAATTAAGGACCAGCATTTTGTCTGGTGTAAAAAATGTGTGTCATTGCAGGATATATCACAAACTCATAATGGCAGAACAAAATCGTTGACCTTATATGTCAATTTTTCCTCATGTACATGTATTTATACACATGTGTATACATTTATCCATAGATATGTGTGATATTTCTCCAGTATATGGGTAAGAGTTTTTTCATTATTGCCATTTCTGCTACTAATCTTTATGAATTCAAAATGTCTTCTGCACCACACCTATGCGTTTAGACTGGAAAGGTAGCAGTGACATTTTTTTGTCATTAAATGCAAAATACTATATGAATATCAAGTTAATTAAGTAACAGTTTTAAACTAGAAAAGTTCATGGGATTGTGAGCAAAGACTGCAAATTTATGCTGTGTTTTTCTGGCTCTAATTAGTAACACCTATGAATACAGGAGCACCTGGATCATATTATCATCTGCAAATATGACATTGAAGGACACGAGTTTTATTCCTGCTCATTAGAGCATTAGTTATACTCCCACTTATATTCAACCTTTTGCTATATAAAATAATACCAAAATTACACCTGGCATATAGTTTCCTTCTTTTGCTCTGAGACCTGCAGATTGAGGTTGTTTAGGATTGAAATAAGACATGCTGGTTCCAGTTATTGAAATCCATTCTTCAGCTGAGAGGAAGGAAGGAACAGCCTATTCATTAGTGACAAAAGAGCTGAATTTCATTGTTTTTCTTCAGTTCTGGTGTTACTGAACTTTTTCAAGGTTTTTGTTGTTGTTGTTTTTAATCAAATTAATCAGCTCCAGAAATACGTTTCATAACTACAATAGTTCAAGAGCTTAATAAATACGACTCTTCAATAAAATTAGTGCTTTGTAACTGTTTGCAAGACGTGTTTATTGCTCATCATAAAAAAATAAGTAAAAGTCAAACTGCCCTTATTCAATGCCACTTAAATTGTTATAGATTCACAGGCATAGTCTATGGCAGAAGAAATGATGCTGTTGCTATCTCTTCTAGTGTCTATAAACATTTCTCAACTTTATGACTCTAAGTAATATAACCATTGTGAGAATGTAATTATTATCAGTGGACAGGAGTGAACAATATTGTCCTCCACAAGATGGAATTCCTTTTGTCATCAGTGCCAGAGCTGCTTAAAACTTTGCCTCTTGGTTTAAAGGGACTATAGTAATGCTTTGTTTACAGCTTTGTTTGTATCTTCAAGTTTCGCTTCATATTCTCAAAGCAGAACTCCATCTAAAACCACTACATTTGCCTGATTTTGTTAGAGAACCATGAATCATCACCCAGTATTGTGAAAATGAGGTTCAGGGGTTTTTTGAAAGTTTGTGGCAATTACAGTCCTTTCCTATAAATGCAGTCTGAGTCAGTCTTGAAACCTGAAATTTTTCCTCTGAAGTGAGGTCTTAATGGATGTATTTCTATTTGATCCCCTGCAGTTTTTAGTTCATGTGTCTATGCGTTATCCAGTCATATAAAATTTTAGCATTGGAATGTAGTGCTTTATTGGAAGATACGTATATATTTGTGTATATACATATGTGTACATGTAGACATAGATGCATGTATGTTCTTAACTGTGTATGTCTGGATTTTTCCTATGTTACAGGAGGTGGAGAAATGTTCCTTGCACCTAGAGCAACAGTGAAGTAAAGTAGCGATGCCTACTTCCTGGCAAGGGTCATTCCAAATTTTCTGACAACCTCTTCATATGTACTATACTCTCTAAGGATAAGCCTGTATGTCAATACCAGAAGTTTGATCCAAATTATTTGTCCAAGCTCCTTCTGCAGAGAATGGAGGCCTTCCAGAAGGCAAGTTCTTCACTCTATCTGAAACTAATCATAGAATTGGATTGAAGTACCTTCCAATGGCATTGATTGATCCCCATCAACTTTACAGGAAGTTTGCAGGACTGTTAAGTAGCTGACCTCTGTACAGTACCCCCAGAAATCCTGAGCTTCAGCCATTCCTTAGTTTTGAAAGGGCTGGGGTTAAACCTTCTGCAATATTTAGTTGGTTTTGCCTCATTGAAATCAAAGGGTGTTAGGAGTCTATGCACCTTTGAGGAACAATACCTGTGACTTTGGCTGCATTTGATGCTCTCAAAAATCAAAGGAGAACACATCTTTTATGTCTATTGTAGTCTTTGCTGCTTTGGAGACACATTAGAGAGACTTATACTGCTTAAATTTCCTGTGTGGATGGAAATCACCACCTGTGAAATCATGCCTCCAAGCAGAGGAGTTTCCTTGTTCATGAATGCCATCTCCAAACTCATTACGGTAGCAGGCCTGTCCAATAGCAGCTCCTTTGCTGAGGTTATTACAAGTCAGGATAAGCTCTGATGTGACCTTCGGGTGTACTTCCTCTGCCAAAAAGAGAGAAAAAGAAGGAACAAGAGCTCCCCGGACAAGAAATGAAAACTGAGACAATGAGGAGTTACTTCTGAGCAAAGCAAAATGCTGATAATAGGAAGAACATATTGCATCAAAAAAAATGTATCTAGTTTGAATTAGTAGAGTAATGCATTAATTCATTTTTCAACATACTCAATGAAAGTGTATTAGAATAGAATTCAATCTTTGTTCTGATATATCAAAAATATCACCCTAGAATTTAGAACAAAAACCTCTGGAAATGTGGCAATGTCCAATTTCTGGGTAATGACTTCATTTCACACCTTTAATGACTGATTGTCTCAAGAAGTTTCCTTTGTGAACACATTTAAAAATCATGATCAAGCCATAACCTTACTGTTTATTCTGATACGTAGATTTGGTCTATTCATCCATTTTGAAGTAGATTTCCAGTATTTGAATTATTCCATTTTTTTTTTCCCAAACCCTCTCCACCTTATCAACTCTCTTCCAAAATTACTGTAGTGTACATCAGAAGTAGAGATAGCAATCTACTGATGGCCTCACTAACCTGCATTTAGTGTAAGAACTGCATCATCCTTTTGTTCGAGATTTCCTTCTTCCACAAATGTATCCTATATAAATTTACTTCTTTAATGTTCTCATTCCCATAGGAAACCATCTTCAGTTAGTTATTGAATTCCCAGCCTTTCTATCCTTGCTTTCAGAAGTCAGACCGTAAGTCAGTCACATAAGGATGCAAATTATAATCCTGTGTCCTGACAGAACTTTCTGCATATTAAAATGCAAACAGTTTTATGTAGGCTGTATGGTACATGGCATTAATTGACAGGCTTTTTATAGAGGTCCATGGCAAGAGAGTGAGAGAGAGGCATGAGCATAAACTGAAATAGGATAGTTTTGTACTGGATACAAGGAAAAGGATTCCTGTGCAGATAGTTAAGGGTGGAACAAGCTTACCAGGGAGATAGTGCATCTCCCTCCTCAGAGATTTTGCAGTCATCTCTCAATAAGGTCATGAACAATCTGGTCTGACCTCAAAGTTGACCCTGCCTGGGCAAGACTTTGTCCTAGAAACCTCCTGAGTGTCCCATCTGCCTGAATTATTTATTTTCTGATTTCAGGAGAAAAATGCAAAATTTATCAAAGGAAACTGAGATAGGCTGCAAAAGCTTACACCTTTCCCTCACCAGTCCTTGACTAAATCAGTATTTGTTGTGGGAGAACATTGGGCATGGGGAGAAGAAAGAAGATACTCTGCCACAGAGGCTGCTCATCAGGGACCAGGTAAAACGTAAACAGAAATTTCAGTCCAAATCTTTCCAAAAGAGCTGGAGTCATCATATTCTATGGGGAAATGGTTGTGAGAAATTTAATTCTGTTATACTAGACAGAGCACTGGAAACTTTTCCATGAATATTCATTCAAATTTGAACACAAATTTAATTCTGACCATGCTAATGACCCTGTCTTTCTCAAATTTGCCTAAAATGAGTGTGTACATTCAGATGGAAATTTTTCAATTTACAATTGCAGTTCATATAAGTTATTGCTTATAATTATATGTTTAGCTAAAGTGAAATGCAAATAAATGTACTTTCCATTACGTAAAAATTACAAAGGAGCTTTTAATGGTCTGGAGAGACTGAATGACCATGAGTCTATATGCAATGGACAAGAAGAGGTGACAGAACATTAGAATTTCGCATCTTACAGTATTAAAGTAAAGATGGTAAAGAGAAAGAAAGAAAAAAAAAAAAGGAATGATTAGGAGATTTGAAGCAAAATTAAGTCAAATTAAGTCAATTTTTAAGTCAAATATTTGATAAATGAAATTGGTGGTAGCAGCAAGGTGTCCACTGTAAATGTCATAGACACAACTTGTTTGCTTAAAAAGTGAAAGACTAACAAGGAAAAGAGAGGTTTTGATTTTAACAGCATTGTAAAGCTGTTTAGAATGATGGTAATAAATGAGATGTGCCCAAAACTGCTGGCCCTTTACAGGGCCTTGTCAAATAGGTTGAACTTAGAGTCTATGTTTATTGTGATGGGATTTGTAAAAAGATTAAATACTCAAATACATCAAAGTAACAGTCCAGTTAAAGAACTTGACTCCTGACTCTTTTTCACACGTTCACATCATTGATTTGGGTGGAGGCAGCTTCCACAAGGGTAACAGAAGAGTAAACCATTGTAGGGAGAGTGGACAGCCACGGTGTCAGTAAAGGACAATCAGCACGTCTGGAAACATTTTTTGAGAAACTAACCCTTACATATTGACAATACTATTGGTGATCTGAGTCTAAGTTGTCTGTGCAGATGTCTGGTGATAAAACCAGATTCATGTTTATCAGCAAGAGCTGGTATCTCTCTGTACCACCATTGCTCACTTTAGAGTTAGATTCATCTCTCTGTACAAAGAATGCTATACATTTTAAGACAGTGATGTTTCTAGCCAACTTTTGTGTCTCTGGTTTGGATATCAAATTCCTACTACATGCTGTACATGCAGTAATAGGAACGAAATGTCTCACTATGACATATTGCCACAATTTAGTGCATTAAGTTAAAGGTAATGACAATGTGTTTATGAAACAGTATGATTTCATTGTCCTTAATCCCTCTCTTTCCCCTGTAGCTTACAGGACAACTGTATTTTGAAGTCAATTCAAATAGCTGCATGAACATTGCCTCTACGTGAGCTATCTCCTGGGCAAGTAATAAATAATGAAGACAATTGGGAAGCAGAGCTGCCAGGAGAGGCTGGACTGGTGCCCTCCACTGAGGAGATTAGGCTGTTGCATGTGTGCTGTTGGTATGTCCAGGAAGGGCTGGGATGCCAAGAGGGAACACTTGTCGGCATGAAACAGCGAAACCTTCTAAAAAATCTTGGAAGCATGTAAGGCCCAGTAATTGGGCGTATTCTAGCTTGGTTTTCTTCCAAGTGCGTTCTTCTCCAACTCTTCCTAGCTTGGAAATATTAATGAATTATCCTTATTGCTGAGCAATGCATTTTCCACAGAAAGCTGTTCCAGTTGTTTTAATGCATTTGCTTCATATTCATCCACACAGAGTATGGGGCTTTTGCCCATTTTCCACTGCAAGTCTAGAAAACAAGCTTAGTATCTGCAAAAAAAGAAGTGCTAACCTCACACATTTTCTGAAAGCATTGTTCTAATTGGGGACTTAATTAAACTTGGCCAGACAGCTCACTCGTGTTTTTTTCATCTGTTTGCACTGTGAAGGTGCATTGTTGTTGTTTGTAGCTACATAAACTTTAACAGTAAACAGTGCAATATACACATGATTATCTCTCTTCCTTGATCTCTGACCTTTAAAAATGGAACCGGATAAAATAGATTAAGTTCTGTTCTGTTTTCAGGATTCCTGCGTCAGATGTTATGCCTATGAAATATCTGACACAAGACAGAAATAGTTCTGTGTGGATAAGGCTAACAATGCATTATACTTTTGGGGTGATAGGAAGTGAATGATAAGATGAAAGAAATATACACCAGAAGAGAATCTCTTAAGAAATACCAAGACATTTTGAACAAATCAATAGAAGAATCTCACTTTTTCTTTATTGACAGTTTAGAAAGAAAACTGAAAAATATGTTTTATCAAATTATTTAGAAAGAATTAGTCACTATCTCTAAATAGGATCTGCTGAGTGATATTTTCCTCCTTTGAAATTCCTCTTTAAATTCCTCTAAAGACCACAGCTTCAGGTACAGATTGCCCACAGAGGGAGACAGAAGTAACCTCACAATGTGTCTAAGTGGCTAGCTTTCTGGCTCAGCTAGTCAGTCTCAATTTCTTTATTCACATTTGTGATTATTATAGCAACAGTGAATCCAACAAGCAACTAATTTACTAAATGCTCTCCAATAAATGCCTGAAGTTTGTTGCTTGGGTTTTCAATTAATAACTACTGGTAGCTATTTTTAGGACTTAACTCAGAAACCCCATTTGAGATGCTTTAATTAATTTCCAAATTATAGAAAATGTGAAGTCTTGCAAGTCAAGCCTGGTATTTTATAAAGTAGAATGTTTACTGCATCACTAAAATTGGAGTAACATTTAGCTGCCTAAATAACCTACAATAGTTTTGTTGTGGTAGCAACGACATTAAAAAAATTCTGCAATGCTTAGCTAGTTGTCAAGGATCATAAAAGTGAAGCACCTGACCCCATCATGGTGACATAAAGTCCATAGGACTTTCTAGGAAGCTGGAGAAGATTTGTACACATGAAAGCTTATATGCCAAGGAAGCCAACAGGAAACCCTAGAAAGGACTTAATTTGAATTACTTTTTCCTGACGGGTATCATGCAGCCAAACCATTAGGCGAGGTGTAGAAGAAGACCCATGGCATAGGATCTACTCCTGTAGGGTAAGCAGTGCTCATACTTTCTGAAAATGGCTGCTATAGAAAAAGTGTTTATGGCTTGGGCAATAGCCTAGGTTTTGGGCCACTTACAGTGAAAGTGTAATACCTCTTTTTCATTTCCTTCCTCACCCCAAAGCACTTGAAACGTAGCTTTTTCCACCACATAGAAGATTGACCTCATAAGTCAGCATGGTGGGTTAGAGTATTTTGGAAGGGAAAATCAGCATTCTAACAGATACAGGGACATTTACTAATTCAGTGACAGAACTCTTGTAATGGGAAAATCTGAGCATGCCATATATTATAGGAAGAGCAATAACTGCAGATTGCCATTTGCTTTTATTTTTATTTCAGAATAGGAAAAGAGTTAAAAATAACAGATTCAGCATGTTCTTAGCAAAAAAAAAAAAAAAGAAAAAAAAAAAAGAAAAAGAAAAGGGATGGGTGTCAGCATCATGTGGGAGGAAACTTTTGGGAAAAAAAAAAAAAAAAAAGAAAAAAAAAGAAAAAGAAAAGTGATGTGTGTCAGCATCATGTGGTAGGAAACTTTTAGGCAAAAAAAAAAGGTGGCAAGTTTCTGCCCATCTGGGAAGGAGAAGGAAAAGAAGTACTGTCATATCAGCAATTGCCAGCGGTATTTTTAAAATGCCATTATGGCAACATTTTTCTTCTGCAAGCTCATGTGTTGAAAGACTGGTTAAAAAAAATAAATATATATATATATGTNAAAAGAGTTCCAACTAGTCTGAGGGAGAAAGTGGTAGCAGAAAGCCTTACTGGCATGCAACCATCAAAAGGTCAGAAGTTCAGATCTTGTTCTTGTTAGATTACTTCTAATACACCCCTATACAGAAAGAATGGCAACTTTCAAAGTGAAAATGATTGAATTGATGATTGATAATTCCTAGCATGATTTGAAGTTGGACAGCAAATAAATTTATCAGATAAAAATAATTTCACAGTGATAATGTTGTTGAGTTACTGCTCTAAGAGCTCCAGACTGTGTTAGTGTCTGGCTCCCGAATTTTTCCAGTAAGCACCTTTTCTCTCCAGTTTCCCTTTTCGTTTGAACTGTTAATTAATCATTTTGAGCCCTCCTGCATTTGATGTCCATCTCTGAAACATGTGGTCTAACACATGCCTCTTTGAATTAGGTGCTATGACAAGGCTTGAAATAAAAACATTAAATCAGCTACAAGCAGCATTGTAATTAGCAGTGGAGCTGGGCTACACCGCAGCCCCTTGCCTATCCTTGTTGAAAAAAAAGATTTAAAGATTAGAAGTAGGTCATGCAAGTAACTCATGAATAGTTAATAAATATTTAGCTACTGTCTTGAGCAGTTGTTGGGAAGAGGTGTGGAGAACAACCACAAACATTAATCTAAAGCAGCAAATAATCCATTATCTCAAAAGATTCCAAATGGGCCAATGGATGGGAGCCCACTTAAAAAGGTAATTTTTAAAGGAGTGGATTTCTGAAAAATGCAAAATGAGACTCTCTCAACTGAACAGTAGTTGAGAAAAATAGCTTTTATGTGCCCAAAACACAGGAAAAAGGAGCAGGACTACGTTTTCTTTCTGGAAAAGTCAGCTAACACGGAAACCATTAATGTTCCTGACTTTTTTTAGTGGTCTGTTTAATTAATGACTAATACAAAGAATGAAATTATAAATATGACTGTTTTGCAACTCAGTAAGTTAAAAGATAACCTGTCATGTGTCACCAGTATCAATACAGGCTGGGGGATGAAGGGATTGAGAGCAGTCCTGCCAAGAAGGACTTGGAGGTGTTGGTGGATCAAAAACTGGACATGAAACAGAAATGTGCTCTCACATCCCAGAAAATAAACCATATCCTGGTCTGCATCAAAAGCAGCTAGGCTGGCAGGTCGAGGAAGGTGATTCTGTCCCTCTGCTCCACTCTAGTAAGACTCCACCTAGAGTACCATGTCCAGCTCCGAAGCCCCCAACATAAGAAGGACATGTACCTGTTGGAGCACGTCCAGAGGAGGGTCACAAAAACGGTCAGAGGGATAGAGCACCTCTCTCATGAGGACAGGCTGAGAGAATTGGGGTTGTTCAACCTGGAGAAGAGAAAGCTCCAGGGAGACATCATTGTGCCCTTTCAGTACTTACAGGGGGCCTACAGGAAAATGGGGATGTACTTTATAGCAGAACCTGTTGTGATAGGTCATGTGGTAATGGTTTTAAGCTAAAAGAGGGAAGATTTAGACTAGATAGAAGGAAGAAATTTTATACAAAGAAGGTGGTGAAACACTGGAGCAGTTTGCCCAGAGAGATGGTAGATCCTGGAACATTCAAGGTCAGGTTGGATGAGGCTCCGAGCACCCTGATCTAGTTGAAGATGTCCCTGCTCATTGAAGGGAAGTTGGACCTTTAGGTGACCTTTAAAGGTTCCTTCAGATTCAAACTATTCTATTATTCTATCATTTGATGTGCCATAAACATTCATCACGTATTTCTTCATCTATTGTATTTTAAATTGGTTATTAATACTACTAATACAACTAAATGTAGGTGCAATGTATGAATGTATGTGATTGTATGAAGGGTGGATTAGACACTAAATTCTGTATTTTACCTCTGCCACAGATTTCTCAGTCCACATATACATTGGACATGAAGGAATTTTATTGCTAAATATGAAGAAGAGATGCTAGTAATGTCCACAGTGGTGAGGCTAAGTATCTTCAGAATTTTTGCCTGATGTCCAGAAGTTATCAAGTAGTGCGTCATGGTGTAATTTACAGCAAAGTTTACTTGGCAGTAATTTCCCTTATTACCTATGTCCTGAGTTTCTCCATCTGTAAAACGAGCATTGCAAAACTTAATTCCCTCCTTCACAAGCTTTTCTGAGGATTACTTAACTGTGAAGACATTAAATGCTGAATCAGTCCAAGCTGTAACTCTCCCCCTAACATTTGTTAAGAGCTACAAAAGCATTTGTCCTTTTACCCTTCCCAGGCATAACTCATACATATCTGTGTTGGAAAGCTACATGGAGACTAGGGCGAAAGATTTCTTCTTCATGAAACTATAGGGACATAACAGGCTCAATCTATAATCCCTACTCAGCGCCAGGGAATGAAGCAGAAAATCTGTAGCTGATTAGAAGTCTTTTTTTACACACATTTTGGCCAGAGCAGTATCTTATCCAGCTTTTCCCCTAAGCATACTTCCATCTTAAACAAAGGGAAGAAAACTCTGATGAGGATCAGACTGCTGTAAAAAATTCTTCTCTTTTGTTCCAATGAATATCACATTGATTTTATTGTGTTATGTCTCTGTGCTTAGGGAAACAGAAATTTCCCCCAGGTATTACTGTTATCATCCTCTCTTATGAAGTCTTTGTCAATAATTGCACCATATTTTTCCTAATGTAACATGACACTATTAACTTTTTAGGATGAAATGAAGAGAATGCCCGAAGAGGTACTGTATATTTCTAGAAGATATTAAAATTGCTGCTGAATTACAGATATAACTATTTAGTTAATTATCTTAGTGAAAATAATTGCTCTGAATATTCTCTCTTTTAGACAAGAAAAAAAGAGCAGTTGTTATATAAAATCAAGAAAATTGCACATTTATAAAACCACTGTGAGATAAGTGCCACTTGGAACAGGCATAAAATACTCTTGTTTCTGTTTTTGTTAGGGAGCCCAGGTTGGGTTTGGGGTTTGGATTTTTCTCTTTGTTTGAGTTTTATTGCTGCCTTTTTTCCAAAGGTAAACTGGGATTTTTCAGGTTTGGAGAATAGCCAGATGAAGGAGGATAAGACAAATGTTTTAAAACTGTTGAGGTGGTGGAGAGGCCCCATGATACAAAATCTGGTAGGATCTTCCACAGCACAAGGGAGCTAAGAGAAGAGGTAAGTGCACTATTTCTTCCCACTATGGACAGTGAACTTCTGGAGGGTGAGGTCTGTCTCAGGGATTTGAGGGAGGCAAGCAGAACCAGGACATTCAAACAGGTGCCTTCAAGCATGGATATTAAAAGGATGAGGCAGGGCCATATGACCCTTGAGAGAGCAGACATGGATGCTGAGGGAGGTTCGAGCAGTGGACTGCAAGGAGCAAGCAGATTCCCATGGTTTCCTCAACAACAGCTCCTATTCCTCTGCCAGAGACAGAGTACTGTGCTAGCACTGTACAAATCAGCTTCAGCGGAGATTTCTTAAGTTTTTCTGTTCTTAAAAACATTTCACTTCATTCTTTAATAAACAACATTCTGTGGAAAAGGTGAAAAAAGAAAGTTGTACTTAAATATGGTGAGATGTAACAAACAAGATCAAGGGAAACAGTATTAAAAACATCACACGCATTTCTGATTTAGCTTCACTCTGGTATAGTAATCTATGGCTTTTGACCACAAAATTACAATGCAATCCTCTGACATGTTAAGAATTTGTGCTCTTTGTCAGATTTTACCTGCTAATGTGCAGAAGGTGTTAGCTACAACATGCTCTTAATTTTATGTGAGAGGGAAAGATAGAGACCAGACAGCAGAAACAGCTGCAAAAGCAGCCAAAACCCAGAATGCTGAGTGGCATCTGTAACACAGCAGCCACACAAGTCACCTTCCTTCCCATTAGCCTCAGACACACAGCCTCCCGCAATGATTCTGGAAGAACTCAAACTCCAATTATGCTTTATCATTCCCAGTCACATTAATTTTGGATGACCCACCAGTAGAGACGAATTCAACAAGCACCTTTGGCCTATTCTGGTGCTGCCTGCACTGTCGTTTTGTCTCTCTGTTTCGTTTCAGGATCCAAGTCCTTTGATTATCCACTCTGTCTCAGAGCCAGAGTAGCCCTGGATTGGTCCTAGGGCAAGTCCTATTGCATATGAATGTGAATCTTCCCTTCCCTCTTCTCACAGTTAAAACAGGAAATTTAGCCTGCAAGGATTCAGTCTCTCACCTCCACACATGCCAGAATATGTTCACGTGTTGAGTTTGAGCTTTGCAACACTGCCAAGTTCAGCCTTGTCAGTGCTAACAGACAAAAATGTTATACTTGCCAGAATTTAGGCCTTTACTCCAGAGTGAAATTTCAGCATTTCCATCAACAAGCACCAATCTAGCCATAAAAATGATGAAATTCACAATTAAGATTATTTTTTTTTTAATGGATTTGTCCCAGGCTGGACATTTTCAACAAAATGAAAAGATTTTGAGGGGAAGAGCATGGGATGCTAATGCAGCATAAACAGATAGGAAAAGAGGGCTTCAGCAAAATAGATGCCCTCCCTGACCATAATCTCATGAATATATTTGAAGATTCAAATATTTTACTGCCTAGTTTCAGAGCTGATTAGCTTTATGCAGTTGACTTGGACAGATATGCATTCTCCAGGTAGGTGAATAGATGGAACAGGGATTCAGCTTGTTCTCCAGTGGTTTGCAATAACAGCAAAACCTGCTCTGCCTCCCCACAGCTTTTCCTGATTCATGTTCTTCAATCTATCCTGCCAGTTCATTGCGACTGGGTGGAAGGCAGAGTTTGTGTACGTGTGTAAGAGATTCACATGGGGACTGTTTCGAACATTTCTTATAATGGGAAGAAAATTGCTGGAATATGTGATATCCTGTACAGGAATTAAATGTGCAATAAGGAACTTGTTATTCTCTCTACAAAAACACCTAGCATCAGACCAGAAGAAACTCATAACCAAAATAAAATGGCAGAGTGCCAGATAGTGCTTCACTGGTTAAGGCTGTTTCCAGTGACCTAGCTGTTGTGAGTGTATGGCAGCTCTCAGGTTTGCCCAGGAGCAGTGGAAAGGCCAGTCACCGAGTATCTGCACTGTGTGTCTGTTCAAAGAAGAAAGTTAGCAAGAATGCTGCAGTTTACAACTGAGGGACCACACGCATGTATGACACAGAAAGTTAACAAGTGAACAAAGCAAAAGTTGACTTAAGCCTCAAAATTAAAATCAACGTATAAGAAATCCATCTTGTCTTCATCCCTTCAGTTCAGCTGCATTTTGGTGGGGTTTTTTTGAGTTCAATATTTCAAACTGCAAAATACTTTTTGACAGTCACCAACTACTCTCGGTTTCTACAGAGCGTAGTAGAACTTTGTGTCCCTTGAAAACCTCAGCACCTCAAGGGGTCAGAATCCTTATCCCAAAAATAAAAAAATAGTCCACACACTGAGCTCTCTGCTATGCAGCCGGAAGTACCACAGTTTCAGATTTACAGGCAATATTTCATTAAGGAAGAAATGCCGGGATTTGTTATTGCTGTTGTTTGCTTGTTCTATCTTTCTTTTATAAATTCCAAAGCCCTGTTGTGAAGACTTTGAGATCCCATGAGTGGAAGCTGTGCATGATGAGAAGCAGAAAGTTTCTTAAAAGACTTTGTGATAAGCCCTAAAGTAAAATTGAGTTGTATTCACTTTAAGGTTATCTGCAGAGATTCCACTACTGAACAACAAGTTCTCAGGAAATTGTAAATATAAAAGCCAGGCATTTGTGATGATTTTAAGAACACATGTGTGCTGTCATGAAAGAGTATCATTCCATCTTCATGGAGTCACAGACTTTAAAGGCCAGAATTTACTTCCCGAAAAACACAAGCCAGAAAACTTCACCCAATATATTTTTTACATGGTATTTCCTTTCTTTAAATGAATTGCCAGTAGTATTAACTTGATAGGGTGATTAAAAGTTTCCACAGACAGTTTTAGAGAAGCCCGTTATTTGAATGAATATGTACACTACTGGTCAAACTTGTCACTGGTGGACCCACACTGAATTGGAATTACAGATGTCATACAATTGTCCCAATGGTTTGTCCTGGGAAAAAAGGACACTTAAAAAATACAGTTTGTTAGTACCTGTACTCAGTAAACAAAGGGTTTGTTCTGAAGCAGCATCAGCTCATACTGACAGGAATCTATCTTTTGTGCTAACATTATCTTTCCTGTAACTGTGGAATTGTTGGATTTACACCAAGGATTTGTGAAGCAAAGAAGGCAGTAAACACAAACCAACCAACCCCATACATTTGTGAGTCAGTGGTCAGCATATCAAATGCCAGACAGGTGAGGAAGATAGCACACCATCCAACAGGTTGAACCAGTACAGGGAACACGAAGCAGGGCTGTTTATCTTAAAATCTTATCTTTTCAATCTTAGAAAATATTCTTTGGGTCTTATCTACCAAAGCAGATTCCTCTTTTACCTCAGATTATACTGTCAGTTTTCTAGGTTTTTTTTTTTCCTCCTAGACAATTTACATTTTTCAAACTGTAGTATCTCCAGTAGAATGACACTCAGAATACATCCTCCCTTTGCTCTCTTACTGCTGTGCTTTAATTACAAGTTTCTTTGTCAAATGGAAGGGTCCTTTCCTCATCTGTCAACAGGCTGAATTGGTACAGTCTAACACGCTGATTTTCCCTGCTTTTCAACAAGATATAGCATGTGATACAGCTGAGCAGTTGCCCGCAAATGGCTGCACCTCTGTCTTTTTCGAGGCCTGACGTAACTCTCAGCTGGAAAGAGTCCAGGAAGAACAAATGTTGCTGTACAGTCATATGGGGCTGCACACTACACATGCTGTCTAATCCACTATCTGTGGGCCTAATATTACAGTCCCAAAATCCAATGTTTCACTTTCCTGATTTCGCAAGCAGAGCTCTCCCTCATCTCATGTGCCGGATTCACTGCTCCTTCCCTATCACTGCCTTTGCACACACTCAGAACAGAGAAGCCACTTCCCCCTGACATTTCCATGCTCCCTCCTTATAAAAGGCTTATAAACTCTCCCCCCTGCCCAAGCAGATGAAGAAAAAGGGGGGAAAAAAAGACTCTAATTAGCTACACATTTGGGTTAACTGCTCCGTTAGCTGGGATGAAAGGTTTGTTACTTTTATGGCTGGCTTTTTATCTAGGAAAAAGGGAGTCAAAGCATGTTGTGAGAGGTGGTTGTGGTTGCCTCAAGGGGAAAGCATAAGAAAGATCATCATGTGCTTTAGTTTCCATGTTGTCTCAGAGAAAGGTCAAATGTCATTATTTATTTTGAGACAAAAAAACTTATGGGGAGGTGAATAAATGATTATGTTACTTTCTCTCTCCTTGCACTCATTTCCTGCCCTGGAATGGAGGCGGATCAGCTGAGCCACAGCACACCCAAGCACAGACACTACAACATTCATCTCGGCAGGGATGAGATGTTTATTTTAAGGCAGAAAATGTGCTGTTTATTTAACTCAGACACAGCCATATGACCTTCAGATGGCAATATCATGATCAGCTTTGACACAGGAACAGAAATGATGAGGCAGATGTAAAAAGTCCAGAAAAGCTGTAGTGGAGTTCCCTCCTTCCAGTAGAGGTTTATTCACTGTCCACAGTTAGCAGTTGTAAAGTAGTTCAAAAGTGTTTCTGATAGCTGAAGGTGGGATGACTTCCAGCCAATATCTAATTAAATGGCATGCTACATCTTAAGAGAACTAAAGTCAGCTGTTGCACAGAAAATATTAAATCTTTGTTCTTCTTTGTAAAACAAATTAATTAAATAGCTGTGTTCATTTCTATCTAAATCGTAAGACTGTTAAGAGCTCCACTTCTGAATCAGAATATTTTCTGAAATCAGAAAAAATATTAGCCATCTAAGGGAAGAAGGAACTGGTAATGATCATGATTATTTTATTGTGCAATGCTTTAGTGCTTTTCCATATACATTAATATAATGCTCTAAAGCGCAACTTATCATTCTGAAATAAAACAGGAAAATGCAGAAGCAAAGAGCCTCATCATCCATTTGCATTTTAAGTCAACACCCATCTAGTCGTGTACATATATATATATGAATGTATATGTATATATTTATACTATCACTATATTGAGAAAATAAGAAAGTATGCATGCAAGGGCACAATGGCTCAAACAGAAAGTTATGGCTGAAAGCACCCAAAATGTGTCCCATTAGCTTTGCTTATATAGACTGAGTACTTGGTACTGTAATGCTTTTTGTCAGTAAAACTCCTAAGAACAGGAAGTTTCATACAGAGTCTCAGAATTCCTACCTTTGCTCTTTTCTGAATTCCCACTCTGTAAGGAATATGTGCTAAATTCTCTCCTGCTGCGGCCAGGCAACACTGGAAGCCTAGAAGCTCTTCTGGTTTCTTCCTGGAGGGAACCAGTCCTTTCCTGACAGCTCTTGATCATCTTCGGTTAAGTTGCTAACGTTTGGAAATTGAAGCCCTAGCTTCAAATCGTGTCAACTGCACCCTCCTCGGCTCAAACAAAACTTGAATGAAATGAAGACAAGTTTTCTTCTGTTCTGGCTATGTATTTCTAATTCTCAGAGTACACCAGAGGAACATCTGAAGAAGGTGAGCAGAACATGGTTCTGGTGTCAGGCTCTCTGCAAACTCAGGCAGGACATTGCTGGTTTGGTAACAGACAGTTCATAGCTGAACTCATAAACAAAACTCTCTTTAAGGGAAAATCAAGGAAAGCAACTATGAGACCTAGTACATCCTCATGTTTGCTATACATGTCCTCAGAAACTGCACCTTAAATTTGTGGAAATTGAACGTGTGTGTGTGTGTGTGTGTGTGTGTGTTTATGTATTTATTTATTTATTTATGCAGCCTAGAAATTGAAAGTCATAAACAGAAAGTGAATCTGACCCTAGTCAGATAGTGTCCCAAGAGACAAAGATGATGGGTTTACGTGAAACCTAAAGTTTATTGGGGCAGAAAGTGCTACCCACCATTCTCTGAGGCAGCAAACTCTCCTGGAAGACAGGCTGCCCGCTGCATGCAGTGGGAACTACTGACTGCTCCTGTCTTGAGCTCTGCAGCAAAGACAATGACAAAATGCTTTGTTCAAGGTAGCACTTTAACTCATCAATGTTACACTCTCATTCAAAAACACCGGAAGTCCAGACAGGCTGGATTCTTAAAGTTTTTCTTGACACCCTTGTTATTCATTTTTCCCAACTGCCAAAAAAAATTTGGTGTCCTGTCCTTATGAGGGGTGTCACACAGTCTCAGAAGTGTGAAATGGCCCTCTTCAACACTGTGCAGGTCACAGCTACTTAATGCTTTATGGTTTCTGTCGTCCATTAAACAGAGTGACAGTAATGCCTGCCTGTTCCTACAGAGTGTAGCCTGCCAGCTGCAAGGTGTTAAAGAAAACAGCATATTTAAATTTGTCATTACAGAGTGGCAATTGTTATGTATTGTATTTACAGATAATGCATCTTTTTAAAGCAGGAGTTTCTGTTTGTGCGGGAATTATGAAGATCGTCTTTCAGAGCAATTACAGTCTCTATTTTGGCTTTGGAGCTTGTTACCTTTCCCATATTTCTTCTGCTCTGTGGTATTTGTAGCAATTGATCAGCTAAAAACCTGAGCTCAAAAAGATTAATGTGTGATAATTACGAATGGTGGAAAATGCTGACCAAGCCCTTTTTTTTTTTTTTTCACCTGCAGAAGAATACAGATGAAAATAAGCGATGTTTTATGAAATATTTCTTTTTGTCTGTGAATCTACTGCATACGATATTTGAGGTCACATTGACTATACAACCTGAGATAAAAGCAACTTTTCTTTAAGTGACTTTTGCTTATCTTTCAGTTTTTTGCATATCAGATAAAGGTAGAATAAAAAAAAAAAAATAAAAAAAAAAAGGTCTATTGGACTGTAGGCACCATTTAGTCAGAGTTAACTGCAATTACTTGATTTTTTAAAATGTGGACTAGTTTTACTGCCAGTAACAAGATTAGTGGTTATTCATGCTAAGATGAGGGCAATAAAAATCTAATGATCCAGGATGCATGATTGACAAAAAGATCACGAAGGAATTTCCCTCTTGCTTGCTTATATTTCACGTTACATAAATGGTCAGATACACTATAGGATTTTGGAAGCTGTTTCTGAAATGCTGAATCTGATTTATTGCCAGAGGCAAGATGCCAGACTGGATGCATCAGGGATCTTGTCTGCTAAGAAATGCTTTGGTTTCTTTCAAGAGACTGCCCATATGTGCATTCATACCAAGAGCATATGTCTACCTCTCTGAGTTGAAGACCTCAGTTTTAGCAGTATCTGCAGGATGACCGTCATGTCCCGTCCCTACTTGACGTGAACAGACTGAGACTGTCTCTGCTCACCCAGGAGTGATTTGTGGATGGGCTCTGAACAGCCTCATTAGCAATTTAACCTTCTCTTTCAATCTAAGCGCTTCTTTTTGTAGTGCTGTTTGTTGTTTGTTTGTTTTTTTATTTATTTGGTTTTTAACTCTTTGTCCGGCTTTCTTTTCTGAATGCAATTTAGTTCTTAGATATTGAATTTACCTTACACCCTTTCTCTATGCACTTGCAGGCAGGAATTTTCTTTGCTTTTTATTCTTACCAATCATTTTACAGGTTGTTCACACATGTGGAGATGCACCCTCCTTGAAACCAGTTATGGCCGTTTTTCCAATGGACATATGGTTGAGTTTCAAATATGGGTCAGACAGATGTGGTGCTTGTCACCTCAGAAGTGCTTACTCCTCTTCATTACCTAGAGATTCTGCCCTGCAGACGTCTACACTTGGGTGGGAAGGGACCCACAGGAGCTGTTTGTTTGCTTATGTGGAGCCTCAAAAAAAGTCATGCTTTCAGCATGTCTAGCATTTGCAAGAATAGTGGGGTCCTGAAGACCCAGTTGGGATCCCTTAGGGGAGCATTTTATGTAGCATTTCTTTCATGGGCCCTTAAAAAGGATAAGGAAGGGCCTGCCCAGGATAGTTGAGATTTCTCTTCCCAGACAAGGCAATTCTAACTGCATGCCCCATTCTTCTATTAGAAATGTGGAAGTCCTACAACTTGCTGCATCTAGACCAAAACATCCTATAAGATACACTTTGTGTGTCATTGGAAGCCCCCTTTTAAAATACAGGCTGTGTGTGTGTGCTACATTGTGTACATATATCTTGTTTCTTCGGACTGTTCCTGTTTATTTCTAGGGTTTTGAAATTTTGTCTTTCAATTGAAATGTAAGGTGTAAGTATCCAAAGATAGCAGGTAGCTGATTAAAAGTGGGGAATGGCATCTCATTTGTCCTTCAATATCTCAGAGGTCGTACTCAGAAAGGTGAAGAAGGAATGGTATTTCAGCTAATGTTGCTGCCACTTCTAAAAGCAAGGGACAGAGGTGGCAAGGTGATGCCTCAATATTCTATTAAATCTTAATTGCAATTACGTCTGTCATAGTACAGCTGCCCTGTTTCTGCAACATTTGCATATTTGGCATATATGTTCATGTCCAGGAAATATGAGTTCCAGCACGTGTGTTATGTTCTGTTCATCTAGAAATGACACAATCATACTTTTCTTTCCAGTTTTTTTTTGTGTGGAAAAAATGACATGTCAAGAGAAGCACAGACATATGGTAAAGTTAGTTCTCAGAGACACTGTATTCCAGTGAGACAAAGATTGTCTGTGTGTAGATTTTTTCACTCCTACAGTAAAATCAATGTTATTTTTTTAGACATTGTTGTTAATAAACTAGTAATATTCTGTCAATCACCCATCTTTATTTCTAGGTTGGGTGTTGGGTTTTTTATTTGTTTTAGTCAAATCCATAAACAACACATTTTGAATAATGCATAAGTGAAATTGCATAAATACCCATGGGTATTTCACTACAACTCCTAGATGCATAGATTGGTTAAGTGTTTTGTTTTGGTTTTTAACCACAGCCAATCTCAAAGGTGAAATGACCTCTTTAGTTTGGAACAATTCATTATGAGTGTTAAGGAGGAATGTTTATGTGGTTTAAGTAAATTAGTGAGAATTAGAAGTCTCTAGATAATTCTCATTTTCCTTTGGCCTTCCAAAACACATTATCCAAGGATGCTTTCCAAAAATTCATTATGGTTTTAATCCAAACCAGTCCTACCAGAGCTGCACATTTCTTTGATGAATTGCTGTTTGCATTAAATGACAAAGCAGAGTCGTTATTCAGGCAGTTGTTGAAACCCTTTCCACAGAGTCAGAACACACTGTCAATATACATTTAAAGTGGATCTGTAGGAAAAAGAATCCTGAGCAAATGTTACTGTGATGGCACTTCCTTTTTAAACAAGTGCAGAGACAGAAACACTTCACAGTTCTGCTTCTTCACTTTATATAGTAATCTAATGGTTGTTTCACTCCCACATGGATTTGGAAAATCCAGGTTAAATTCTCTCCTCTGCATTTGACAATTTACATGCTCTATATTGCAAATGACTATGCAAGCTACTAAAGTGTTCTGGTTTGATACCAGAATATAAAAACATTTCCAAGTTTCTACACTGCACAGAAAATAATTCTGAAGTAATTAGGGCAGGAATAAAGAGCACAAGTTGAAGCAAGACACTCTAGTTGCATAATTAGAAGAACTGGCTTAGAAGAAGAAAAATCTCATCTCCCAACTTTATTAAAGCCAAAGTGAAGTTTCCTAAGGGCTCTTTAATATGAGATATGTAAAGTGTTTTGAAGTATGGACTGACTTGCAGGATACTTCATCAGAACTTCCACTCCTTTATAAAAGGAAGTTACTACCAATACCAAGCAATGTTTTTGAGAGGAGCTACCCTCCCTGCCATTTTTCCTAGTTCACCCAGCACACCACCAAACACAATACAGGAAACAGCACACTACTGCATGGTTCAGTAATCTGCTCAGAAGAGTTTAAAAAGTAGCTAAACATGACATATTGCAATATTAATTCAAGGCAACTTCTAAAAGACAGTGGAGGTAGTTTTTGTAGGCTCTTTCTGTACTCAGTAGCTGGACATGGGTTCCTCCACAGCTTTTAACACCAAGAGATTGACTTCAGTGCTCATCTCATGAGGAGCCTTTCTGCTTATATAGACTACAGGGTGACACTAGTTTTTTTGGCTAACATTTTCTTTTTATACTTTCCCTCAACACCCTAGTCCTTTCTCAGCTTTAGCTTCTACCTAGTTTTGCAGGGCTACTGATGCATAAAAGGTGCTTCCTTACCAGAGAAGGCCAGTCACCAGTGGTGTCCCTCAGGGCTCAGTTTTGGGGCCAGTTTTGTTTAATACCTTTATTGATGATCTGGATGAGGGGACTCAGTGCACCCTTAGTAAGTTTGCAGACAACACCAAACTAGGTGGGAGTGTTGATCTGCTTGAGTTTAGGAAGGCTCTAGAGAGGGACCTGGACAGTTTGGATTAATGGACCAAGGCCAATTGTATGAGGTTCAATAAGGCTGAGTGCTGGGTCCTGCATTTCAATCACAACAACCCCAGGCAACACTAAAGGCTTGGGGAAGAGTGGCTGGAGAACTGCCAAGGAGAAAAGTACCTGGGGGTGCCGGTGGACAGCCAGCAGTGTACTCAGGTGTCCAGGAAGGCCAACAGCATCCTGGCTTGTATCAGGAATAGCATGACCAGCAGGAGTTAGAGAAGTGATAGTGCCTCTGTACTTGGCACTGGTGAGGCCTCACCTCAAGTACTGTGCTCAGTTCTGGGCCCCTCACTACAAGAAGGACATTTAGGTGCTGGAGCATGTCCAGAAGAGAGCTACCAAGCTGGCAAGGGGTCTAGAGAACAAATCATATGAGGAGAGGCTGAGGGAACTGGGCGTGTTTAGTTTGAAGAAGAGGATGTTGATGAGAGACCTCATTGCCCTCTACAGCTACCTGAAAGTGGTATTGGCCTCTTCTCCCTGGTGAATAATGACAGGACCAGAGGAAATGATCTGAAGTTGTGGCAGAGAAGGTTTAGGTTAGATATTAGGAAGAATTACTTTACTGAAAGAGTGTTCAGGCACTGAAACAGCTTGTCCAGGGAGGTGGTGGAGTCACCACTCCTGGAGTTATTTAAGAAATGTGTAGATGTGCGTTTCAGGGCATGCTCTAGTGACATGCTCTAGTGGCCAAGATTGTAGGGGTTTTTTGTGTGTGTATGGTTGGTCTTGGTGATCTCAGAGGTCTTTTCCACCATGACAGTTCTGTGATTCTGAGATGCTCTTCCAGAAGTAAGGAAGTAGAAACTTCTTATAGAATCATAGAACAATAGAATAGTTTGAATCAGAAGGAACCTTTAAAGGTCATCTAGTACAGCTTTCTTTCAACTAGATCAGATTGCTCAGAGCCCCATCCAGCCTGACCTTGAATATATTCCAAGGATGGTGCATCTACCACCTCTCTGAGTAAACTGCTCCAGTGTTTCACCACCTTTGTATAAAATTTATTCCTTCTATCTAGTCTAGAGTAAACTGCTCCAAAACCATTACCACTTGTTCTATCACAACAGGCCCTGCTATTAAGTGTGTCCCCATCTTTCCTCTAAGCCCCCTGAAAGTACTGAAAGGGCACAATGAGGTCTCCCTGCAGTCTTCTCTGCTCCGAGCTGAATAATCCCAACTCTCTCAGCCTGTCCTCATAAGAGAGGTGTTCCATCCCTTTGATCATTTTTGTGGCCCTCCTCTGGATCTGCTCCAACAGGTCCATTTTAGGGGTTCCAGAGCTGGATGCAGTACACCACATGGGGTCTTACTCAGTCCAGATTTAGACAACTTGTTTAGATCATTGTTTGTCCTCACTATGCCAGCTTCTGACATACCTTTGCTTAGTGAAAATAGTGCAGCTGCATGCATAGAACAATAATTTACAAGCTGATTAGAAAGGGGTCTGGGGCAAGGCGCAGCACGTCCCAGTGAAAATAGAGATATTTTTTCCTGCACCACCCACACATTTGGAATGGGGATACAGGTCACTTTCTTATTTTACTTTCAGTCCAAAAATGTTAAAACACTTAATTACAAGGTAATATATGTAACTAGGGAAATTAGCCTAAGCCAGAGAACTCTGATAGTGCCAAGATGAACGGAAACAGTCAAGCTAAGTGTATATAAAGAGCGTACTTATTTTATGGTGTTGCTTCTCAACCTGTGAGGCGTGCCTTTCTCAGTGAGGTAGATGGAAATACGAATGAGGCATGTGCTGTGATGAGGCACAAAGGAAATGCTAACTGGTTGCAAGTGAAGCATAGGATAAATTAGTTGTGATGTACTGTTTGGCAGTGTTTAAATTCAGGTGAAGCTGAGGTTTCTTTTAATTTCACCATGTTCCTACATGTTAGAATTATACTTAGTAACTGCATAAGAGTATTATTTTTGATAATGACAAAAGTATGATAGCTTTTGGAAATATTTTTGCCTAATGGCACTCATCCAGTCTTCAAGAAGTGTTCTCCTTTGGGGGCTATGCAGTGATTTCCACAAAAAATTATTAAAGTCTGCTGTAGATTTTCCCTATATTAGCCTAAGTGCACCTCATTTTCTGTAAACCTGGAAGCTATAATCACTCTCAGGTCAGTCAAACATAGGTAGGAGACTGCCTTGAAATGCTATGTGCTGTAGGCACAAGGTAAAGAGCTATGAATGCACCCTCATTTGCAGATATCAAATGAGTTTGTACTTGCCGATAAGTGGGGGGGGGAGGAAAGAGGAAAAAGTTTATTCCAAGTTTGAGCTCTTAACAAACTTACATCCAAGCACAGTTTTAAGGATTTGATTCATGCTTATGCATTTCAAACCTTTAATAAGATGACTTAAAACTAAGTAATTAACCTGAAAAACTGGACTGAGGACCCAGATTCTGAATTGTCAAATTTGGAAGTACCTATGGTTTTGGTTTTAGTCTTGTTGTAAAGTTTGTAATTGGATCAAAGCACAGAGTTTGGAGCAAGATTATTTCCTGTCCTAAATGTTTCTGATGTATACTATCAGAAATAAACCTTAAATGTAGTACATCTACATCTCACACTTCTCTGTTAGATTCCTGCTTCAACATAAACTAATGTACTGTCTCCTTTCAGCCTTCACTTAAAAGCGTAATTTGCTGTATTGCTCCATCCCATTTCCAGATATCAATAGTGATCTTGGGAATAGCGCAGTACAAGAGAAGTTTTTTTTTCAATTATACGCGGTAGAGATTTCCTGCATTTTCACCCATGCAAAGCAAACTTCCTTCTGATTAACTAAGTCCCTTCAGTGTCCTAACTAGTAGCAGCTCCTGAAAAGCAGGAAAGGTGCAAAAATAAAGCTAACTAGTACAAACTAAGTACTGATTAGTACCTGTCTTTGGTGCTCTGAGTAGTGATAACTCTTTACCCTTGTTCACATGCAAATGTTGAATATCAAGTTTTCTCTATTATTTGCTAGAAAATGCTGCAATATTGATGTGGGGTTTTTTTCTTAATTTTATAACATTTATGAACTGTACATATCTGCAATTTTCCAAGCAGTGATATCATTTAATGGAAGAAAGACCACACTAGAGCTGCCTTAGCCATAGTGGGTGGTACTCTGTTCTTGTACAAAAACCACTCAACTCCAAAATGGGTCAGTGAACTATAGTTCTGGAAAAATTCAGGACTGCAGGAGTTTGTATTTCTTCTTCAGTACCAAACAGCAAAAATTGGAAATTTCCTCAGAGGTGAATCCTTTTTTTTTCTGATAGTCAAGTTCTGCCTCCTTGTCTCAAATGGCTGCACTATTTACGAAGTAGCTCCTCTAAAGCCCAGGTGAGGTTTCACATTACAGTCGAGTTGACAGGTTGTGCCACCAAAACAACATTCCCTCTTCAAATCAAGACCCTTGGCTGAGTGCCCGTTGTTCTTCCCTCACACCAGCTCTGGTCCCAGCTGACCACACGGTGAGCTGACCTCCCAAGCACAGTCAGCAGAAAATGATCCCGCTCCCCTTTTTTTTTTTTTTTTTTTTTTTTAATTAGTTCAGATAGGTTTAACCCTTAGAAACAGTTCACCTGTTAATGTCAGGGAGGGAGAGGGATGGTTTTGCCGGGAATGGAGGAGAAGCAGCACAGGGGGAGGCAGGATGGATACCTCTTAAATAACCATGTGTGAAATTTCACCCTGAAAATCAAAATAAGGAACTGCTCAACTTAATGAAAAGCAGGGCCTCTGACTTGGGTTAATCTTAGCAAAACAGACTCAATCGTGAACCCTTCACTGGGACTATATTCAGGAATCCATAGACTCTGAAAGGGTACGCTTATGGGCACAGCACTGCCACATCATCTGTGCAGAGGGACCCGGAACGAAGAACCGGCAAAGTGGTCTGGTTTTGCAAACACAGTTACTGATGCTCCTCAGCCAGGCTGTCAGTTTAAGGCAGCTAGTCCCAGCATTGAATACGCTGGTTGTATGCCTGCCCTCTGCCCAGGAAAGGGACCAAAGCTGGGGGGCTGAAACCCCTGGCAGTTCCTGCTGGCAGCAGTCACATTGGTTGGATGGTAAACAACAGAATCTGGCCACTGTAATACTTCTCCTTTTATTTAATAACAACTCTCTGTATATTGGAGGTGTGTTGTCTTGATTTAATAGCTAAAATATCCCATAGTGTAATAACATGCTTATTCTCAATTATTTGCAGAATTTTTGTGTCTTATTTTTAGTACAAAGGAGGAGCTTGCATCCTTATTTACCAAGCACTGCCATTTGAAAGAAGAATGAACACTGCTGAATATCGCTGCATGGTACTGCTGGGTTTAGTAAGCCCACATTATACTTCTTGTTAGTCCTTTTATTATTCTCCCTTATTGCACTGAAGCTCTTAAAAGTCCCAGTAAAAGTAATATTGGACTATGCTGACTGCTACACAAACAAGACAGTCCCTGTTCATAAGGAATTCTTCTGTAACTTCTTCTGTCTCTGCGTGTTACAATTTATTCGCATGCCTGCTGAGTTTCAAGGCAGTGACACTTCTACCCTTCTATTAATATCTCAGGTCTTGCTTGAATATTTATTCAGAGTTGCATTTAATTCTCTATGCAGAAGCTGCTTTTTGTAAATATTAAAGATGCTTTCATATATTAATATCAATCTCTATAACGTGTGCTGCTTGCACTATGTTTGAGGAAGTGACTGGGATACAGTAGTTAGAAAACAGAAATAGTGTGCAATCGGGAAAAAAAAAAAAAAGAGAGAGACTTATTTTGCAACATTTCTGATGCAGACAAATCAGGAAGCACAGATTTTTCTAAAGAAAGCATGCTGTTGTTAGGCAATATTCTGCTTTGTTTCTGAAGCATGTATCTACTCACTAACCCACAATTCTCACTAGAGAACACTTCAGAAAAGAGATGTTTTCCTTAATTGTTTTCTGTCTGTGAAAAAGCACAGAGAGAGACTCACAAAATTTGAGAAAACATCAAGGAGAGGAGGAGTAGGAAAGTGTGAAAAATGTTTCCATAAGGCATTTATATATCCTTAATGACCATACTATATATTTTCTAGGCACAGCATTCTCTGCTAAGTCCTGGTTTATTCTTGGCTGTGTATTATTTTGAGAAATCATCTGCGTGTGATACATAGATGGAAGTCAGTGGGAAACTAGTTCTCATGTAGTTTGTAAAGCACTTTTTATAGGAGTGTTTTAAGCTCTATAGAACTCCATGATTTTGTCTCTATTAACTTTCTTCACAATGTCAAAACACGTATTTTAAGGGGTGCAATATCCATCCAATAAACACTAAAATATCTTTCAAAGTATACTTGTAATAATCTTTTTTCACACATTTTCAGAAATGTATAAATCAGTCTAAAAGAATTATTGTTTGTATAACTACTTCTCTTCCACACTGGATTCTGTTAAGGTTTTGTCCCCACTGTTACTCATATTTATTTTCAGGAATGCCACAGAAACCACAACTTTCAATTGCTTTTGCTTTCAGACATGTAAAAGAAACACATGTTAAAGCAATTAATAAAATTATGACATTCGCAGTTCCCTGAAAGTTACTTCCTGCAGTTTCTGAGTGCAAGAACCTAGGCTGACCAAAATGAGCACAAATCAAGCTGTTCACTTTAAACTCTGAAGAAAGTCACATGAAAATGTCATAGAACAAGTGGCACATTTTTTTCCAGAGTAATTATTTTCATCGTCTTCTCCATCTCTTTTTTATTCAGCATATGATTTCTCTCTGGGCACTTGGATTCAAAGCTCTCTGATATCAAAAGACCTCCAGTTGACTTAGTTGAGCTCTGAATGGGCCTAGGCTGCTGTAAGGTGGTATCTAATGAAAACTGTAGTTTGCTCTCCCCTGCTGCTCTTGCAATAAACTTTGCCAAACTGCATAAAAAGCAGGAACTCTTTTTGCACAGGGAAGAGAGCCTGTGTGGAGTGCCACTACCAGAATTATATACCAAAGTTCAGGGCAGGCTGGCTAGCATTGAGACAGGATTTACCTCCTAGCGTGTGATGAGAGATGAGAATTCAATGCTTTGCTTTGCTTTGCTTTTTCTGCTTTCCTTTTGTTAAAGAAGGAGAAAAAAAAAATTCAGGGCTTTTCACTGAATGAATTGTATTGTGAATGTGTGTTGCGGTATAAGGGGGGAGAAACAAACTCGTAAGTACATTCAGTTTTACATCCTTGAAATAAGAAAGGCATAGTGAGGACTACCAAGCTTCTTGTATTAAAATACAAGATTTCTTTTCAGTAAAAAGATCATATTTCAGAAAAATTGAAACAAGATTGTACATTTTTTTCAATGTACTTTTTTTTTTTTTTTCCCTAGAGTCCTAAAGAATGCACATTTAGCAATAATCTTCCCATCTTTGGAGTATGTTTAAAATACATTATTTCCTTGAGGTGGGACAGCTACTCCTTGAAGGAGAACACTTTGTTAGTACACTCAGGTGTCTTCAAACACGAAGGAGGCCACCAGAACACCCTAGGACATATGCATTTTTAAATGGTCTTCAAAGGAAAAAAAATCTTTTTTGTTCATGTCATAATATAAAATGGTCTCTTATTTGTTATAATTGTAAACGCACTTCCTTTTATTCATGTGCAGGGTCCAAAAAGAGTCAATTCTTTCCTGTGACTCCAGAGAGCGTCTCTAAATAGAAGCTGGCATAAATTTTTGCTTTTGAGGAATTAATTGAACCAGTCAACAAATAACTGTGTACTAAAAGTATACAATGGCACGTGAAATAAAGGGTGTATAGGAGAGATGTCTGCCTCAACCACAGAGGACACAAGGGCCACAGCACTCAGGTGAATGGTTGTGTAGCCAAGGAGTGATCTATTGCAAGTGAGAAGCTGAAGGCAACCTACTTCTGACTCTGCCATGCATTTCCTTTAGGGTTTTGACATGCCATTCCACGTGCCTACTGTTCAGTTGCTTGTACTTGTGACTTGTTGCCTTGGCACCTCAGAAATGGCTACTTAAGACATGCCAGATAGATAGAAATGAAAGTGCACACTTGGTTTGCACGTGTATGGCAAACCTGACAAATCCAGGCAGAGCTGGGCCTATCTGACCCAGATAACACATGCGATGCTTTGCATAAGCCCTGGCATTTTGTGTGGGTGCTGTACTGCCTGGAGATACGTACAGCTTGCCTGATGCTTTTCCCACACTGAGCGTGGTACCTTTTGAAGAGCCCCATCTACCTCGTTCCCACTCTGGCAGCAGGGCTGCAGTGGGGACACATGGCATTTCCCACTCCCTGGCATCTTCTGCTGGCCTGGACATGCCAAAGTCATGGACAAATGCTCAAGCACATCAAATGCCATCTAGGGATGTACATATCTAGGAGTACATATCTAGGGAGTTCATATCCTGAACCCAAGATGTGTAGAATAAAGCAGCCTGGGAATCACTCAACAGAGATTCTTACTATGTTTAAAGCTGTGAAAATAACTGCTGAATTTTTCTGCACATTTTCAGACAGACAATATATAGATTGGGTTTTGGGTTTTATTTCTGTCCTAGCTATGAATTCATATAATGAAGTTCCCCCATGACCACTAAAATATTGGCATGTCAAGCTTTGAAAGAGGTGTTCCCCATCTCTTGGAACATTTCTTTGGTTTTAATTGGAAGGAAAATAAACTTTCCAAAATACATCTGTATGTAATATTCTTGATAAAGAGTAACTGAGAGAAAGCATCTGCTACATTCTTTCGAATCTAGGACATGTAAAGAAAAAAAGTATTAGAAGAGTTGTGTTTGCTTATTTTCTTATCTTCCAGAATAAAAAGAATTTTTTCTTCTGCCCACTATCAGCATACAAAATAATATTTATACTTGAAAGTGTGATCACAGGAAATGTTACTCAAGGATAAACACCGTTTCACGATTGAGAGAAATTAGTATGTTTTGTTTCTATCAAAGATATTAGAACAGCCATTTGTATGTAGGTTATGCCATTAGTGAACTAGTGTAATTGTGCTGTTAATTTTTTTAATGATAATGTTGCCACCATATTCCTCTATTTTTACAAGCCAGTGATGTTGGACATTAAAATATTCCATGTGCTTTTGTATCAAGTACTTGAAGTATTGAGAAAAATAATAAAATTAAAATTATGAAAAATCAGGATGATACTGGGGATCAAGTGCTAGAGTCTTTTCTCAACCAATTCAAGTAATTTTCCTAATTCTCGTTTCTGCCACCATTTTCACAGACTCACAGAATAGTTTGAGCTTAGAAGACACCAAACCCAGCAGGACGATGTCAGGTAGAAGTGTGACCTTGTTTCTGGTCTGGCCAAGCATATATTGGTAAATTCTCTCCGGCAAGGAGAGTTGTTTCTTAGCTTATTCACTGCCTTGTGGTCTTCCTTGGAAAGCAAATAAGTAAGAGTGGACCTTTTGCTGGAGGAATATTTCTTTAGTCTCTTTGCGTTTCTTCTTTTCCATTTCTCCACTAGCTTGCAGTGAACATCAAGTGAAGTAAAACCCCCTGCATTCATTTTAAATTACAGCCCAGTTCATAATCACCTATGAGAACTTAAGATATGAGGAAAAGAATAATTTTACTTTCTATTGTAACTGTCATTTCCATTCAAACTCAGGCACTGCAAATATGCATTATTAGCAGGCAGAAAGTAATTACCTGAAGCCAGGTGCACTATTTGAGAGGGGATCAAAGCAGGTGGTGACATGGTGGCATTCCCTTTTCTATACTCTGGACTGAAGTCAGGAGCAGCAAGAAGCTGCAAAATGTTCCCACCTCAGTGTACCAGAGCCCGCACTCGCTACCTCCCCAATGACATCCCAGAACTTGGAGTGGAAGGGATGGGAATTTGGCAAGATCCTGCAGGGTAGCACCACTGCTCTCTCAGACTACGAATTAAGTACCCACTGTTCCCACAAGGGCTCCAGTAAGTTACTGTCAGGGCTTCTGGTGTGTTTGTGTGTTTATCATCCCCCTGGTTTTACAGCTGAAAAGCTTCAGAACTGAGAAATGGAATGAACTGACCAAAGCAATTAAGGAATTGGTGCCAGACTCAAAAATTAAATCCAGACGAGCCCACAAGGCAATAAATCACAGATGATTTTGGCATGTAAAAACCCTCCTGTTGTAAATGCTGGGAATGCACTTGCCATGGCCCAAGAAAAAGATGAGCCTTGATTCGTTTGTAATCAAAGCCATAGCACATAGGACGTGCTGGAATCAGAACACCGGGTACAAGAAAATGTTTGGAAAGTCTCATATTTCCCAGGAATTTATCTAATGACTGCAAGGATTTCTTGTCATTGCTAAACTTTCTACTGATGATAATTTTCCCCCACCTTTTTTTTTTTCCCCCCAGCACAGTGAATGAGGTCTAATTTGTTTATTTTATTTGTACAAATAAAAGACTACAGGGCTCAAGACAGCACAGCTCGCAGATTGAAAACAGAAGATTAATTGATCATTCTCAGGTTTTTCCCAGTGCACTGGGTGGTTCTTTCTTTATTCCCTTCCACCCCTCCACCCCCTTCCTTCACTGCTGATTTTAATCAGAGGAAGGAAGTGACTGTTTTCCATAGAGAATGTTGATATTTAGTGAAAAAATAAGGGTTGGGGGAGTGGAAGGTGCACAGAACCCCCTCCCAGAAAAAAGTTTACTGATAAATTCCTTTTTATCTTTGCCAAATGCTGCTCAAGTGTGGGAATGGACGGAGCTGGCAGTCACTTTCGCTAAGCCGGAAATACCATCTTTAATAAATTCAGTTGAAGGACTAGATGGACACATAAATCTCTTTGTATGTGTGTGACAGCAGTAGTGTAGTATCAGAGGAGATTGTAGAGCATTTAGCAGAGATCTGAGGTCAGCCTGTTTGCTGTCTTTTTCCTTGTGCCTTTCTGACACTCAATATAAAGCTGAAATATTTATACTTAAATGAGTATTGCTAATGCAGGATATTGAGGTCATCAGCATGAGAACAGAATGACAACAGTCTGTGTAAAAAATTATGCAAGTTTCTTCAAGATGCTATATTTAATTGCACTGAGACTCCCTTTGCCTTCATTCCACCTCCCAAGGCCAACATTTTATTTGGTTACGTGTAATCCACCTTTTAAGTGCCGAGCACCTCCAAGACTCAAACTCTGCTTGAACTGTTCTCAGAAAATTACCACTGTTATTACTTTCTAGGGCTTTGGTTGTTTACTAGGAACTTTGAACAATATTTTAGATTAATGAAATAATAGACTACTGGTTTGGTTAAGTGTATGAAACCATTTCTTTGCGTAGTAGAGTCACTTTTTGCCATGGTTTCACAGACCACGTACCCTGCAGCCACACCGGCTGCTGGTGGAGCCAAGTGACTTTCCATTCTGCCATCATTTGTGCTGCTGGATCACCACCAAAGGTGCCTGTGCCATTCCCATATTTGTCTTTTCTTGATTAGTACACAACCTAAGTTCATTTAGCTTGGTAGGTGTCTGTACACATGGATTCATCTGCAACCTTCAGGTCCTAAGTGGTTACTGCCAACATATATATATATCTTCACTTGTAGAATATCAGCTTTGCTCTGCTGAGACCCTTATACATGCTTTTGTTTCCCCTGTAAGATTGTTGTGGATTCTTTCCTCAAAACTTTCCCGTAAAACAGGTCCCCAAAGTCTGGTCCAACTGCTCTCCTTTTCATAAGTGTAGAGATGCATGACTAGATCTGTAGCTACTATTCTTCCATATGTCTCAATAACTCTGTAAAAGTCACCTTTCTATTTTAAAAATCTTTTGTGAACCTGAGACACCCCGAAAGATCTCAACATAATTTTCTTTTGGTATGCTTCCTGTCCCTTTTCTTTAACATTCAAGTGAAGTTGTCAGCAAACTGCTGGAACTGATAAACAGACTCTCTTTGAAAATTTTGTTATTTGAAATAACAGCATGCTCCTCCCTCTCATCAGTTCCCATTCCAACCTCAGTCCTCAGCTAAAGACAAAGCTTTTTGTCATGTTTTTCCGTAATTTGTGCTTTCTTCTGCATATTTTTTTTACACAAATAATTTGAGAGAGATGTTTAAATTCATTCATTTATTTATTGTGAGAGGATGAAAACAAAACACAAATACAGTTTGAAGATTTTTTTAAGTAAAAAAATACATTCTGCAAACATAATTTCCATCTGCCTATGCTGAAGTCATTGCTAAAGTTATTGGTGTAAATCATAAATGGTTTTAAGTAATTAATAATTTTAAATCTCTTATGTAATGTTTCAAAAATCTGTCACAAAAGAATGATTACACCTAAGAGAGTCTCTAAATATTATTTTTAAGTGAAGTGAAATCTCAGTATGATATTGACTAAGTATAGTATTTATTTTACAGTTTTTCCAATAGTGGCCACTCAGTAACAATGAAAATAGAAAGCCCCAAAAGTTATGACATTGAACAATTCTGCTATGAAGCAATACTATTACATGAATAATAATAATGAACATATTGCTTCCCCATCAGGAATGATTCGTTAGATTTTTCTTCATCCTAGCTTTTTCTTTCCTGATTCAGACAATATAAACTGTAGAACCAATTAACATTTTTTAGTAAAAAATAAATTACAGAAACAAACTCAACCTTATTTTCAACGTTGTGACTAGGGAGAAAGTTGAGGAGATAGAGATGGGAAACCAAATTAGTTCTGATTGTAAATTATATTCTTAGGTCTTTTTCAGCAGTGACTCCTTGGTTTTGCAGAAAATGCCTCTAATATTTTCCAATTCAGAGTGCTCCCTTGCTGTGAACCTTCTTGCTATGAGGCCACCAGAGATCAAAGCTACTTTCCCCCTCCTGTGGTCTCAACTAACTCCATTAGCTCTAATTACAAACACTTCTGTTATACCAACCAGATTTTATGGCTTCCAATGAGTAAGCCTCATAGAGCAGGAGAAAGCCTACACGGTACTACTGCCAGTTCCTTCCTCAGCATTATTACTTGCCTTATATTAACATTATTCGTGGTTAACTCTGAACTAGAATCACTTCATTTTTTACCTTGTGTAATCAAAAAGATGCTTAAATTGTGTATTGAAGTACATGATTCTAGAAATGAAGGAATTTGGCAGAGGCGAGGGCTTTATAGGATTTAATTTTTCATACTGTACCATGAGGAGCAGAAAGGATTCATTGAAGACATTTAAAACATTTTCTTAATGCACAATACCATAATGCAAAAGTGTGGTTTTCTGCATATGAAACTCACAGATAGACATGCATCACTTGCCCTCTGCTTTTTTCTTGATGTCAATATTTGTCAAACTGTTGAAGCTCCAGTAAAATGCAATATGGAAATACCCGGTTTAATTTAACAATAATTGCACATGAGATGACAGTGGGTTTGAAGATTCTAGCTGAAAGGGGCTAAATAATATAGTTCTGGATTTACATGTTACATGTTGCAGGTGAAAATTGCCTTCCAGGGTCTGCAGCAAGGAAACGCTAATACTTTGTCACAGAATTGTCACACAATTGTTGGAGTTGGAAGGGATCTCAAGACATCATCTAGTCCAACTCCCCTGCTGAAGCAGGATTGCCCAGAGCACATTACTCAGGACTGCATCCAAGTGAGTCTCGAAAGTCTACAGAGAAGAGGACTCCACAACCTCCCTGGGCAGCCTGTTCCAGTGCTCTGTAACTCTCATGGTAAAGAATGTTTTTCTCGTATTTGAGTGGAACTTCTTATGTTCCAACTTGTGTCTGTTGTTCCTTGTCCTGTCACTGGGAACCACTGAAACTTTCTGAAGATGCAGAACTAAACACACTTTATACCTGAAAGAGCCTTCTCAGTTCCTGCTGCTCCAAGAGCTAAAACAAATTTGTCGGTAGTTAAACAGCCTTGACAGGCTGTAAAATTGCCTGTCCACAGCTGCCTACAACAATCCTGTCAGAATTTCTCCAGTAACTTGTACTGTAGTCCTTTTTCACCCCCAGGAAGCCCATTCACCCTCAGCCCTGCTCTCGGTATGCACCACTCATCTGTGTTTGCCTAAAAGTCCGTGGAAGCAGCCAGTGTCTTTTGCCTTAGGTCTGTGCCCAAGGAATCCTTGGGACACTTTTAGTGTCTTCTACTGGTCTGCAGGCCCAGTTGGAGAGAGCCCCTTCATGGCTAAGCACAGACCAAGCTGTCCTCCTCCTCTGGAGAAGTTTGTTTCTGTGACAGCCAGTCATGTTCAAATTATTTTTCTTTATTTGCTGCTACATTATAGAGTGATTTGCTTCTGCAAAGGGCTTTACTGTGTTGAGGATGAGTGAGGAAGTCAGCATAGGAGAATGGAAAAAATCATACTGAAAATGAATCGAAAATGAAACTGTGCAGCAGAAAAATCTAAGTGGAATTCCCCTGACTTGAACTAAAATCCATACATCTAGTTAAAATTATTTAGGCTCCCCCTACAGTCAGTACAAAAATATAGGCCCTTCTAGGACAGATCAGATCATCCACCTTAGAAATCTATCTTAGATTGGGATAAGCTGCATTTTGGAAATGTCTCTTTTACTCAGAGACATTTTATTTTGAAACGTAAGTGATTTTAGAAAGAATCACATTTTAGTTTCTTGAAAGTATTCAATTATTCATTTTTTAAAAGACTGCTTTTTTTCACAATTTCACCTAACAGGATTCCTGTTTTTCCATAATTTTACTGGTCAAGATTAGTAAGAGTTTCCTCCTGTGGCTGAGGAACTGATTTGCCTCAACACAAATGTTAAACCCCAGAATAGTCAGTGATTCCAAAATGTCAAGCTGGAAGACTTTTGCCAGATACACAAATACATATCCTGCAACATCATGGTTGACATGGAAGGAAATCATCATTACTGCCATTTCTCCAAAAATTAGGATAAAATTTTTGGTCGTAAGCAGCTGAAACTACTACCACAATTAGAGATGAATTTCAATAGTTATTTGTGAAAATAGGTACCTGAATTCAGTTTAGTCACAATAGCCCTTAACTAACTAAAACTGTATCAAAGTATGCACAGAGTTCAAGATGTGATCCAATCCTGCTGGTTCTCTCAAATCTGAGTCCTATTTGCCAGACACAAAGAAACCAAGAGAGGTTATTTTATCAAATTAGTACCTCAGGAGCAATTAAATATATTATGGTTATTCTTTCAGGGAAAGAGAAAAGAACTAAAGCCCTTCATTTAATTTCAACTGATTTCTGCTTTTAAATCTAAAGATGTGAAATATTTCTTGTTACTGTTATTCTCACTCAGACAAATTCTGGCTGCAGAAGTTTCTCAGATGTTTATCTGAGAAAAGATGGTGTTAAACTTCTGTCCTGATCACAGCCTGGCTTCCAGCCACACAGGAAAATAGAGTCATAAACTGTCCCCTTACTCCCTAGGCATCTCAGGTTTAACCTCAAGAGAAATAATTTCCAGAGAGTAACTACTTCCCATCTGTGCATTTGTCAGGACTGAGACTGATGGGATAAATAATCCCTTTCTCCCTCCCAGTTCCTCTAGAACAGATCAACCAACATGTGTGCGCTGACTCAGCAAAGGGATGTTCTTCGAAACACAGACCTGGTGTCAGATATTTCTCCATTAAAAGTAAAGAGGTCACTAAAAGAATTCCAGTCTGCCTCCAAGATTGCTGTCAGGAAAGCATGACAGAGTGCATTCACCCCAATTAGTATTTCAGGACTTAACTTCTAGTATTAGGAATTTATCACAATTGTTCTCTTTCTTTAGATGTACAAGCCTTTTACCCATTCCCATGCAGAGGATTTACCCTGAAGTCCACCTTCAGCCTTATGACACTACAGTCTGTCTCAGGAGGCTGGCTTGTGAAGGACGTAATATAAGAAGCAGGAACAGGGCAGCCAAGCTGGATTTGACCAAAGGTTCCTTCAGTCTGCCATTCTGTTTTGGCAATGGCTGGGCGCAGGCACAAAAGGTAAACACAAGGGAAGATTTACTGTTTCTCCTGGATTACTCTCCAAGTTCCAGTAAATTGAGATTGATGGACCTCCTGAGACAGACATAGCAGTAAGTGTCAAAAGTTGTAAAGTCATTCTCTTCCATTAGCTTGTCCACTCCACTTTTTAATACATATAAACTTCTCAGAGCACTGACACCCCTTGGCAAGGAGTTCCACAGCTTCCCAGCTACAGGGTGAGGAGTCACCTTTTTGTCTGTACTTTGAACTTGCTGGCTGCTATGTGACGATCACTAGCTCATAAAGCAGAGAAGACAAATAAAAATTGATCCCCTTTCACCCTTTCACTGCCATTCATGATTTCATGGGTTTCTGTTGCGTTTGCGCCTCAGCTAATTCTCTCCATGTTGAAGAGCTTATTTACTCATTCCTCGCACAGAAAGCGTTGCTCACCCTTGGTGACCTTCTCTGAATTTTTCTAAGGGTCTTTCCCATGGAGTAATTCAAAGCACTAAAATCAATCCTTGCTCTGAAGCACTCCCTGGTGGGAGCTTCTCTCTTTCTCCATTGACAACATAAAAGGCTTAAGGATATCAAGGGCCTCATTTATACACCTGAGTTTAGCAGTGGAAAAGCTCTTCCACCTTACTTTCATTTTAATCAATTTCTTGATTATAGCAGTTAAAAATAGTGTAACAGCCTGATTTTAGAAAGAACAGAATTATTATTCTTGCCTTGTGTGAGAAATAAATTACTAAAATCTAGTTCCAAAATGATATGTCTTTCACAAAGAAATAAAAACACTGTGTACAAGGGGGAAGTGTTTGCAGAACTATCACACAGGATTTTTCCATTACTAAGTTTGTCCACAGGCTGGAAAGCTTGTGAATTCCTTCCAGACTGAAGTGTGTAGTGGTTGCAGTTAGTAATAATGGGACCTTTTCCGAAGTCCTACTTACATGGAGCATTCTGAGTAGTTGGTATTCAGTTGCTGGAACTAAGCCCGTTTGGTTGTTCTCTAAGTAGGCGAAGTTATTGACGGATTACTGAATTGCCCCCAGCCTTAATGTTAAGGATTTTTAACACACGATATTGACAATGAAATCTTGTAAAGAAATTAGAAGTTAACCTAAGAACACATGGAAGTTTCCCTTTTGTACTCTATGTCATGCTTTTTGCTCAGGATGTTACGTTCCCAAAAGTAATCTCAAAGATTTTCCTGACTGTTGAAGCATAGAAAAATGTGAAAAATTGCAAATGCATGTACAATTGCAGGCCTCATTCTGGAGGTGAGGCCCATCTGAACATTGGCCAAATATCAACTCCGTCCTCCTTTCCCCCTCCTGTAATCTCCCATTATGTTTGCACTCACTTTGTAATTTGAGCTATGACTTGATCTTCCTGTATATGCTGTGTTGGTGAACATTAATTTTGCTCCAAAGAAAGAGCTGCCATCATTTTTCATTTAGATAGGAATAAAGAATATTCCATTTTGTAGCAATCATCTTGGTATGTTGTGTGTCTGTCTGAAATGTTTCCAGAAAGCACAGATAAATGGTGTGATATTTGAAAAACAGGGCACCATATATTTTGGATAGTGTCTAGGAAAGTTTGCAGGATGTCCCAGACTGGCTCTGTCTGTGAGGTCTAAGACAGCTTTTCTGACAGAGTAGATCTGTTACTTATCCAACAGGGAGCCACTTGTTTCTCCCTCTCATTTTTGAAGGAGGAATTGAAACAATATGCCAGCAGGAACTCCAGACAAACTCCAGATTAAAGTGGGCCCGATGCAGCAAGGAGTTGTAGCAAGAGCAGCTCCACTGCTAGTGTTCAGGTAATTCTCTGAATGTCCAAGCGCTTTATGAGCTGGTCAGGATGTATTTATGGCATTAGGAGCAATAGAAATACCCCTTATGCCAAGTGGAAAGGAGGTTCACTGAACTGTTGGAAATCTGCATGTGCTTACTCGGCTCCTCCTTATTCTTACTGAAGGCACAGAACATGATCATTTTCTCTTCTTCCTTTTCCCTTGCACTTCTGACTTCGTGGTGAGTGAGGCACAGGTATGCTTCAAGCTGGAGTTTGCTTCATCCATTCATAATCTTGCGGGGACAGCAGCAGCAGGAGTAGCAGAGCATAATCATATACTACGATGCTCTTACAGTTGTTTCCTTATCTCTAATGCAGGGTTATCTTTTTATTGTCAGTCTGGAAGGAGATTTTCCTCAGAGCCATAATTTATAAATTGTTTTTTTTTTTTTTTTCCCCCTTTCATTTTGTTGGGGGAGTGCGTGTGTGTGTTAAGTTCATTTAAAATTTTGTTCAAAAGACAAATGAAGTTTTATTTGAAATCCCTAGAATGTCTGACTTTTTGACCATTAGACTACAGAATGATGTTACATGGTCAGAATGCACAGCTCTAAGGATCATGAAGTACAAAATCATCATCCTCCCTTTATCTGTTCCATTTTCTGTACAGAGGAAGAGGAAAGAGTGTTCTTTTCATAGGAATTTTTCATAGAAGCTGCTTCGTTAGTTTGAGGCTAATTCTTCCATCACTTAACAGGTTTAATAAGTCTGTGGCCTCTGTTTTTAAATATACTACTACAAGTCTGTCTGAATGAGTCAGAAACAGCAATGGGAATATTTTCACTGGCTGTTGGGGAGTCCTTTGTGTCTCAATAAGACTAAACTTTTCACTTTCAGTTGTCAAACCCCTGCTAGGATGAATTCATTGCTGTTTTTTCCAGGTGTCTATGAAAAAGAACGAGTAATGTTCAGGAATGTACAATTTCTCTGAAAGTAACTGTCAAATGCAATCATAGAATGGTTTGGGTTGGAAGGGACCTTAAAGACCATGTAGTTCAAACCCTCCTGCATGAGCAGGGACACCTCCCACTAGACCAGATTGCTCAAAGCCCCATCCAGCCTGGCCTTGAACACTTCCAGGGATGGGACAACCACAACATGAAAATAAACTACAAAGTGTTACGATAAATAAAGAAAAGCAATGAGATCCTTGAGAAAATTACTAAAATATTAAAGAAGTTCCTATAAACATTTAGAATTGTTTTGCATTTACCCCATGAAACACTTAAAGAAGCATTTGTCCTGTATGAATTAAACACAGCATCCATCCAGCATCTATCTCATGAGTTTGATAAAATGATCGTATCCATTTTTTGTAATCAGTTTCCCAGAACGGGCAGGAGTCTTAATCACTATTGTTCCTTGTGAAAGTGCTGGAGCAGCAGGGATAGCAGTAGTCCTGGACTGATTCTTCAATGCAGATATTTCAGCTGGTTTCAATTTCTGTTGTGTAACACCTAAGGACTATCAAATACTGCCCAGCTTGGCTTCACTGAGTGTTCAGCCAATGTCAACATGACAATAGCCAGCTCTAGAGAAGCCACTTTGCATTACTTAATTCTACTATAAATATACAGTCTCTCCTACCTTACTCACTGACTCATCCAAATCAACAGCTGGATGAGGAGCAGCTGGGTGAAAAGCAGCTGGATAACACCAGTCCAAACTAAACCACAATGATATCAGTAGAAGGACATCAGCACTCTGGGTAAACTTCTCTCTCTTTCAGTGTCCTCTGCCATGAAAGGCCATTGTCCTTAGACTGCTAAACTGATCCTCAACATCCATAATTTTGCCACTTGTTTTATTTTGGTTCTGCCTTTGGAAGTGCAAATAGTTATACCGAGGGAAAAAAACCCAACAAACTAGCACCATCAACACAACAACCCATCACCCCAGTATTGTTTCAGTCACAGGGGACAAGCGTGTCAGTATGCAGAGTATTCATGGTTGGTTAGCTCAATGCTTCTGACTCTGGCAAATTGTTCCATGCTCCAGCTTGCACACACACAGGCACACTCTCACACATACGTACATTCACTGAATCATTGGGAACATTTTTGTGATACCTATGAAGCTCCATTGGCTTTTCATAGGCTTTGAAACCTCTTGTTCTAAGAGCTACTAGTGCTTGAAAATCTTAAGTCCTTTCTGATTCAAATTAAGAGCTAGTTTCTTCAACCTTGTTGCTCAACAATAAATTGTTCAAAAGAAATAACAGATACCCAGACTACATACTAATCAAGCTGTTTCTCTTGGGACAAATTGGGAAATAAAAAAGCAAAAGCTTGTGAAATATTCTACTGCTAGAGTGCTGGAGGCAGTATTCAGAAAGCAAAAAGATATTATTTGTATTTTTGAATATGATTTTGTTTAGCGGCATCTATAGTGCCTTGCCTCTTCAGAAATTTCTGTCATTCAGTTTTGGAAATTGTAATTTGAATGTTTCTTGTATCTGTCTAATTTTATGATACTGTGTATAACTGGGTTTGCATGAGTTTCATTAGCTTCTCGGCACCCATCTCTGTGAATAAAATCTCTCAGAAATTCAGAAACACAAGTTTTAGAAGAGGAAAAATTTCCATAGTGGCATATTACTTTGTTATTGACTACTTCGGAAAAAACACACGCACATATATATAAACTTTCTTTTTTTCCTTTTTTTCTTGTTAACATTGTTTTTCAGTATTATACCAAGAATGCAAGTCAGGTAAACGCTCTTTACCCTGTATTCAATACCTTTTGTGATCAGAAAATATTTTCTTGTGTGGACATGCAATTGATTTTGAGGAAAAATTATCAATTCTATATTTTATGTCAATGTCATGATGGAATTTTGAATACCATTTGAGAGATAGTTTGAGAAAGTTTGAGGCATAATTGCACTTTTACAGTACCAACCAAGAACAACTCCAATAACTGTTCTGCTCCAGAGTACCTGGCATCCTTCCTGTGTAGAGGGACACATCTCACGTGACCCCCTCAAGTGACTTCATTGCTGCCCAACTCCAGTGCAACTGACTATAGGAGTAGATTATGATTGAAACCTCCACCCTCTTTTTTTACCTTGAGGTAAAGTGTTTTTTTGGAGAGCGCAGAGAGAGTGATCTGTTGCACCAGGGATATTCAGGCACAAAGGTTTCTTCTGGCCCTTCTATGAGTCACTGCTGGGTGGTTTTGTACCTTTACCCATAACTTAAGATTTTCAGGCACATATAGATCTTGCTGTGAAGTAGTTAGTCTATCCTGAAGTAAAAGGATTTGTCATGTAGTGTTTACTCTCTTATAGTGAAATTTGTTTGGATACTTTCAAACAGAATAAAATAGTTTATTTTTTTTCAGTCTGTGAACAAAGAAGATATCATGACAGCATCCTAAACAGAATGATGTGACTTCAGATTTGCCTTGTTTTGTGGCAGGGGTTAGACCGTATGATATGCAGAGGTTCCTTCCAACCTGAGGCCAGCCTGAGGTATTTTCTCCATTATTACAGAATCTATATACGCCAACTTATTTATATAATTATTCAAATATGTAGCCTCAGGGAATCACACAGAGAGATAGGTATATAAATCTGTAATGGGATAATCAAGGAAATGACCCGTGAGACTCTCCTACCTTTCCCCCTGTGGTGTTTGAGGTTAATAGAGTACTATATAGAGGGAGCCCATATAGCCTAGGTTACATCTATACTACAAAGTGGGATACATTGTTCTGTCTTTAAGGCCAAACTCCACAGTACAGTTGGCATCTACAAGTTAAATTCTTCTCTGTCTAACAAATTAATCATTGCCTCCAAAACACCCACTGGGAACAGTCCTAAGCCCGCGCTGCTTGGTCATGACTGGGAGAATGCTAGTTATGCCTAAAGAAGAGCATGTAGGGGTAAGGCTGAAAACACAGATCATTGCTCAACTCCCTCTCCTGCCCCTCTTTACTCTAACACAGACCTATGTAAACAGTTGTGGGAAGAGAATACAGCAGAAATGTACGGTGGTACCGCTCAGGGGCTTTGCTAAGAAGACAGAAGAAACCTCTTATATTTGTGTGCAGTGCATTTAGCTTACAAACTAGGTGGCTTTTTATTTGTTACTTTACAAGGGAGGCAAAGTAATTTCTTGGGTTTTTTAAACCCTGGGAGGTGTTAAAACGTCACTTAAATTATGTGAAATATGAATTATTCCTATATAGCATATGCTTGCTACAAACATTTCTTTTATCACTTAGAATAGCATGTGTAGGCATTTAGAAGGGGGAGGTTGGTTGAGAAAGAGAACGGGAATGAGCAAATTGATTTACTTTTAGATTTCTTAAGAATGTTTCACATCTTCACTATGGCTTAATATGCACATGTGGCATACTACATTACATTGTCAATACAACCTATAAAGTCAGGAACTAGCAAAGGTTTACATAAATGGACTATATCAGATACACAGGAACAATTATAAATTAACAAATAATGCAAACATAGAAGATTTTGACCCTGTGCCAAAATGTATTTTTATGTGATAGACATCAAGTGGTCATAAGAAGTAAATTTGGTAAATGATATTTGTTTCATAAGAGTGAAGTTACCATAGAAAAGAAGCATTGTTTTTACATCATTTAAACATTGCTTTATCCACAAAAACAGTTGTAGAAATTATTCTGGTCCCACAGGCAATACGAGCATGTTTGCTTCAGAATGTCTTCTTTCCCTCAAGTTAAACTATAATGAAGCTTATGTTTAAGTAACATTTCGCTTGTGATGCAAACTGACTGAGAGCCAGGAACTTCAGAACTAAGGCTGATACTGTCTTCAGTTCATGCTGTGATATCTGTTTCCTCTCCTTTTCACAAAACCATGAGCAAAGGATGAGGTGTCAGTGTAATGCTGAATTTTCTGGCTTTTGTCAATTCATGTCACAATAGCAACAGTGCTTAAGCACAGGGAGGGGGCTTGTATTTAATAACAATATCAAATTACATTGGAGTCTCTTTCTCTTTCCCCCCACTTATTGCTGAACAGGCTGTTTTATGGCTTTTGGAATTCAAATTACATCTAACTTGACCTGTGCTTGGGTGTGTTTGGCTTGGAATGCAAATGTCGTGTCCAGTCGCATGTCTCTAAGGTCTCCAACAGAAATAACTCTAGCTTTCCCACTCCCTGTGTATATATAAATCTTTGATCAAGGGTATTGTGGAAACATTGAGGCTAGTATATGCTCTCCCTATACATAAAAAGAAAAAAATTAAATGGTCATGACAGCTGTAATGCTCATGCCTAGAATTCAGACAGAAGGCTCTGGTTTATAAATGGGGTGTGCATGTGTGTATCACAAAAAAATGTACCTTGTTTTTTTTCCTTTTATGTTTCATAGTGCACTGTTTCTCTAAGAGGCTCACAGCATATTTTTATCATATTGACCTATTTCTGTAAATGCTTCTGTGCTAAACCAAAGAAAATACATGGTAGGCTCACCCACCTCACATTCTATGAGGTTGACAATACTTGTCTTTAAATCAAGTTTATTCTAGCCTGGTTTTGCACTTCAAGAAAAACTATCTTTAAATACTTACCTGTTTTCAGTTCCTTATGTTTACAACAGGAGAGCTTCCAGAAATTGACAGGAATACTGACTAAAGAATAAAGAGACTTAATTATGAAGGTACCTGCTGGCATAGCTCTATTCAAATGTTGGTTCTGCTAAAACAGATGTGGATCAGCCTCCTTTCCAGAAATACTTGACTCAACGAGAACTGGCTGAGTCTCTGAACTCCAATAATAGCTTTGTTATATATGCATGAAATAATGTGGATAAGTTTTGTTGGGACATTTTGCTAAGAAAAACACAGCAAATCACATCGTATTTTAATAGCAGATGATGTTGTCCAATCTGCTAGATTACTTCCAATGCTTAGAATTGTAGTATAAACCTCACTCAGAAACAGAATGAAGACAGCTCTTTTACAGCAAAGACGATGTCAAGTATAAATAGCCTTGGAATATCCTACATTTGTATTGACTTGACAGAGTAAAGCAACCTCCAAAAATCCAATTTTTGTTCTGTGTATTGAGGAAATATAGTAACAGACATTTTAACAATGCAAACAACATGTGAGTAATTGAGTATTAATCCTTGGCAGGCTCCGGCTACTAGGACTGACTGTAATTGAAATAAAGACAATAAAGTGCAGCTAGTAAATTACTTTGGTGAGTAAACAAGTAAAATAGCAGCTCTCTTTGAAGGTTTGAAGGTTGGAAGAGGTGGTTTGTGGTCAGTGTTCTAATAATAGACCACCTAAGATTTGTTCATCCTAGCCAGTGCCCTCAAGTGGATGGCATTGCAGTGGAATAGAGGAATATATATATTTTTTTTTGTATGTCTTACAAAAAAAGGGGGGTTTGCAACTGGGATGTAGTAGGAATATTTTTCATACAGAAGAAACCTTTTCTACAGCCTACTGGCTTCCTGCATGCTAATGTTGCCATCTATTATCATATACTTTCCACACTGCTCCTCCCTTTTTCAGAATTCTTTTTCTCCCTGTCCGTGGTTGTTTAATAGTCCAGTTCTACCTATAAACCTGCAGATTGTGACCTATACAGTGCTGATGTTGAGACAGCACGAAAAGGTCATGTGGAGCTCTGTCTACATTTAGCAGATAGAAATTATACTGAGAAAGCAGGAGGAAAGTAAACAGCACAAAGCAGAGTGGAAAGGGATGCAACTTCAAGTAGAAGGGGAATGCAGTGGGCATACCGGAGGACTTCATGTGGTAAGCAGGAGCTTAAAAGTTGAGAGATGAGAAATACTTTCCTTTAAACTTAAAAGAAGGAAAAATAACATAAGGAAATCCCCAAAAGTCTCCATTTACAGTTAGGTTGCTCAAGTACGCTTCCCATCAGCACAATTATTTCAAATCAAGAAAACCACTAGTGGAGCCAGCATTAACCAACCTCAGTTTACACATCTTACCACCTAAACATCACAGTACCCATAGCTATTTTCAGCACCCTGAGTTTGATAATAAACCCCCTTTAATTTCAGCATACAACCTTGTGCAAACCTCATACCCAGTTCTTAAAAAAAAATGTACAGTCTTTGTTCTGACCTCATGTTTATCTTTCTGGTGGCTAAGTTATTAGCTGTCTTCACTTGGCTAGGGCAAACTTCAAAGTGGGTGTCTTTGAACAGCATTTTGAGAAATTTGAGGAACTACATAGGTATTTTATGTTAGAGATGAAAGGATGTTTTTAAGTAGAACAGATGAGACTGTGAGTGTATATGTACATTACAAAGTTTATTTAACAGTCTGCTTCTATTTTTTCAGTATTCCAGTATATTAAGCTTCCTTGATCACCCTGGACATTTCAGAAATAATTTCAACTGATGCCAGTAGTTTGGTGCTACATAATGTTACTCATAAGCTAAAAAATATGTTACCCTTACCTATGCTATTTATGCTTTTTCCCAGAGTATACCCTTTAATCCTCCTTGCTATTCTATCACTATGCATTACTGTTTTCCCAATTTTTCTATGCTTTTTCACTGAATTCAGCTCTTCAGGTAGTAGCAGACTCAGAATTTCTTTCATATGTGGAGATAATATAACGTCTTTTCCTTTCTTATACTACTTGAGCTGGCATTGAGAGAGGAATTTCTTTTCACTTTATCTCATGATGCTGTGTTATTTAAATATCATCCCATAATGATCCGCGGTGAAGGCATCACTGCTGTGAGAGGAAGATGGAACTGTTGAACTAGAAGTCCAAGGAGGTCTGGCTTGGTCTGTACATACACTATGTACATATAAATGGAAAAATATGTGTGCGTATGTGTGTGTATACAGAAATGAACAAGCAGTCAGTTTAAATACTGTTCGCAAAGGGAGAGAAAAAGACACCGAGGCAGAGGAATGTTACATGTGGTGTTTGCATATGGAGATAATTGATATCTGATTCCTAAGTGGCCAACACGTTTTCCTGGTTCAGATAGCGGTAGATTACACAGCAATCTCTTCAGTGGTTTATATGACTAAGTAGTCTGACTCTTTTCCACTGTACTGTTCCTTTGTCTGAGGGAGAAATATTCACAAAAAAGCTAGAAAATTGGGATCTTTCTATTTGAAATTTGCAAGTTACTAACCTAAAGAGAACAGCTACCTACTGAGTTCTGCTTAGCTAAAGTAGTTGGTTTTGCAACCTATTTACTATAGCTCTCAGAGTAAAAAGAAAATATTCTGTATTTAATTTATCAGCTGTCTCCACAGTCATAACTAAGGAATTGACATGCCTAAAATGCTGGAAGAGGGAGAACAATTGACAAGCCTGCTAAGAAGAAGCGTAAACTGGCACCTACCCCCTCCCCCATCCCAAGATTAGAGGAGGAACTAAGCAACTGTTGTATACACTCTTCTAAATCACGCCCTTCTCTGTCACTTTGACTTTACTTGTGGGTCTCAGTGGAGCTACTCACAAGTGTTAAGCAGATGCATAAGTGTTTACAGAAATGAGCCTGAGAGAACAACGTACTTAATCCTGCTGCATGATTGCAGGGAGGAGCTGGAGCAAATTCCACTCAAGCATTCCCCAAACTCCAGATCAAACCAGAGAAGTAAAATCTGTCTGCTGCAAACAAGAAGTGGGATGCCAGACAGCTCGCTTTGCATAAGCTGTCAATCAGTGTTCCTAGCATATAACCTCAGGAGTCACTGTTAAATAGGAAGAAACTTGATTTGTTAGGAGGAGGCTGTTGAGAGGAAGAAAGTAGTAGTGAATTTCCACAGACAAGGAAAGATCCAAACAGTAATTAATTACTATAAATGATCACAAATGTATCCATTTTCTGCTAAGACGCAGAACTGATAAAATATAGAAATATCCAGTTATATATATTATAGAGGAGAATAGAGTAGAGTCTTGGTGAGTCTGGTTTACCAAGTAGTTTCATATCAGTCATTGGACTACTTTACATAGTAGAGTCCACAGGCACCTCCTGGAAACTTGAGACCACACTGAAGATAAAAGTGAAAAAGTGCTCTTGTCCTTCTGCTGGTGAAAGAAGTTCAATGGGCAGGTAATAAGATGCAGTGAAAGAACTGTTTTGAAGATACGTTCTGCTAGTAAGGAAAAGAGGTCAAACAGATTGCTTCTAAAATTACTGGATTACACTTTGTTATCTTAAATTATGATTGTATCACCCTTTCATAAATAAAGCTTCCCTTGTTTGAATATAGTGCTCTTGCAAGCCAGCATCAAAGAGGGTACACCAGATTTTCTGTCTCTATAAGGTTAGCAGGTGGATTAGCCACTTGCAAGAGCTTTGAAGTATCACAAACCTACCTCTTCTCCAGCCTTTTTCTAATGGGCAGAAAGGGTTACTGTGAGCCAAAAATGTAAGCCTGTTTTTTTCCATCACTCGTCTGCACTTTTGGATTCCTCATGTAAGTCTATGTTTTCTTTTCTTTTCTTTTTCCTTTCTCCTGCTGATTGTGTATTTTTCCTTTTTTCTTTCGAGGTTACCAATAGCACCCTATTAGTTTTCACGGTAATTTGTGATTACAATGCCTGAAAAGAAATCCAATCTACCCAACCCACTACATGCAGATATCTGCTCATTCAGACATAAAACTGGTTTTCTTTTCTTCTAAAGCTTTTCAGCTCATAACTTTGTAAACAGAAAGACTCCAGAAAAGCAAGAAACTCATGAAAGTCCTTTACAGTTGATTACCCTTTACATAAATGTCCCTACACACAGATGCAAAGACAACCTGACCCAATAGAACTGTCCTCTTTACGTCTCTCTCATTTTCATCTCACAGTCACAGAATCACAGCATGGATAACGTGGGAAGGTACCCCTGGAGATCATCTAATCCAATCCCTCTCCTCAAGCAAATCCCCTAGAGCAGGTTGCTCACAACAATGTCCAGTCAGATTTTTAATATCTTCAAGGACAGAGGCTACATGATGACTCTGAGTAACCTCTTCCAGCATTTGACCAGCCTTGCAGTAAACAGACAAAAAGAAAAAAAAGAAGGAATTTCCTGTACTTCAAGAGCCTTTTGCCTCTTGTCCCAGCACTGCATATCACTGAGAGGAGTATGGCTCCTTGTTCTTTACTTCCAGCTATCATCCCATCCCAAGTTCATTCCTGAGCTTTCTCCAGTGGAACAGTCTCAACTCCCTCAGTCTTTCCTCATATGAGAGATGCTCCAGCCCTTTCATCCTTAGTGAGTATCCAGTCCCCTCAGTGGCCCTTTGCTGGGCTCTCTCCTGTATGTCCACATCTCTCTTGTCCTGAGAATCCCAGAACTGGACCCAGCACAGGATGTATCACCAGCGCTAAGCGGAAGGGAAAGATCACCTCCTTCCACCTGCTGGCAGCACTGTTCCTAAGCCAACCCAGATGTTTGTCATGAAGGTGCATTGCCAGCTTGTTGGGACCCACCAGGACCCCCAGCTTTCTGCAAAGCTGCTTTCCAGCCCATGCTTTTCTGCCGTGACTCCCTTATTGTTTTGTCATTTAAGTAGACACCTCTGTTAAAGCACCTTGTCTCCTAAACTCATCCTTCCATTTATAACGCTAAATTGAACAGGGGAGATTGCTTAGTACACTCACCCCCAAAAATAAAACTAATAAATGTTCTTACTGATTCTTCACTGGGGGGTTATCACACACTTACAAAAATCTTAGAAAGAGTGGATATCCATTGTAGGCCCAGCAGCCAAGTTGTGAGAAAAACTATTGCTTAAAAGTAGAAGTTACCAATAAAACAAGAAATTATGGAGGAAAATGTGTTCAATTTACCACACAACATCATGGGAAAATGCACAGCACATGTTTAAGTGCTTTGCTGCGTTGTGGCCTGTGGTTTTATATAATATAACTAGTACTGTGTCAGCTCATACTATAACTTCATATTATTTCTCTGAATCCTCCTGTTAGCAGATGGAATTTATCAAAGCATTTTTTGTTGTTGTTGAGCAGAACAATCTCTAATTTGTTTTCTGAATTTTGCTGCCTAATATTTTAATTTGACATATGCCTTGCCCAATTATTATTTCACATTTAACTAGCAGTAGCAACATACATTATCAGTCCAGGCATACCACATAAGAATAGATTAATCATTTAACAGCAACCCCAGAAAACCTAATAACAATCAACCATCTAAAAAATGAGACATAAAGCAGAAAAGTTTAACTTGCTTTGGAAAACTATGTTGATGTATACAGTGATCTGAGGAGCCTAGAAATTAAAGATGTCCTAGAGAATTTGCTGTGGGAGGTGGTATAGAAAAGAGTCTGGTTGCCAGTCATCAATCAATCAACAGCCCCTTCAAGTTCCAGTAGAAGATTATATGGATATAGAATGCTTTTTACTGTACTGCATATAGTCCTGTCAGATCAGGACGTCTCTTTTCTTTGATATTTAGGTCTAGATTAATTATGAGTCTGCTTTTCCCTGTGTTCTCACAGAGAAGAAGTAATTAATGACTATTAAATGGTTGTAGTATGAGGCCTAAATTAAACAACGTCTTCCCTTTCCATGTTTAGATAAGATAGGTTATGAAAAGTTAAGTACAGGTGGAATATGACAAAAGCTGTCATCCAATTTCCTATTGCTTTCCTGATGGCATGTCTTCTGAAAAAATTTCTAAGTAGTTTCTACTTTTTCCTAAGACACAAAGACCTTACTATATCTTTTTGCACAGCAAAACAGGAGCCAATGTTTTAAGTAGCTAAAAAATTAGGTATTGCCTTTGAAACTCCTTGTGGTAAAATGCAGAATAGAGTTAAAAACTTCCAAGGATTTCTGAATTTGAAAACTTCAGCTGGATCAGGTACTCATTGGAAACAAATTGGCTTATTAATGAGTCTTTTGTGGAGGTTGGCAAATCAGCAGCGTGTGAATTCCTGCCTGCCAAAAGCTTGCAAAGGGTTGACTTGGAGTGTTTGCAGATCACTCTTCATGACCTGAAAACAGTTCCAGAAGCTGCATGGCATGTATCCCAACCACTGCTTTGCCCAACCAGAGCACCTAATACACCTCAATGAGTAGCTTGAAACCATTCCTGCTAAGTTTATAAACTTTTTGGAATTTGTCAACAGGAAAACAAAGCAAAACAAGAAAACCCACAAAACCAAAAGTATGCCCCACTGTACGTCTGCAGCAGAACTAACAACAATATGGAAAGCAGAAGGCTGTTCTCTTTTTCCAGCATTTATTGCCCAAAATTACAAGGAATGCAGACATGCTTCCATTGATAATTCAACCTCCCTTATTGGGAGAATTCTCTGTAAAAAAATGTTATTCTTCTTGAGTTACATCACATCTTTTATCATAAAATTGGTACAAAACCTATGCACGTCAAAGTACTGTCATAGTATCTGATTCACCCTATGGCAGGGACACTCTTTTGAGAGAAAACAAATGGATTTTTTTAGGTTTTCAACAGATTGGACACATTTTTTATTATTTAAGCCATCAAAACTTTACTATTGTGAGCATTTTAGTCTGAAAGCAGAAGTAAGCAAGTCCTCAAGAAAATTATTGGATCAGTATGAACTGAAGAACAAGATTCTTAAGATAAATTATACCAGGAGTAAATGTAACTAACAAAAATTGAAATCATGTGAATGTAGAGTTTTAATTCTCACGACTCGACTTTTGCAAAGGTTTCCAATAAAGATACAAAACTGCCCATGCAAACTCCTAAAAAAAAAAAAAATCAAATCCATTATGAACATTTAGGAGACTGGATCCAAGTTATTATATTGGCAAGTTATTATATGCCCAGGTTATTAAGTTCTTGCTGTTTCTCTTGCAAATGCAGACTTTATTGAAGCTGCTCTATCTTCAAACCTTTCAAACAAACCTTTCCTCTCTGTCGATTCTATGTAACTGAACGACAATACACATTGCAAAGTATAAATAGTTGCAGCTTTTCTGATTTATTCTTTTTTTTATTGATTGAGCAGTTAAATCCTCTTCCTCCTTCACTTTTCTTCCCACTCCCTACGACCTCCCTCTCCCCCAACTTATTGAATATGCAATGGAAAGCTAATTGGCAGAGAGCCATTCTGGCAAGCTGCATGATGTGTTCAGCAGTTTGTTTGATTTATACCGTTGGAAGTTGCCAAACTTTTTGTCATTTGGTTTAATATCATGTTGTGCCTTTAACAATTTTTTCTTCCATAAAGGATTTTTATTTTGCTCAGTAGGATTATAATTTGAAGGTATAATTAGCATCTTGTTAATTGTCGATAATTACACATGTCATTCAAAGAGCTCTTGCAAAGGGCATGTGATTCATTTAACAGAACTTCCTCGAGCTGGTGTTCAGAGGTCCCTAATGAGCAAAGAATGGAGCAGGAGTGGATGTAATAATATAAATTGAAAATATGAACACATATAAGCAATCTAAATTCAAGACAGTGACATGAATGAGCCTCTGCTATCAAAAGAGATGGGAATTAGCAACCTCCATGCTCTAAAAATCAGAGAAACAAAGGAAATGGTACTCTCATGTTAAACTTTGAATTTAAATTTTCCAGCAACCTTTGTGCAAATGTCATGCAACATATAGAACATTACAGCCAATGTAATGATGAAATTTAATAATTACTTGTAATGTTTTTTACCACTGTGGTGTCATTCTGTGCTGTGTAACCACAGCAGAATTTCATTGACTCTGCTTATACTGTAGCAATTGTAGGGCTCTAATTTAGGAAAGTAGGTTCCATTGAGAGAAATCAAAAGTATTTCTGTAGTAAAGTTTGGCGGCCTTGCATACTTACAACCTGTTTCATATCAAAAAGACTGTAATAGTGCAGATCCCTATGAAAGAATAACTGGGGTTTCTCATTCCTTGGCAGGTAAAATTCTCAGAGGATCAGTGAGCTAGAGGCAATTTTATCCTTTCCTTCAGGGTGAAAGGATTTTGCCATTTATTCTAGCTCTGAGTTAGCCTGCAGAAGAAAATAAATTTGCAGCAGCCTTCACTTGAACTTATTTTTACTGTGGGCTCACCAAGGAGGGGAACTTGATAAAGCATTTGCTCCCCCCTCTGCCATGCAGAGCAGTGTTGGCACTGTCTTCAGGTGCCTAACGTCCTTATTTTCCTTGCTGCCACTGCCATCTCCTTGGAGCCAAGGGGGAAAGGACCACTGTAGCAGAGAGGGAGGCAAGCCCAGACAGGGAGTCAGGAAGTGTCTCTGTAGCAATTAGATAATGCCATCTCCTGATTTGGGTTTACAGAGAGGCCAGTATGAAAACCTGTGGGATCTGATGTCAGAGAATTCCATCTGCTGAAGGGTAGGATGGGGTCACTTGGTCAGCTGAAGATCAAAGTGTCCTAGGGCAGCCCTTGAATCTCTTTTTCCCAGGCTGAGCTGCACAGTTCTCAAACGCAGGCTGCAGCCTGGGCCACTGCGTCCAGGAGTTGCCATAACCTCTGCTTGAACTTTTTGGTTTTGTCTCACCTCACCAAGGGGACTCATTCTCCTCTCTCCTTGGGAGATCTCAGCTCACTCTGGCTGCATTAGTTCCAACTAGGTTGGTTGTTAGAAAATAGCTTACTCTAAGTATTTCCATTTGAGTGAGGTTCATTTTCTCCACACATATGGATGACTTCAGACATTTTCTTATTAGGCCCGTTCTTTGCTGTTATATGGCTATGGTGGAATTTTTCCCTTCAGCCATCTGTCTTTCTGAGAAGCATTTTGAATATCATCAGGTGTTCATGCTAGCAAGAGTTTCTCTGGGTATTCCTCAGAGCCTTTCCAATCAGTTCCTTTCATAGCTGACGTAGAGCTGGAGCAGCTGGTTGCCAAAGCACTCCATCACCTTTGTTAATAATCAGATTTTACTGCCTCAGTAAAGAATGGACAAGAATGAGGATTTAAAAGAGATTAGCCTTTAACTGAATTAGAAGTGATTATAAATTTCTTTGGTTTATGTGAAAGAGTCAAAAGTTTTTTGTCTTGGGAGTACTAACATTTGCTTTTAATGACTTTATCAAACAAACATATTTAAATTCTCGTACCATCTTTCATTTTTCCTTAATCCCTAGGATTTTATTACATAGGATGATTGTCAAAAAATTATGTTTGCTATAACGTAATTTTCTGCAAAGCTACATAACATAATGTTTAACTCATAATGTTTAACTAAGAGTTCTTGCTATTTTCAGATCATCTGTGGAGTGCTTAATCCTTGTTTCTTTAGGTAGATAACAGAAGTTTGGGGAGGGGAACAAAAGGAGATGCTCCCACCATCTGTCTCCTAAAACACACATGTGGACTGCCAAAGTGTCCTACCTTCAGCTTAGTTGCCAATATCTGCTCCAGTCTCCTCAGGGATTTTTTGCCCTGCCAAGGGTTGAAATCACGGTGCCAGGGAGGGATATGCCCTCACATTTGTGCAATACTCTGCTAATCCCCATTCATCTACTCTGGAAAGCCCTGGTTGTGACTTATGTCTTGCTTTTGATGAAAGCAAATAAAGTTTAATGTTAAATCTTATGGGTTTTATTTCAGAGACCTAGATCCTGTCTTCCAGAGGACGCTCTAATTCCTTTTGTATTTAAACCAACAGGTCACCAGGTGATGCTGGGGAGAAATATTATGCTGTCCAGGTTAAAAAGTCTAGAAATGCTGCAGGTGCCCTTGCTGCAAATGTAGGAGGAAACCTCTGTGTGAGACTGCCAAACAAAAGGGCAACACTATTTTGACAAGTATGGTTTTAAGAGAGTAAAATCCAGTCTGCAGTGCCTTGAAGGTGCCTGCACATAAACTAAGGCTCACAGTAGTGAATGTCACACTGAGTCTTAAACTATGCGCCACTACACACTGCCACAGACAGCACAGTTGCTTGAGCATTCATGTTGAATGAAAATTGAGGACAAAATGCAATAGCAGAGGGTTTAACGCCTTCCACAAAATGATGGGATACTTCCTGTTGTATTAACGGGATTTGGAGCCATGGGAGAAGAATTTAAAATGTTTGTTTCAGGCTCTTACCGCTTCTCCAAAGCCCTAGGTGCCTCCGGGTATCTTGTCTCAAGGATACAATTAGTTTCAGAGCTCTGTCAGTCATTATCACAATTACAAGACACCATGTGCTTCATATTCTCGCTAAAATTAAAGAGAAGATGTAAGGCAGATAGTATGATGCAGTTCAATATCGCTAAGAGATGAAATGGTATATATGGGTACACAGGGAGAGTTTTAGCTAAATTTGGTTTTTTGTTTATAGTACCCTGTAGGCCAATCAATGAAATTGCATCTTTTACTGGCCCAGCCCAGTACCCAGTAATTCTCTTCTCCTTTCTGTTATCTTTACCTCATTTCCAAATGATTTCTCCAGTGTTCTCTTCAAATTAGTCTAATAGTATATTCTTTTCTTAAATCTTTTTACAAAGCACGTTTATAATATAAATCAACGCAATGAAACCACTGAATAATGCAGGCACAATATATACATCTAGAGAGCAATTTTTAAGCTCTTCAAATTCAAAGTAAAGGAGAAGAATGCAAATAAGGCTATGGATAGTCTGCCTTTTATCTATGTGTGCCTCACATATCTTCCTTTTATTTCCTACTTCTTATTTTCACAATAGCTCATTGAGCAGAGTTTTGGGTTTACTTTTTTTTACATCCCAAATTCAGTCAAGCACATCTTGTTAAAAACAGGATCATCAGCAGATGATGTTTAATTAGATCAGTGAGTATTTCTGATTTTTCCTGTTCTCCATGCAAGATTGATAGACTTAATTCCAATTATTTTTTATATGTTAAAATTATGAAAGAAAGAGGAACAGAGAGCTATGAAATATTCAGCAGAAAAAGCAACAGCAGAAATGATAAGCAAGAGATTGTAAGTGGACCAGAAGAGTAGAATAAAATAAAGTTTTTAAAGATCGAAAAAATACAGCAAGGAAACAATCACCATAGAAATCTAATGGAAAAAGAAAATTAATGAAGGCATCAACAAACACTATGTAATCTATCTAGGGAAATAGAAACACTTTAAAATTGGCTAGTTTGCACCTGGAGACATTTGGAAGCAGAATGCAGGTAGGCTGTTTGGAGATCTAATAAACCTCATGTTCAAGTCACATGCTTTCTTCAGCACTATCATATTCTCACCAGTTGTTGCCAGCTCACTGTCACACATCACATTACGTGTAACATTTTTTTTACATCTGATTTTCTGTGATCACCTGAAAAATATCTTCTTAATAATTATTAGTGATTTTGATGGCACAGCACAGCTTGAATACCACTGGAATGCCTCGAGATGTATGAAAGTTTCCAAATTTAATCTTATGGCTTTTTCTGCAATCTTGCAGGCTTATACAGAATAATTTTAGAACATTTGCCTTTTGCCATGCTGTGGACTCAAAATAGTATAAATATATGTACATTAAAAGTTCTGTGACCTGAAGTTCTCTGCAGACAGCCTCAGCTGTATTACAACAGCTTTCTGAATGAAGTAACTTCTAGTCCAAGCACACTTCAGTCCTACAGAGAGCCTTGTACAAGCCAGAGCTGCAAGAGGTACATGCTATGCAGCCCACAATGCACATGCGGTACTTGGGAGTGTCCTGATCTCCTTAATTTCTACCATGATGAAACAGGAAAGAGTTTATAGCAGAATAGTGTTGGTTGTTTTACTCTGTTTTGCTATCTGAGACTAACAGAAGGCAGAAGTAATGTTGTCTGCTAAAGAAAACAGATATTTTTCTTTTATCCCTGAAAGTTACCTCACTCCCTTGAAGTTTCTCATAAAACTTCACCTGCAACTTTTTCTGTTTTCCAGGACTGTTGAATCATCTTTTCCCTGTGATGCTTTACAAACTTGTGTCCCATATTTATGTACACATTTCCACATGTATCTAAAACAAAAATGAAAATAACTGTTGTTGAAGCTATAGAAAATATGTACTTAGAAAATGAAAAGATTCTGTTTTATAAAGCAAATACATGAAAGTCATTCCCTTATGCACATCAGCCAAGGCTTCAGTGCAAAGTAATATGTAAATACGCCTTCCACTATCACTGGAAGAGACCAGCTGCCAGGAAGAGCTCAAGCCACCAGACAGACACAAGGATGCCTCAGGCTGTTACAGCAGCAAAATGCTTCACGCTAATGAGAATGTGCTTTCCACTGGACAGGGTCAAGATTTGCCCTGTTAAAAATGTTGTCCTCATCAATAAAAACAGATTTCAGATCAGAAAGCAAGCACGAAGGCACTGTGCGAGCAGGGACACATTTCCATTGCATCGGTCTCTGTGAGAAGCAAACCGTCCCCAAGGACAATGCTGACCCCCAGTTTCACTAATTTCAATCCAGCTGCAAATAATGATGCTGGAAGCCTCATTTCTGAAAACAGCCTGATCTAAACTGGAACTTCCCCCTTATTTATCTCTTTATCTAAATGTGCTACTGCTTTTTAGGAAACCTCCAAAAGAAAAACATAGTTCAGATTTTTGAAGAATAACTGGTCAAACTTCAAGCTGAACATAATTTCACCTATACCAGCATGAAGTGGACATAAAATTAAACTGGTTTGATTCTGGTGCGTTTTACCCATAACACACACTATTTCTTTCATAGTGTCAGTAAACAGTGAGGGGAAAACGGAGCTGTTAAACATTAGTAAAAGTCAGTGAGATGGAGATCAGGATATTAGGAAAATTACTTATTTTGTACCTTCTCCAGCATATTCATGGGCAGGAACATTTTGTTCTTTTTACACCCTCTCAGCCCTAGCAACACTATTGTTCCAATAGATAGGAACCCCCAGTTTGAGGTTAAGTTTTGGCAGGTCTGAGCTGGCCACAGCATTTAGCAAGATACCCCTGGTGTATTTTCGTACGCTCTATTTATTTCAAGAAAGTCAAAGGACAATTTTAAACAAAGGGCATAGCCAAGAGTAGCACATATTCTTCACTGTGGGTAAGATATCATCTGTATCAAAGGACACAATCTTCATCATGACTACTTCACACGGGAAATACCAACACAAATCTCTCGAAAGTAGTGTTTAACTCTATTAACTGAGCCTGATGACAGAAGGTCGACACACCACAAGCCAGCAAAATCTGTGCTCACCACTCCAGCTTCTTACAAAACCATTTGTGCAAGAGTGATTCCAGGATTTCGTTATCTCCGGCTACTGACTTCTATTTTTTGAGTTGTTGCACTTGGTAAAAGAAGATGTAAGGACATATACCAGCCAATTGCAGGATAAAAGATGGAATATAAAAATAAAATATAATTTCCTGTTCCTTTCTTTTTCTTCCATCACCCCAACAATAGCATATATGCTGAGTATGAAAAGACAAATTTAATACCACCTATAGCCACTTAAAGTCATGCGTCAATCTTGTCTCCAAACAATGAATGATATTTTTCCTAGGAACTGTATCTATGAACTTAGCCCTTTTTGTAACTAGTAACATTAAAAATACTTATTTGGTTTTTATTCCATGTGTGATCAGTAGTTCTAATCAGTTGCCTCTGTACATGTATGTGTATCTTTTACTATATATATATATTGCTATCTGAAATGCATTTTAGATTAGCGAGCATTTTTGTGCCGCTTTGAATACATACTTAATGAAAAAGACTGCACTGGTAGATGCAGATAAGCCAAAGGAAGATGTGAATTTCTGAAAAACTGGAAGGAGCATGTCTAGTAAATTGCATGCGTCACTGCACATAAGTGGCTCAGATAGGTGTTCATAGGAAAGTAGCTCCTTTGCATGACAGGCAGTTAGATAAAGAGTTTTATCTTAGCTAGCTCACTGTTGAAGAGAATTAACATCAGTTCTTATATGGCTAAAGCACTACTTTAATCTGCTCAAAGTTCTGACATGCAATAATTCTAGGAGTTAACAACAGTTTTAGCAGCAACATGGGACTAGAAAGGACATCAAAAGTCCAGCTTCCCAGTAAAATAATTCTAACATCATTTAGTCTTGTTTATAAACCTATCAAACTCCATCTTTTTTATCACCAATAATCTCTTGGAAGACTATTTCAAAAGGTTGTTTAGTCCTTTGATGGCCAGATCTGTCTTCCTTTCACCGGTAAATTTATTAACAGGGAGCTTATACTCAATTATTTTTGAGTCAGTGCACAAAAATCTTATCACTCAGATATTTCATCATCCTTCTGTTCCATCTATGGAGGTATAAAATGATCCACTCAGCTTGAATTTTATTAAAAAAAATGAAAATGATGTTTTGAAGACTTATTTAGTAAGAAAAGTATAAGTGGGTTCCTGATGTAGTAATCCACCTGCAGAGCAAGTAGTTAATGTTATATTGCTTCATTATGGGTGTTTTGGGTGAAAACTCTGAAAAAGAATTAGGAGTCATTGAATACTTCAACACACTTCACAAGTATCAATGACACTGAAAAATAATTTCTCCTTGTTATCAATAGAAGTGATTCTCCAGCAGCAGAAAAAGGGTTGATGCCACTAATACTCATCACTGCTGATGCGAGTAGGTGAGATTTGTAGGTGAGATTAATTAAGTGAATGCAGATATCCTTGGTATAGATATACAGCCATGGGCTGGTTATTTAATTTCCCATCACGAGACCCTATGAGAAACAATCCCTTTATGGTATAAGTCATCTATCTGTTTTGTAGGTCTAATCAGGATTAAATGGTTTGCTTCCTAGAAGGACTTATGTTTCCTTACTGACCATAAAGGTAACCTTAGAAAGGAGTCATCTGATGTTAGCTGAATTGAATAGTATCCTGCCTATATTACATGATGATGACTTCAAACGAAGCTATCTCATCTAGACACAGATTTAACTCTTTAGCCTGTTGTCCGTAGTCCCTTTGCACACCCAATCTAATAAATGGAAGGGACAGGCACCTCTAAAAAACAAAAAGTGGCTGGGGGGCTGGGCCCAGAGAGTGGTAGTAATTGGAGTTAAATCCAGTTGGCTGCTGGGCATGAGTGTTATTGGGACTGATTCTATTCACCTTTATCAATGATCTGGACCAGAGGATCAAGTGTACCCTCACTAAGTTTGCAGGTGACACCAGTTTAGGTGGGAGTGTCGACCTGCTTGAGAGTAGAAAGACTTTGCAGAGGGATCTGGACAGGCTGGACCGATGGACTGAGACCAATGGGATGAGGTTCAACAAGGCCAAGTGCTGGGTCCTGCACTTGGGTCACAATAACCAGTGCTACAGGCTTGGGGCAGAGTGGGTGGAGAGCTGCCCAGCAGAAAAGGACTTGGGGGTGTTGGTGGACTGTTGGCTTAACATGAGCCAGCAGTGTGCCCAGGTGGCCAAGAAGGCCAACAGCATCCTGGCCTTTATCAGGAACAGTGTGGTGAGTAGGACCTGGGAGGGGATCATCCCCTTCTACTCGAGTACTGTAACAGATCCACAGAAGGGCAACGAAGCTGGTGAAGGGTGTGTAGAATAAGCCTTATGAGGAGAGGCTGAGGGAGCTGGGATTGTTCACCCTAGAGAAAAAGAGGCTGAGGGGACACCTTTTCACTCTCTACAACTACCTGAAAGGAGGTTGTAGAGAGGCAAGGGTTCATCTCTTCTCCCAAGTCACAGGCAACAGGACAAGAGGAAATGGCCTCAAGTTGCACCAGGGAAAGTTCGGACTGGATATCAGAAAAAAATTTTACACTGGAGGGGTTATCAAGCATTGGAATGGGCTGCATAGGAAGGTGGTTGAGGCACCATCCCTGAAGGTAATCAAAAGACAGGTTGACATACTGCTTAGTGACATGGTTTAGTGATAAGTTGTTGTTTATCAGAATTAGACTGATGGTTGGACTAGATGATCTTAAAGGTCCCTTCCAACCTATACAATTCTATGATTCAATGAATTGCATAGAAGACTTGCTTCAACTTCTGTGAGTGCCAATCGCTCGCCCTCAGACAGAGAAAGAGCCTATATATGGTGCCTATCTATCTCACTTAGTCACCTTAGTTTATTGTCTGAAGTTACAAGGGATAAGTACAGGCCAGAAAATGAAAGCATATATCAGTTCATTTTACAAAGACAACAAAGTAGCATACCTGTGTTGTTCATGAATCTCTAGGTTAAAAAGCTTCTATCATATTACAATACCATAAAATTATTTACTCAGTGGTGTTGCATTCACACACTGTAAATTACAAAATATAGTAACTTAAATATAGTTTTCAGGGGATCCAGCAACTCTTGGAACCATATACAAATGCCTCAGTAATAAACCATTTGCCAAACACTCACAGAGATGAGGACTGCATTGCAGACAATTCCTGAAAAGGAGGTGGGGCGGTAGGAGGGTAAATTAGTAACACAGATTATTCACAATGAATAATTCAGCTAGTTCTTTTTACAACACACTTCCACCAGCTGGCTTTTGTGCTAGAACTTCAAAGTATTTCAGTCTGAATTGATTAAGACTCTACACTACATTGATCTGGGCGTTAGAAAAATTTGCTCTTCTCCAAAATGCAATGATGTTTTAGCAATGCAGTTTTGTACTACTTCTCTTGACAAGTCCATGAGAATATTTCTTTGAGAATTAGGACACTTTTATTGATCTCAGATGCAGAAGTATTTTCATGTTGGCTTTCCTTTATAAGGAAAGTACACGTTGAATCATAGAATTGTTGATATTTCCTTTACAATAGTATCACCATGGATCACTGAAATCTATCAGTTTTGTTTCTAGCTGCAGATGCGGACATTTCACAGCTAATGAAAAAAGCTATGTCTGAGCAAAGTTCAATGAGAACAGTCTTTTTTTCCCTCCTGTCTTACTGAAATCCCTTGCTAAGAGAAGGAAATCCTTTTTTTTTTTTCGCCTTGGCACTAAACTGCTGTAAGCAAGGACTATACTGGTGCTAAATACTAGCAGCTGAGTTCCAGAGTGATGTATAAACAGAGTTCAAAGGCAGAAATAAATTTACATATGCATTACTAGCATAGTTTCTTTTACCACTGCAGTATTCTATACATTAATTTGAGTGCTGGAAAACTCCTCTCTCTGTGGCTTATATTTTAAAAACAAGCTAAAACAGAAGAAATAATTTCTGGGGCCACAAATGGGACTCTGTGGAGACAGCACACATTAGGAGTGAAGGCCTGGCAATTGCTTCTTGTTTCTTCCCTTATTTATACTACTTATTTATTCACTCTGTACTTGGAGGTCTGGCAATTTTTTTTCTCTTTTGTCAAAGCATCTGGGGCATTTTGTGATGCATCTCAGTGGGTGCCTCACTATACTCCAAGACAAACATTATTTTACTATTGTGGGAAAAGTATGTCTTGTCCTCACTCATATGAATAACTATCTAGCCAGCTTTATCATCATGATGACCAAGAATACTATCCATTTATTTGGATAAACATATGTCATTTCCACGTGAAAACCAAGGATGTAAGAGATAATAATGGCAGGCGGAGAGATATCAAACATTTAATTTAGTTTAGAGTAGCACTTGAAAGATTAGATATACCTGGAATGTCCCAGATTCAAACCTTATCAAATGCAGACAGTAGAGATGTGTGTGGAGATTTCCACTGTTTCTGTTTCTTCACAGAAAAATACTTCTATATATTGGATTTTCAATTGCTGATTTCCAGTGGAGCTGTGGAAAAATATGCCACCATCAGATGAGCATCTCTCTGGTTTCTTTTTCCTTGCAAAATTATGGTAACTGCAATTGCGGTCACAGTGACAACTCCAAGACTGTAAAGCAAAAGGAAATGAAAGAAGTATTTGGGGAGGACAGGTGAATGTTTTATTTGGAAAATGAAGGTAAAAACTTTGAATGTCGAAGTAGTTCCTTTTAAGCCTGAGAAAAGCTGATATGTTGCATTCTCTTGAGACTTTCGCCATTCCTGAAACAGTGCAAACCAACCAAACGTTTACAGTAAAATCAATTTGTTCAGATTCTAGTGGAGGACTGGCCTTGCTTCTGGTCACATGGATATAGGAAATACCCCCTCAGGTTAACAAACTCCTCATCCAATGTGTTTGAAAACTTCCTTATGATAACAACTCTTTCAATATTAGGGATCAAATTCTCACATTCCTACTTTTCAATGCAGGGGAAGCTTCTCTGGAGCTTTGTACAGAGTATGCAAGTTTTTCTGGTGCCAGAATGATTCCTGGGCTGCTAACGTAGTCCTGGAAAGGAAGGAGTATTCCTCCCAGCTACTGCTTCAAATTCAAGGTTCAGGGAGGAAAATCCCAGCAACCACATCAGGTATGCTGTGCCTCTGCCTCTGCTTCCCTCCTATGCAAAGCCTCATTGCCCAGATTGTGCGCAGGTATTGAGGTCCATGGTCTACTTTAAAAAGATATTTTAATAAAAGAGCAAGAAGACTGCAATCTGCCAGCAATCGGGAACTCTTCCCTTCTACAGGAAGGACAGCAAATAACGATACTCAGGCTGACTCGGGCATTCGATACTAGTACCTGGCATTTAGTAGAACTTCTCCTCTATCTGCATGTGACTTCCATGTGCTTCTTTTGTAGGCAGCATGTCTCAGAAAAGTGTTGAGAAAATTGGAAACTTCCCCATGTCCATGCTTTAGAAGACCTTGGAATGGGTGAACAGCCCTGGAGAAAATGTCTGATTTCAATACAAGGAAAATTGCAGCTCCTTCCTTATTCCTGGCCCAGATTTAAACACCAGTAAAAAACTCCATCATAATCTTGCACACCAAAGGTCTTCTGTAGTGATGCCAACAGATATTCTTAAATTATTTTAAATATTGAGGATTTGATTCTCTTCTGCACTTCTGCAGAGGTTAGATCAGCTGAAAATAAAGATTCATCCATATATCATTCAGTGAGTCTACAAACATAACTAATTTGTTCCAGGTTTCTTCCTCTTTATAAGGTGCGTCATGCCATAAAAATGGCAGGTTTGCAAAGTATTCACACTCCTTTTGGAGACTGAAAAATTCAAGGGTGAGGAGCTGTGGATGTACATGCACACAAACACAGTCTGTGCAGAGGCATTACCTGCTTATTAGCATTGTATGTTTTAACAGCCTGCCCTCTTTCATCTGAGCTCTATTCTCCCAGATGTTTCCCTCAGACTCAGTCCCAGCATTTCAAATCTCTGAAAAGAGTTTTTTAACAGATCCTGTTGCATTTTTCCAGATCTAGATTCTTTTCTGTTTATTACCCTTCTGCAAATATCCAATGTGTCCTGATTCAAGATAAGACTTCACACTTCTGAAAGAATCACCCTGTTAAGTTTCAATTTCCCACTAGCTAGTAGAGGCAGAAAGAGAATTTGCACTCCATTGCAAAAAGGAGTTTGATAACTTTCCCATAGCACTTTCTTCTCCTAAACCTAAAAGCTACAAGATACCAGACTTCAAGCTATCTGAGGTCATATCCTGAAACATGCAGTGGCACTTCTGAGCAGTTGTCTTTACAAGCAGGAGGAAAGATGTATCAGGCCAGTAACCCTTCACAAACTCTCTGAAACCTTGCCAAAAATAAAAAGGGGGAGCTCTCTGGATTACAAGACGGAGGGAAGAAGAGGCAAAGGTCTACAGAACTGGGGGTCTGAACAGAACGTGTGCTTATGGCTGCTCTGTGAATCGCTTCTGTTCTGATCCATGACTTTTTGGCTTAACAGAACCACTGTTTATAAAAAGAGATTTTCTCATTTCAGTCAGTCTCTATAAAACAGTCTTTCTTCTGCCATCAAAATAAATACATTGGAAATTTTTTTTTAAATCACATCTCTGGTTTCAAATGGAGAATTCAACACCATTTTTAGCTATCATCTGCTAGTAGCTACGCTATATGATGATTCATTACATTTAATAATTCTGGATTCATGCAAAGAGAAAGTAAAGAATTTTAAGGCTCCAAGAAAGAGAGAAGCCGTACATATATTCCAGACGAGAACAGCTGTCAGGCAGGGGAAGTAAGGAGTAATATTTTGATTTTGTTGTGAGGCGCTTCCTTCTATAAATAACATTGCTACACGGGTATAAATCAGAAGTACTGTCATTCTGATGAGACCCCAGGAGACTTGAGCTCCCTGCTCACAAGAAATTAATCTCGATTAACTCAGATGACTTCTGTTTATGCTACACGCTCATCATTCACAGAGCTAGGCTGACTCCTGAAGGTTTATATTCTCTCAGAAATGAGGGTAATTAATGGATGAACTGCTGCTAAAATCCTATCCGAAATCCAGTTTGCACACCAGACATTCTACTGTTGCTCACTTATTTTCATCTGCATGCTTTGATATTAACCATTTTCTCACCAAATATTTATTTTCCTTTTCAATTAGGTGTTCTGCTTTTTGGTCAAATAGAATGCTGGGATAATGGGAAGGCACTGTGTCTTAATTCATAAGAATTTTAATACTTTTATTTCCAGTAAATTTCTGCTCTAGAATTTTCTCTTATTTCTGAATCTTGGGTATGTTTTGGGGGGCGTTTTTGAGAGTTATTTCAGATATCAAAATAAATGCTCTTGTGTGCCTTTTCTCATTCCCTGGGTTCTTTCACAATGGATTGTGGTTCATGTTAAAAATTGCAGGGATCTTCCCTCAGGTAGGACTACACACAAGCACCAGACAACAACCTTTTCTCTGATCAGGAAAGGGTATGGTGGGGATTTGGTTTACAAGTAAGCTCTGTCCTACAGTGAAATCTGAAATAGTGGAGTAGGAGCTATGACCTTCTCTTTATGCTCATCAGGAAAAAGAAACTTTAAAAATAAATTTAAAAAAAAAAAAAAAGTGGGGAAGAAGCAAGAGAAGACAGGGAAATAGTACTTAAGAAACATGTTTCAAATATAAATTGTTAAAAGATTAAAGTGATGTTGTTAAATATGAGAAGAAACTGGAGCGATCGGTCTTGTGTTTAGTTCTCTGAACACAGAGCTTTACAAGCATAAAGGCTGTTTTGTTTTCAGAAGAAAAAAAAAACAAATTTTAGATATCTGGTGGGGAGGCTGGGGGATGGGAACTTACCATTAACTGGAACAACTGTTCAAAGGAAAGAAATGAAAAAGGGAACAGCAGAGGAATTTCTCTCCAAGTTGCCTACTGAAGCAGTTTCGGGTTTAATTTTTGTGTCTGTTTTGCAATCCCTTGATAGTCAAAACTGGCTGACACACCACATGAGATATGCCAGTGCCAGTCCTGAGTATTTTGGGTTCCTGGAAACAGCACAAAGATCTGTGTTGACAAAAATTTTACAGATGTGCCAGATTTTTTTATTCACAGAGGGAAGAAGAGGCTCCTCAAATAGGGAATGCTGCCCTGCCAGTAGTGGGCCTCTGAGATGTTGGCTGGGTTGTGCCTTGGGCCACCCAGACACAGGGCATTTCAGTGATGAGCACCCAACATGTCTTATCTGACTGGAGCAAGGAAAGGGAGAGTCACCAGAACAAGCTGTCAAGTCTGGTGTTGCTTTCACAAGCATTCAACAAGTGTGAATAAAGCTCTCAGCTTCCTGATTGTCCCTTAGAAACAGAAGGTTTTTATTCTTTTAATAACAAATGGAAAGTTCTTTCACCTACTTCTGTAATGAGTAGTCCTGAGAGGTCCTCAAACCATATTCTCAGTGAGAAATCTCTGGGGGAATTCAGTCCACTTCTCACTGGGAATCATATTCTAAAACTTGTCTCTGGGAATGTGGAAGGGATTTTTGGCGTGGGGTTTTACGGTGGGGTTTTGTTTTGTTTTGTTTTTTTTCTTGCAAGCTGCTTGACAGATTATCAGCTCTTAGAAAACACCCAAAACATTGAGAGGTCTGTAACAACTTTGCAGGAGTTGGAAACAAATTTCAAGTAGGGAAGAAGAAGAACTTGGAGGCTGGAATCCAAGAGAAAGGAAATAAATCTATGGAAGAGCTGGGTCTATTTAAGGAGAGGAGAGGAGAGGAGAGGGGAGGAGAGGAGAGGAGGGGAGGGGAGAGNGGAAATAAATCTATGGAAGAGCTGGGTCTATTTAAGGAGAGGAGAGGAGAGGAGAGGAGAGGAGAGGAGAGGAGAGAGGAGAGAGGATTTTCAACTTCAGTCCATAAATCCAGTATACCTATGTAACAGAGTAATTTTTCTCTTACTGAATGTAAATTTCTGGTCAATTTAAGGTCCATAGTTTGTGGTCATCCTGTGTGACTTTTACACTTAAACTCCTCCATGCTATATCAGCTCCGTAAAGCAAAGTGGAGAATCAGGATGTAGTTAAGGACTTCAAACCCTTAGATTTAAGCAGTAAATACTACTCAGCAGAGACAAAACATATTGTTTATATGTTAGAAATCTGTGTCAAGGCTTGGGCAAAATGAGACGTATTCTGAAAAATGAAAGAATAAAATCTAATCTTGAGCTCATTTAGACTGATTTTGTTAAACCATATTTAACGATATGTCCTGGAAGCACATTAGATTAACTGAGAAACTTTTCTCTATTCTCCAAAAACCAAAATTAATTTCTGTTTCTATTCTAAATTCAATCACAGGGTGTCTCACTCAGAAGAAATAAAGTAAACTTAATTTGATAGAAAAGAAACTCTAATGGAAGAAAGATGCCTTAAATTTCATCAGGTTCGTAAATAATTTTCTAAACTTTTGTAAGGAAATCCTTTTACTTTGCTAAGGAAATTTGACATATAGACATTACATTTTGCTGTATTTGACTATAGTATTTAAACAAAGGTTATTTTACTGCCTACAGCAAATGTGTTTTGCATCCAGAGCATTTTGCCTAGCAATTCAGCTGTTTATACAGATTTTTTCATCTGTTGAACAAGTATACAATTAAAAAACAGTAAGTTTTTCACAAAATATTTTTAAAGTGCTTTCTTTCAATAGTGTTCATATAAAAATCAGTATTTTATACAGCAGTGAAATCTTCAAATAATATATCTTCTTTAGATGCCTACAGTAAAATGACATCTTAACTGTTTTAATTTTTATTATTCATTGTGTACTGCAAACAGTCACATTCTCAAACATCCCATGGGCAAGAGGGCCATACAAGCCAAAGACAAATCATTTACAGGCCAGAGCAAAGGTTAGTTATCATTATTAATGTTGTAAGATGTTTCCCACTTTTGTCCGTTTCTGGTGTTCTTGTGGGACATTGTACATAGACCTAGCAGTCAAGGACACCTTGAAGGGAAAACAGAAGACAATTCCTCAAGCTCTACCATAATATGTGAAGTAAAGAAAGAGTTAGGTGGCAGCTAACCAGCAATCCACAGTTCCAAAGGCAGGATATGTGTCAAAGCAAATGTCAGCACTTTCAGGATAAAGCCCACTTTTTCCAGCCCAAGACATTTCTGTTCATTCAGACTGAGTGTTTTGAACAAATTTGGCAATCTTCTGAAGTATATCTCTAAATCCAAGCACCGAAGTACTCGCTTTGAAGCTAATGTTCTTACAGATTAAAGTACTTAAAAAGCTTGTGGAATTGGCACTGCTATTGCACAGGTGAAGAGATTGCTTTAGATACTAATATGCATCTGCAGTGCTGAAAGACGTCAGGAAGAAAAGTCTGTCTGAGACTTAGAGCACTCCTACACAGGTCTGACATGGGTAGGAAGCTGCAGAATGAAGCACTTCTGACTGAGAAGCAAATAAGACCAAAATCAAATACAGTTGGCTTCAGGAGATTGAGTACCTCAGCTAGTGACAGACATACATTATTTGAATGTTTATATTGTGTATTTTATTTTATTTTATTTTATTTTATTTTATTTTATTTTATTTTATTTTATTTTTCTGCATAGATCTGAGTAAACAGGAGATAAACCCAGAGAACTTCATCCTACATTGCAGTACATGCGTCATGTCCCATGTTGGCCATACCACAGTGTTTTAAGGACACTACCTCATGCCTTGGTGGAAGGGAATAAAAGATCTTTTGTCTTCCTTATTCTTAGACCATAAATTTCTACACTTTCTGTGTATGCTGTCTGTATACTGTTCAAATGTCCCCGTTGAATCTCCGTTTGCAGTACTGCTTTCACCATCTGGATTGCATTTGGCAGCTCATGTTTTCAGAATACATTGCACTTCGAACGCATTTTCCTTACACACCTTTTCAGATATGCTGCTTTCAGAATAAATGCCCTTTTGAGCAGACCTTAGATCAGCCATAAGTACTGCTCTTCCCAGCTGTTTGTCTTCAGGTTGCCTGCTGCAGGGAGCTGCATTCATAAAGATTTAAGTTTCCTGGTTCTAACAGCAAGAATCGTCTTCCTCTTTGCAGGGGCCCACACCTTTGCAAAGTCCACTGTGCTGCCCATTGTTAGATTGCTATTAAAGTGGAAAATGTGTTACATTGAGCTTGTTTCCTTAGGTGACATGCAAGTGTTAATATGAGACCTAGTTTAGAAGAAAAACTGAATCCCTGAAGAGACATTGTTTAGAGATTCCTCAATGAACGTAGGTCCTTTCCTCAAATTTTGATCCATTAAAAAAAGCTTTTAAGACTCCGGGTCTCTTTAGAAAGCTCTAAATTTAAAACAGATCTTGAAAAATATATCAGGTGGCATCAGAAACAGCAGAAGAAATACCTGATCAACACCTATAGTCTTTTTTTTCAGTCTTTTTTCAGTGGTCCCCACTGAGAAGACAAGAGAAAATGAGCACAAACTTGTTCATAAGAAGTTTCATCTAAACATGAGAAGGAACTTCTTTACTATGAGGGTGGCAGAGCACTGGAACAGGCTGCCCAGAGAGGTGGTGGAGTCTCTGTCTCTGGAGACATTCAAACCCACCTGGACAAGTTCCTGTGCAACCTGCTCTAGGAGGACCTGCTTTGGCAGGGGGATTGGACTAGATGATCTCCAGAGGTCATTTCCAACCCTATATCATTTTGTGATTCTCTGAAACAGATCCCTCCAATTTCTTTGCTGTGGGATAACCAGAAAGAGCAACAGCCTGTTTAGGACTGTAGTTTTGCAACACTGTCTGAATCAAGCTGGCAAACACTGGAAGAGTAAGAAAGAGAATGAGAAAGATGAGCAGGATTAAAAGGACATCCGGAGGCGCTGGGTTCCCTGGCACAAAATAGCTATTGAAGTTGTGAAGTGAGAAAAGCTAAATATGATTACAATCTTCTTTTAGCCATCTGCTGTGGTTTTTCCTAGTTTTCTCCAGCCCAGAGTTGAAACACAGTCCATCCAAACATGCCTTATTTCTTTCCAGGTATTATCCTCCAAAAAATGACTGCACATCTTAAAATGGGGTTCTTTCTCTGCAGTGCCACAGAAAGGTTAAGTAGACATTGGGGTGCATGTTCCTAAAATAGAACTGCTAAAATAGGTACCAGGTCTTTAACCAGGACAAATCTTAGGCAGCTGGATTTCCCATTGCTGTTTCGAAGCCTCCCTGCATGAACATCTTAATCTTTTCAGTTTTTATTAAACGTTGCACCTACTGCCACATAGCAAATTGCAATTCATTTCTATAAAATCAATTTTTGTGGACCGGGAGGATTTGAGGTAAAGTCCAGGAATTTTGTCTGCTTTTATCCATGTCTAAATTCCCTCTTCAGAATTGATTAAAATGAGTGTTAAGACTGTTGTTGCAGAACTTTACGTTTAAAATGCAAACATGGCTGACTTATATGATGTAAATAAAATTCCTCACACAGTGACCCATTACAAATAAAACTCAAACACACAGATCTCTACATCTAAAATTGTTGCAGCTATTGTTTCCAGATAACTTGGAAAACTAGTAAAAACACACTCAACATGACACATGACAGACTACTTTTGTATGGCTTTTTAACAGTACTTCTGACACATAAAAACAGAAAACAAGTGATTAATTTTCTCTTTCATCTTTTTGAATTAATAACTGCAATTTCAGCAACCATAGGTATAATTTTATTTTCCTAGTTCGGGTTGATATTTATACCTACAAGGACACTAATAAAAAATAATATTGACTACAGTCAGTGTAATTCAATGTATAACATATGTTCATAATATGCTCAGTGATATAAGGAATGCAAAACAGGAAATTTACACAAGAATTAACAAAATTTTACAATGCTGGGAAAATTGAGACCTTCTTAATGGATAGAAGAGTGTGGGTTTTGTCAGTGGCTGCTCTGACCTGCAATTCAACAGAAAAAAAAATAACATTTATGTGCCATAAATAATGATCAAGTTACCATGCTACATTAACCAGATAAATAATTCTAATGACTACTATATATGAAGAGAGGTCATTTGTCTAGGAGTTGAAAGGTATGAGGTCAAGTCTCATCTCACTGGTCAGTTGAGATGGCCTCAGAAATGCCAAGTAACTTCTTTGTGACTCTATTTCCTACTCTATGCCAATACCACCATTTTAAACTAACTAGGGACAGATTTACTGAGTGAACTCCTCTCCAGAACCTCATCACCCAGATTCTTCTCATCGCTACTGCGGTGAAGATAGCTTTGAGCATATGATTCACCTGAGCAAATGATTTATCTTTCAAATTGATAAATCACACTTTTGAAGTCATTATTTCCTTGTAATGGTTACAGGTACCTGCATCAAATATATAGGCATCTGAAATAAGGTGGAAAGAGTGAGAGTCCATTGGATTCTACAATGTCAAGAGGTATGGTCCAGAAGGAGTAGTTCTCCAGAGCAAAATACCTATTGCTGAGGTTCCAACATCCTTGATAAAGGTGCTTCAGGGGTTTTACTTCAGATGGGAAGTAAAAAACATTAGAGAACTACATCTTTTGATTTCAATTCACCCCAGAGGAATACAATCTCCAAGGGAGTTCCATGGTGAGAAACTGAGTGCAACATGTGGGGACAACCAGAATATGCCCTTCCAAGATTCACTTCTTCTCTGAACTAAAATACTGGTATAGATCTGCCGATTCCCTCTTTTTTCTAACTTATGCTCAGCAGAGTATAGAATCATAGATTCAAGACTCAGAATTAATTCAAAGTGTTGTAATAACAGACACTAATGATCCTCCAAAAATTCTTTTCCCAGCTTGGGGTGCTACTTATGTGGAGTCCAGTACTAATGGATTTATCTCCTTCCAACATAAAAAAAATTAATCCATCTTTATTCCATTCAGCCTGCATAGCATCTTCCATGTTGTGGAGTCCACAAACTCATTTGATTTTGACTAATTGGCTTTCTCAAGGGTAGGGGTGAGGGAGGAGCATTTGAAGATCACTCTCCAAATGACTCACACTATCCCATGACTTTCTGCACTCTTTCATGCTTTCGGTCAGACTCAGCATCTTAAGTTCTCTGCTTGCAGCAACAGAAAGGACATGAACTTGATCTTTTATCACCTATCACTCAACACTGTCTAATACGCCTGTGTGGGATTCAGCTGTTTTACTTTGTAGCTTTTTACTTACATTTTGCCACCCCAGCTCTGTCGAGCAATATTTTTCATCCTTTCAAAGCTTTATTAGTTATTTTCTTCCTTCTGTATCACATTGTGGAGTTGGTGAAATTCAGATTTTCTTTTCCTTTATTTTTCTTAGGCCCATAATTCCAAAAGTAACTGAAGCATTTAAAGATTGCTTGTGAAGTCAGTGAAGTACTGTGTTACAAGGTATACATAAAAAATGTAAAAATCAAACTATCATTTTCAAAACAGACCAATTAAACTATTTTTCCTGTGGGAACTCAGTTGGTGTTAGGTATCTGCATGGCTTTGCCACAACTGATCCCTAGTTAAAGGTATGTAATTGCTGAATTCCTGAAGTTGCTGGGATTGCTTATGATGCTATCAACATTTTAAGGTTAAACAGTGAACTCTAGATTCAAGTCCTGGCAGGAATGGTACAAGAAGGATTGATTTTCATGTGTGGTGGGTGGGTTTTTTTTCTGTTTTTTTTTTTTTTTAAGTCCTCTTCAAGTCTGCACGTAGCCTGAGCTGCAATAACTGCAGCCCAGGGCAGTGTCAGTGAGGCAATCAACACCTTATCTGGGTAGCTTTCATTTCCTGTTGAAAGAGGTTGCTGAGGTATGCACTGAATCCACAGCTCCCCCCACAAACTACTTCATCCTCTTTGCTATCTCCCCAGTGATCTTCCTTCCCACAGCAGAGGAAGAAGGCTGGGCCTCTTCATATTGCTGCAAACACCTTCCTCTTCAATGCCAACTGCTTTGATTTAATGTGAGCGTGAGGCTGGGGGATCCCAGACATCCCAAAGGGCTCTGTCGGCTTCGGTGGCACCAGGATATGGCCTTCATGACACAAAACAGCACAGGAATTTTCTGATTTAGTTCTTTCACAGGAAATTCAGTTCTCACTTTCAGGGACCTGACTTGAACTGTATGTTGCAGTCCCCCAAAATTCATGATTTCCATAGTACAAGTAGTGATATGTAATACGGAAGAAACTTCATTTCTAATAAAACAAAGCCAATTAGTATACATAAAACAGTATAAACAAAATAATGAGTAATATAACAAAATAACTAAATTCAGCCAGTTTCAGTCTTCCTTCACTCTGCTTGCTAATGAGATTAAATTCCAACTTGATTGGAGGCAGATTGTTTTTGAATTCTGTAAAATTGTATTTTTAAATTACAGGACTTGACCTAAATTCAGGTTTATATGTAGCTAAAACAGATTTATAAATGGTCAGAGGCTCTCATACAAGCTTTTAGACATCTCTGCTTGGGATTTTTTCCCCTTTGGGTACTGCAGACTGGATTTGTCTGGGCCAATCGAAATTAATTTGCCCTATAAAATTTACTCTCCCTGAAGCAATGCAGCAAACTCAGCAAGATTGTTTTGTCTAAGTCACTCAGAAAGGGCTGGGTGGGTTGGGAAACCAGCTACTATTCAAGTAAGACTGGAAAGCAGCAGCATTTAGATACTGATCTGAGACCAAATTCATCATTACTGATACCATCAAGACCTCTGTGCTATATTTCAGTAGGGGCAAGATACACAAAAACTGACATAATATAGCAAATTTTCTAAGATTCATTAACAGATCAGGGGAAACACAAGTTGCAAATTTCTCCTTCCTTCTAATCTCCTAGCAAATCCAAGCAAGAAAAAACATCAATTCCCCCATACCCGTGCTCCTCAAAAAGTCAGAGGTAGTATCTGAACATACTGAGAAAGTCATAATATCCGCTATGAATTCTTCCAATGGGATTAATGCAGTAGCTCTGCTACTGGAAACCAAAACCGAAAATCGTCTCAAAGCTGAATATGGCACGGTCTTCTAATTGTAATGCTGACCCTGTTAGGGTCATGCTTCATCTTTGCTTTCAGCTCCAGCTGCAGTATTTTGGCTGTGGACTGGTTTTATAAACAGTTATTTCATTTCCAGGTTATATTGCTTGTTACTATCACAGCTGAAATGATTGTCTCCTGTGGAAATGGCAAAATGGTAACAAGGCAGTGCCTCAAACTGTAGTCTGCACAAAGGTGGAAATTTTCCCCACTCCCATCAATTTTAAAAGAAGTCGTACAGAGAATAGGCATGCCCAGTGTACAGTACCCTTGTGTACAGCTGAGCTTTCCAAAAGTTACTCCTTACTGCTTTTGTCTTCTTGCATGAATGCTTTTACAGAAATTATTCACAATTATCACTAATTCACAGACTACAGCTGAATAGACTTGAAGGGCACAAGGAACCGTTTTGGTCATGTACCCTTGCCTAATAGAGACCATCGGACCTCCCTCGAGAAGTAAATCCTGACTTGCATCCAGACCCTCTGATTTACTAAAGGGATTTTGCCAACTGGCAGCTCTTCATTGCTGCACTGTTTGTGAACAGCTCATTTCTAAACTGCAGATTTTGCAACTTAAATTTTATATACTCATAGAATAGTTTGGGTTGGAAGGGACCTTTAAAGATGACCTAGTCCAACCCCACTGCCGTGAGCAGGGATGTCTTCTGCTAGAGCAGGTTCCTCAGAGCTCCATTCAACCTTATTTTGAACACTTCCAGTGGTGGGGCACCCACAGCTTCTGTAGGTAACTTGTTCCAGTGTCTCACCACCCTCACCATTAAACTTTTCTTCCTTATATCTGATCTAAGTCAACCCTCTTTCAGTTTATTTGTTCTGGTTCGTAAATTTGCTTGTAAATTAGATGATCATTTTATAAAAGAGGTCCAAGCCAAAGTCCTCCACTTAAATCAGCTCTCACTTCAGAAAGCATCTAATAAGGAAAACAAATCAGAATTAAACAATATTTAATCAATTATTTAGATGTGTTAAATAATGGATCCTATGAGGCAGGAGGAATCTACCGTCCCTGCTTGCTGAAAGCCAGTATAATGGGGCAAAGCTCTTGGTAAATCTCTGTGCATTATGACAACAATAACTGCACAGCACATTTCAAACAATCACCATCTTAGTATTAATAATAATGCTTCACTCTTTGCAATGCTATATACGATTCCATAAACTCTAAGCTGCTAACACTTTGTGTATGTTTTGCCTCAAGACTCATCCTTGAAATAATAGAAAATAAATCTTCAAACCTTAGCATACCCATTTGCAAAACCTGGCACTATCACCAGGAGATCAGTAATTTCTTATTTGCTAAGTTCTCATGTTGTCTTTTCTAAAAGTTTGTCATTTAAACAATTTACTTTTACTTGGAGCTTTACATTCCTAGAGACTGACATCATGGAAACAATAAAATTAGTCTTTCTTCTTTCTTTGTATGCATTGCAGTGCAGGTCTTATTTTAATGGGATTTCTGCAACCTACTTTTGAACACCTTCCTAATATACAGGTAATTACCTTTGCCTGTAATGTAGCATATTTCACAAATCATTTCTCAGCACTTCCACAGCACTGGGAATATTGGCTTTCCATAGAGCACAGCAGGCTGTGCAAATGGCCCTGTCATTTTTTGGCTAGGTGTACCAAGTGATCTTCTTTTAGTTTGTACAATTTGCACTGTTCAGCCACCGGAGGTTTCAGATTTACTTCACTACTGGATGTTAAAAGGCTGAGGTATCTCACACCCAAGTGACTTTCTCGTGCATCGCTCGAGTCTGTTGCAGAGCATTACCTACTTTCTCAGTTCTGGATGTGTAATCTACTCGCTTGCCTCTACACCGTAACGTGACTCAGCTTCGTTAGCAGTCCTCTCACTCATGCCTAAATTGCGTTGGATACATGTGAATGCTTGGACATATATGCATCACCTGAGCTAATCGGGCAGTCACAATGTGGCAGAAAACAGGGTTGCCAGGGGCGTCACAAGGCAGCTTCACGGTATCTCATTCACTCAGAGATGACTTCTGTCTTGAAAACTGCATTGTGACCCAAGCAGAGAATCCTCCATTGCCCCTGGATAGCCCCGACTGTCCTGATCGTGGAGAAAACGTAACGTGAAAACGTGGGGAATAAGAAAATACTGTAAAAAGTCAAGGATCTGGAAAAATGTGTGTGTTTCTGGGCAGCAGCTGTAACATCTAGCTTGTCTTAATCCAGCTCTTTCGAGCACTCTACAGACAAGCACTTTTTAAAGGTAGCTGGTCCTGGGAGGGAGATGTTCACTAACTAAACCCTGCATTGCCTGCACTGACATTTTCAATGGAGCTGAAAAATAAATGAGGAAATAAATCCAAGCTGCCACACCAAAACAGTAGTGGGTATAAGTGGGAAAGTAATATATTTTTTGCCAAATGCAAGACTTGTGACTAGAAGATGTAATTTGCAGAACAAGAATTAGTCTTTTCAGGGTGTTTTTTCAAATTGAATTTAATAAAAAAGTGAAGCAACAATGAAAGTACTTCCTTCATAAATGAGGCTTCTTATACCCTTATACTGAGATAAAGCAAGATACTGTTTTTCTTTAAAATGTGTTTTTTTTTATTTTCTCTCTTTTTTCTCCTATTTGGACTCCAAATCTGGTCAACTTGGTCTTCGTAGCTATTAAAAGAAATACCGTAGTCAGTAATATTTTTCTACCTCAGCACAAACTGGTAATCCAAAAATTTTGACATTAAATACAAAGAGACAAGTTCTATCATATCAAAACCTAATAGAATTTCTTTTTTACTTCTTTTGAGTGAATTTAACAGAAAATAGTAGAAAACTTGGAAATTCCCTCAAGGATAGTTCTATGTGGTAATAAATTAAAATATTTTTCCTTTTTTTTTTTTTTTTCCCGGCTTTTGGGAATATCTTCTCACTATCCTGTATGAGACTAAATATATCTCCTGGAGTGTATTTCCAGAGTGGAAAAAATGGACCATTAAAAATAAATAGAAGGTTTAATTATGTTTTGTCAATGAAAATGTCCCTGTATACTCCATGGGCATTTTGATACCATGAAAAATTTCTGCAGGGTTTGGGTAAAAAGACAAAAAATCATGTTAATTTATTTATGAGTCTTCAATGACAAATAAAAACATAAGGCACTTTTTTTTTTTTCTTCTGAATATTTTACAAGTCATAAAATACCTAATAATTGTCTGCAGTTTTTTTTCTGAAAAAATATAGTTGCACAGGACCTGTTTCATTCCCTTGTGTAATGAAAGATAATTTATTAATAGCATTAGGTTCTGGTTTTATTGACCTCCAGCTCTTAAAAACAAATAAGCTGTTTTCAAAGCTCTGCAAATGTTTATTATCTGTTTCACAAAGCTGCACCTTCTCTCCTCACCACCTCATTCTTCAGTGGTGTTCATCCTGGCCTTGCTAGTTTGACAGTTATTTTTTTCCTGCTGATTTTATTGTGATAAAATGATAGGAGTTACCAAACTTATCAAGGACTGTGCTGCCAGTGAGATGCACAACATCCCATGGATCTTAAGATCAGGTGTCTGGAAAAAAATGAACAAAATGCACTGATTTGTAACCAAGGGGGGAATTTCTACAATCTCTCTGATATCTCACAGAGTTTATACAACTGTGGCTTAGGGAAAAATTTGTAAAAATTTGTTTTGTTCATTTAAACCCTCTCTTCCATGGCTGGCACAAGACACAACCTTTTCTCCTGCCTCTCCTATGATGCAGTGGCTGCAGAGCTTAAAATACCCCATTTTGTTTGTTTATTTATTTTACAATTTTGTAACAGGATGAATCCTTGAGATACCGTATCTCAACTGCAGGGCTCTCCTGGGGTGCAGCCAAAGCAATCAAACCATTACTACCTTTTTTCCTGCACTTGTACCACTGCGCCCATGCTTGACAGACCAGGGACTCAAACAAGACATTATCTGTCACCGGGTTTGTCACACTGCCTGCCTTGGCGTGGCTCTGTGGTGGACACCTGGGAACAGCCTCCCAGGGCGGCCACACTGGCAACAGAGACGCCTCAGCACCACTTGGCTTGGTGTACCACCAAACTGTAAATAATAGGAGTTATAATTAGTAATAGTCCACTTCTGCTGCAGAAGTGGACTATTACTAATTTTATAGCATGTCCATGTTCAGGAAGATTTTACTGCTTTCCTACAAACAGTTTTTTATTGTACATCTCAAATAAAATCAGGTCCAATGTTGCTGCTGGGCTCGGGAGGGAGAGCAGGGACTAGGAGAACACACGGAGCAGGAAAGGCAGTGAGAGTGTGTGTTCACAGTCCTGTCAAAGTGCTACAGTCTTCCCCGCTTGAAACATCTCAGCTATGCCAGCCCTGCTTGTCTCTTAACCAGAGCTGCCAACTGGGCTAAATTGCATGGTGACTTTGTGAGGCTGACAAATGTAGGTTAAAATGCACCGGCCAAGCTCATTTCCATTTGGATTTTACCCAAAGTCTCAGATAAAGGGCCTGAGCAATAATTTGATGCACTAATTAGCCCATTAAAAAAAAAAAAAAAAAAGAAAGATTGTTATTTTTAGGCTCTTAAAGAAGAGAAAAAGTCTTTGGTACATTTTGAAGAATTTTGTGGAGATGCCTGTTGCAAGTAAGAATAAACAAATGAGCTCTTTCAAATTCCTGGAAATGACTGAGAGACGTGTTGTGAATTCTTTGAATTAGTAAAATAGACTGCAAGTGACCAAGCATGTGAAAAGCAGGGTTAACATGTCATGGAGGACCACAGCTGGTTAATTTGACTACTGCATTTTAACTTTTTTTTTTTTTCTAAATATACTTTATAATTTGGCATTTAGCTTATAATATGTGGTAACAAAGGACCAGAGTACATTTTATTATAAAAAGCGTACAGTGAAAGAATACTAAAACTTCAGAATAAAATGGTAAAAACTTGATAAAACATTAGTTGTCCAAATTTCATTTACTTTTCTTAATATAGTTTTAAGAACATGACAACATATCATTTTTACAAATATTACCCTTTGATACTCATTCTGTGTGGCGTCACACCTTGTTTACTGCACATCCTCCAAATTTGCACAGAGTAGCTGATTGTTAATTCTGAATAATTAATACTGTTACAGGATATTGTCCAAAGTTTTCTGCAATAATTGCCTACAGTTAGGTTTCCAAGTCCTTATCAGTTAATTAAAAATAGTGAACCAGCAAATCCTACTGGAATCATTGGAGACACAACACTTTTGAAGCATAATTGCTTATTTAGGTATCTGCATTAAGTCTGCAGCTCAAGAGAAATGTGCTAGGGGTGAACCGAGGAAATAACCCTCCAAGTCTTCAGGATTTAGTTCAGATCATAGAACAGCTTTTCTTGTCATGGAGTGTCATCCATTCTTCACACTCACCCCTTATTCTGAGTTGCAGAAGTACAAAATTGCCTGCCAGCAAAGTTAGCATGTTGTAGGAAGCGTGCTAACACGGGCTTAATGCTGCTACAAGGACACAGCACTTGAGACAAACACATTCATCTGCCAACACTGACCTGTGGTGAGTATCAAGCACTCGTACAGCTCAGAAGAGAAACAAGGAAAAGCTGATTAGGGAAACACTGCTGATCATTTATAATTGCATCCACAAGTTCAGCTCTGGGCCTGGTTTGACTTTCTTCCATGTTCATGTGAAGAAGCCTGTCGTTGCAGTAAAACTATTGTCAAAACGGCATATGTGGAGGACTTTCAAAACCCTTTTGAGGCCAGGTAATTAAATAAAACAGTGAACGTGCTGGCTATGACAAGCAATGACTTTACTGATTACCTGAATAGTATTAGCTAGTGCCTCATAGGAGTTCGGGGGTTTTTTTACCTTTTCTGTATTTTGCCCCTTGGAAGTGCACAAGGAGCTGCTTAGTTGTGTACATCTGGGAACAACTATAGGAGTTTCAACCATGACTTTGTTTAAGTATGTTGACCACAACAGAGATGCTGAAACAGTCGTCATCTATTTACTCTGCTTATTACTGCTTTATCTTCTGCCACATCCCTGGTTTTGCTCCCCTGCACTCTTGTCTAAGAGGGTGAAAACCAAATACTTTCCTCCATTTTGACTCCACTGACTACAAGGACACAACAGCGAGAGCCTCAAGAAAGAGCATGATGTTTCTTAACAACATCCAAGCTAACCAGAGATCTGCCTTTTCCAGTCTTTGAACATCTCTGAGAGCACAAAAAGGGGAAGAAAAAAAAAAAAAAAAAAGGAAGCATTATCATTTTCTTTTACATCATTCTCTTCTCATAAACTCAGGGAAACAAGACTGTAGGCCAGACCCTTTGCTTTGTGTGTAAACCAATTTCTGTGGAGCTATGCTGATTCACAGCAGCATTATTTTTGTTGCTACTGCTTCCATGACTGGAGCACCTGCAGATCGTGAGTGAGGTAAGAGTCAGCTGTGCTAGGTGCTGTACAGATAAAAATCTCCTGAAAGCATTTGCTCACCAAGTGCTCACCACCTGACTAGACACAAGAAACTACGTGGGAGGGAAGCAGGCAGTGAAGGACAAGGAAAGGTGGCTGTTCAGTCCCCCAGAAGGGCAGTGGCATAGCTGGGAAGAAACTCCAGGTATCCAGATGTTCCCATCACTGCTCAGGCCAATACACTGAGCAGTCTTGCCAGCTAAAACAAACATATAGGTTTTCATCTGGTGCCAAACTGCCAACTGTAGTGAAATGTGCTAACAAGATGTACAAAAAGCAGGTTTCACTCTCCGAGTCTTTTCTAAACCAAATCAAACCAAACCACCTTTTCCTCTCATTGCTCAGTGTCACTCTATTAAATATTTCAGATTTTTAGGACGTTGGATAAAATTGACTTGGAAAACAAAAGGAGAGATTCATTGCTTTTTATTTGAAGCTGGCATCTGGAAAGATAATGCAGTTATCAAGGATTTTCTCTCTACTACTTCTTTAATGTGCACATAAACTAACTCTGCTCATCAAATGGTAGATATCAGCAATTAGGGCGGATGCCTTGAAAGACTTCTGTACCAAATGAAGTGTTTGTTTGTTTGAGGGGCAAGTAACTTGCCCAGATAATATACCTGACAATACCTAAGTAGTTTATTGCAGGAGTTACCTTCTGACATTCATCGAAAAATTTTGACACCAGCTGTAAGTTATATTGCAAAACTTCCTCATATTAAATCCTGTCAGCAAGACTCTGTTTCAGCTCCAAGTCTGCCAGTCAGGAAAAAAAGTCAGCACAGCAGAAATATACTTCCTTGTGCTTGACCAAAACTGAGAAAAGAAAAAAAAAAAAAAAAAAAAAAAAAAAAAAA